>LR990072.1:12724762-13324762 GCA_905147235.1 Erynnis tages | reverse complement strand
ACGGCAACACTCGGAATCGATGAATGAGTAATAAAACAAATAAAATCAAAGTTCAACGATAGCGATAATGGATAACCAATTAACAATATGTCAAGTGTAAGCAACATAGTGTTGGAGCTAGTTTATTCCCTTACAATAAGATGTTGTGCTAATTTGGTTTTTGTCAGCTACTCGTAATTAATAATTATAGAAGAAGGAATTAACGCACTAAAAATTATATGAATTTTATTATTCGTGTTCTGCGAAACTTTGCAAGCAATAAAATAATTTTATATAAAAGATAACATTTTTAAAGCAATTTTTTATCATTTATGAATACTGATACTTATCTTGTTGTCCTTCAAAAATTGTTAATTTAATAGAAACATACTATAATTTTATTAAACATATTCATTTTATTTTTTAACTAATCAACGACTTTTTAAATGTAAATCCTATTTTGAATAGATACTTTATTTAAATAAGATTTTGTAATACTGGAGTAATCTACAAACTCATATTTTTTATATTTTAACCAAATAAGTACCTAATAAATAAAAACAGAACGCTTATTTACTGGACATACTGGCAAATGGTTTATACTCATTATTTCCTTTAGGGTTAAATAAAAACCTTTGAATGTAAATAATACGAGATCGTTAGTAGAATAAACCTTACAAGGTGTTACAGTGTGAACACGAATCCATCTAAACGGGTTTGATTTATTTGTGCGTTGCAATGGCGTAATACTATATAGATAGAGCTTACTTTATGATACTTGGTTTATACGAAGATATTTATCGTAAGTATAGAACAGCGGTTCCCAACTTATCAGACTATGAAACATTTGAGATGTAATATTTTTAAAGAGCTTTACTATTATAAATTCGAAAGTTTATGGATGGATGTTTGTTACTTTTTAACGCAAAAACGACTCAACAGATTTGAATGAAATTTGGTACACAGATAGATTATAATCTGGATTAACATTTATACGTATCCTGTATGTTTTTATGTCCTTCCTGTTATTTTAGGCTAACGTGGACAACGTCCAGGGTGGAGGCTAGAATAGAATAAAAATACATACATTAAGCAATGGCAAATGTCAGTACAGTAACAATAAAAAAAATTGGCGATTCAAGCAGATTTGAAAGATATTGAGAAAAAGGAAAAATATTAACTGTTCTACTAAAAATTAACTAAGCTTCATTAAGCCTACTAACGCTTTGCAGGGTCATTCACTAAAAATTTAACTATCACAAAGAACGTGTAAATACCTATATTTTTATTGCACTGACCGCCAAAAATGTAGTCTTTTCACCGAAGTTTTTGCCATTACCATAAATAAAATTATTTTTGAGGAACCTCCTCAACCAATTCCTAAAAATATCCCTTCAGGAAGAGTGTCAGTTTCAATTTGAAACACGATATACTCTGTAGAAATTCGCTTGTCAAGCGTTCCTTTTATCCATGACCAATACCGTCCCCCTCTCTCTCGGAACGTGTGAGAGAGATGGCATGCCCAAGTGGGCTGCGAAGGGCTAATCTATCATCAGAACGTTTCGATGATGCTTGACGGTAATGTGACCATGGCTTGTGATGAGAACAAAGGATGGTGGATGAAATTTTAAGTATTGGAGAGTTAGGAATAGAAAACAAATAGGATTGTGAACTTATACTAATATTTGCTATTAACAAAAAGAAAATTCTCTTACGTTAGTGACATAAGAGAACTACGTAACATTAGTTAATCACTTAAAGACAGTTTTGAACGTTTGCTGTTTCAAGTTTTAAATAATAACAGGGGATTTCTTTACTAATACCTATAAATTTGTCATTTGGCCATATTCTTCAAAATTTAACCAATTGAACCAATCTTTGTTCGGGTTTGACAGCGAAAAGCGGGACAGTCTCCCATAAATCCGGACTTATGGCGACCCTATCAAAGTGAAAAGTTCGCGTTTCGAGTTATCTACGTTGGAGAGGCTTCAGAACGCCGTAGTCAGTATAACTCGAGCAGATTAAACATTATAACTGGCCCCAGTCGGCTCCACGTCACGTAACACCGTAGGACCCTTGAGTAGTTGATTGGTTACGGATTAGCCCATTTCATTTCATATTCACGTACAAGGATTTGAGTTTATGTCATTCTATTTATACGTATAAAATCTTTTGTCTTGAATGACTGACTGAGGGATCAACGCACAGCCTAAACCGCTGATTAGCTGATTATAAATCCTGACACTTGGAGGATTTTCCGAAAATTAGGACGACGATGATTCCTTGGTCCAATCTACTTTAAATTATGCGAAATTTAGAGTAATAGTAGAAGTACTAAAGCCGTTCGTTAATAGTATTGACGACATGTTTTGTATTTTATTGAAACTTATCGCTTAACGGGTTTAAAAATGGGTATAAAGTATTTAAATATTTTTTTAAAGTATTATGATGTTACAACGCCATCTGTTAACATTTCATAAATATTATAAAAAAAAATTCATTCAAATATATTTTTTTAAATAATTCCAAATATGTGTGGTGTTAATATTGCCTAACAACAATCTACAAGTAAGCTGGGCTCTTCGTTCTTTGCTGCTTCTTGTAACTGGCGGAATAATACCTGAGAAAAATCTTTGGTAACATTTGATGAAACTTACCGGACTGATCCCAATGATGCTGAGGCTCGGGTGTTATTAATTAACAGGCATGATGACTAATTTTCAAAACTCTTCTATGATATTCAGAAGTTTCTATTATGTCTAAAATATATCATATTTTTGTAGAAAATTAAGGTTTTTGTGTAATAAAAGTACATTTAAATTTTAAGTTTCACATTCATTCCAAAACGCTCGCCCGTGTCATGGCGTCTGTCATTGCGCCACGGCTCAGTAAAAAATGACAGATCGCGTATAATATGCTTACGAAAAAAATGACGTTAACTAAGACGTGACGTAATTTGACGTAATTCGATCTGATGGGTGTTTTAGCTATCATGGCGGATTGTTGTATTTTGTAGATTTATTTTAACAAATAAATTATTAATCTCGACATTAATAAGAGAATAAATACATGTTTCAAAATCTTTGAATCCTATTTCATTAGATCAGATAAATATTTTGGCGATACTTGATTACTGTCATCATGCCTATTCTCGAATTCGTACTTACCTGTAAAAGAAAGATCGTCATAAATAATTGGGTACAAAAAATCCTTAATATAGGTTTACCCCTACCCCCCCATTTTGCGAATGCGACTTGCTGTCAAATTTTAATTTTTACGATATATCATTTATTAACGTAATGAAATATTTCGTGCCAAAACTCTTTTGTTTTTGATTCCGCCATAATGACGTTAATGCGACAAGGTTCCAACCTATTAGCAACTGGCGCGGGTTATAATGATCTAATTGAATACAATAAAATACAATGTCAGTAATCCATTAATTACCCACTACAGGGTCGGGTCTCCTCTCACAATGAGAAGGATGTAGGCCTTAGTCAACCACGCTGGCCTAGTGCGGGTTGGTGGACTTCACATGCCTTTGAGAACTTTTTTTTTCTGAACTCTCAGGCATGCAGGTTTCCTCACGATGTTTTCCTTCACCGTAACAGCAGGTGATATTTATTTTTTATAAAGCGCACATAACTTTTTTACAGTCATTGGTGCGTGCCACTGGGATTCGAACCCGGACCCCTCGATTCGAGGTCGAATTCTAAGCCACTGGGCTATCACCGCTATCAATCACAGCAATAAAATACAATATTAACACATAAACGCTCACAAACAAATACGAGTAGATATTGAAAAGACCAAACGATAAATATGCCGGTTGACATGCGAACTAACCAAGAAATATTATAAACACCAACTTTATGAATAGAAACAGCAATGAATCAAAACAAAACAATGTGATTATCCTCTCGTGTTGTGCTGGTTTCGATTGGTGCAAGTTACGAGCTTTTGAAGACGTTTTAATAGTAAGTAAGAAATTCTAGCTTATTTGATAATAAGGCGTTTGGCGTGTTAAAAAAATACGGAATGTATGCCCATAACTATTGACAAGCACTGAACATGATAGAGCACAATTTGGCTTCGATTTAAAGTCGTGTTTTTTTAAAAATGGAATGAATCAGAACGGTTAAAATAACATATTCGTACCAATCACACCGTGCCCAGTTCAGCTGAAAGCCCTTAGCTGAAACTCATTCTATTGCTCTCACTTACAGTCAGCATGAGAGTGATAGAATAGGCAATATGCGCTCTGCTTGCTCTGTCCGCCTTTAATTTAGCTCTGCTCATGAAATTATCTGCCCCTCTTATAAGCCTGACCCTTTGATTCTAGGGTAAATTCTATCTACTTTGGCCCCGACCCTGGCTCTGGTTCTATATACCTACTTCAGGTTTTTTTTGAAAAATAACTCTTTAACTAAATAACTCGCTCTATCTTATCACTTGAGCCAGCCTAAGAGTTCGACAAGAGGCGAGCGCAGGAAATGAAGCGGGCCCGGTGGAGGCGCCGATAAATCCACTAACAGTAGACAAAGAAGGCGCTTCTTGCTACTTTATTAACTCGAATGTGACAAATTGACTGCGATAGTAAATATGTATGGAGTGGTTATTACCACTTGACGTACCAATCAAAACGAATAAGATAGAGATGACAGCTTTAAATTATAAATATTGGCGAGTTGTGGGTGCGAATGTTTGAATTTAACACATTAACTCATAGTCAATTAAGATATTTTTATTGAACTGTCAAAAACAAAAAATGGCGTAACAGCTGGGTTCTTCATACAAAATTTACGTTTTGTCTAAAGGACCGGACATGACTTTATCGCTTCAAGTATTTCAAGTAAATTGACTTCATTATTATTGTCTTCTTACGCAATAAAAATATTTTTTTAAAGATACTGGAGGTTGAGCTGAGTATTCAGAGGTTTCTGAAAGCACTCTTTTACGGGAATAACATTTTTAAATTAAGTGTGAATAGCGTTAACATCCCAAATAAACGAGTAGGTACACCAGTTGTCTATTAATACAATACAACTCTATCATTATCTAACGTTTGTCACCCCAACGTTCGATGATTGAAAAACAAAACTTAACGCCACCTTCCATTTGATCTAATCGAGTCAGACTGTTCAATTTCCTCAACAAAGCACAAATAATACAAATTCGCTGAAATATTACAAAACGAAGCGTTTCGTTTCATATCCGGATTAAGCTTGAGCAGATAAATAGGAATGAGCGAGTCAAATCAAATGAAATCAGGCGTGCGGCCATCTTGAAATTGAATAAGTAGTAATGTTTGTCGAATCTATTTCGTGTCGCTGCGCTACGTTGTATGGAGACGGCTTAGAATGTCTTTATAATTGAAATACGTAAATTGAAATAATAAAACGAAAGTGTAACTTATGAACCTCTGTATTTTTTCCTAGTTACGACAGCTCTAACAATTCTTATCAACATCTGTTTTCCTATTTTCATCCTCGGCATGGCCAGTCCTAGTTCTCGGATTGCCGTCTTACATATGTGGATGCATTGCGTCACGAAGAACGTGCTGCTTAATCGCGAGTTAAGAGGGTAAGGGCGCTTTCAACAATATCATCTACCAACCACGTGTTGGTTCGTGATCAAAATGCTGCATCTATACAAATATCTTCGTTTCGATCGTTTGTTTCCTGATATAATCTTTCTTAATTTATACTTTCTTAATATCAACAGAGTTAATATTTAATTATAACAAGCTGTCTCCTCCTTCGCTAGCACACTGCGAATGTGAGGCGAAGTTTAAAATACCGAGCGGCGTATCCCCATCTCTTTCAGGAAATTAGCACAACATCCGCTATTGCGAAACAAGATATTGTTTGCCCGATCTATGCCTTATTGTCTTTGTACTCTATGGTTATTTGTTTATTGGAAACTTTTTATATTATATGAGTTTATTTATAGGTACAGTTGTGAATCGGTGGCAGCTCGGAAGCGATGTGAGCATAGTAGCCAAGTATTTCGTATCTTTCTCAAAAGATTCAGGTTTGAATCCCAGTGTGGTCAGTCAAATCAATGTTGTCTGCTGTCTGAACATCGAAAGGAATTGTGTATATTTTTTATCCAACAACTTACCCTTTAAGCTAAAATATGTTTAATTTAAAGCGCATTTATTAGTCTATTACTGAAAACAAGCTTCCTACGTCTGATAAAAGCAGAAATAAATAAAACCATTTTTTTACATCATACAGTTTGATAAACCATAAATAGTAAAACCAATATTAAGTAGTAGGTATCTGTGTATTATTATTTTTTTGTTTCCATACACTTTCAACATAATAACTATATTATTAAGCATTACAGCTGCAACTGAAACTGTATGTTAACTGCAAATGCTAAAAATATCAAGAAACATTGAAATTCAGTGAAAATATTCCCGTTATGTCACAATGTCATGTGACGTGACATCTTAATAGGAAATTGCGGTCCGGGGACATGACACAACCGTAGCGTGACATTCAATATGCGAATTCTTTTTTATTTTAAATTTTGAATGTCGACAATTTTTTTTGAAGCCTTAAAGAAATAGTGCTGTTGATTAGTTTTCCCCTTTATTTATACATATAGGTACTGTGATTTAAACTCACATTTTGGATTTCGAACTTTTTCAAAATTAGTGAATTTTTGTTTTTTTCAACATGACATTAAGTCGAATTAAAAAACAATTAAAACCGACTGCTAGGTGACTTTTGCCTTGAAATATAAATAACTTGATAAACACTGTAAAATGAATTTTGTGGAAAATATTCGCGGCATGTCATGATGTCATGTGACATGTAAATAGAAAATTGCGGCCCGTGAAAATGACATGGCAGTGGAATGACATACAATATGGAATTTTTTTTTATATTTGAAATTATTATCATATTGCTAGATCATACAAGAGTACACTTTTTACAGGTAAGGCCGACAATAACCATAATTACCTAGAAAGTTCTGGGCTATTCTTTACTTCGCTATTAGTGTTGGCATATAAAAAACCAGACTGCACTTTGATAAAACAAAAAAAAATCTAAAACCATTCAACCAACATTAAATTTATCATAATAAAATTATTTAAATGAATGTGCAAAAGTCTTAGTAAGAACCCAGGCTAAAAACATCATAATATTTTAATAGATAAACCCTTGATATAAAAACCGTAAAATTCTAAATACATAACACCCACCCATAAAAGCAGCTGACGTAAGGTTACAGTTGTACTATTAGCGGTGAGCGTGTTTTCTGAAGTAGTTTTTTTGATGTAATTTTTTAAGTGAAAACTTCTTTAGTGACATTGTGCACTTGTTTTGGGATGGGTAAAGAAATGTTCACGCGAAGAATCCAACTCGGCTGGGCAGCGTTCGGGAATCTACGACACGTCTTGACGTCCGATATACCTCAGTGCCTGAAGTCGAAAGTTTTCGAGCAATGTGTGTTGCCAGTGATGACCTACGGTGCTGAGACGTGGTCCTTTACTGTGAGCCTAATCCACAAGCTCAGTCGCCCAGAGGGCAATGGAGAGAGCTATGCTTAGTATTTCTCTACGAGACAGAATCAGAAATGATGAAATCCGTAGAAGAACGAAGGTGACCGACATAGCTCTCAAAGTTTGCAAATTAAAGTGGCAATGGGCTGGCCACATCGTTCGCAGGACTGACAACCTATGGGGAAAAAAGGTCCTCGAATGACGACCACGTTTAGGCAAAAGGAGCACAGGCCGCCCTCCGACCAGGTGGACTGATGACCTGAAGAAGACAGCGGGAAACCGTTGGATTCAGAGGGCCCAGGACCGGGCGGAGTGGCGTCGATTAGGGGAGGCCCATGTCCAGCAGTGGACTACTAAGGGCTGAAAGGAAGGGAGGAAGGAAAAAATGTTCAACACATTTGTTTTATTTTTATCTTACAAGTTTTACTACAAAAAAAAAACGGATAACTATTATGTCAGCTAAACCATTAAGTACATTTTATGATTCGATATAGCTTCAATCCCTCTTGCTAGCTACAAGGCGTGTGGGGTTTCGGTGCACACAAGATTTTAATATTCCGATAAGCTGTGGACAGGCGTGCGCCGGGATCTGAGATGTATGCGTCGTCACGACTCTGCCAATATCCGACCGACGATTGAAATATCTGACCCGCGCCTCGTGTGAACGAAATGGGGTAAGATTTCCGAAACTCCATCTTCGAGATATGAATGTCCGTTTATCGGGATTGGGAACCCTTTTTTGATCTATGCTAGGCTATCTGGGTTCGGTTCGGTTGAGATATGGCGTGAGAGTGTAAGTGGAATAAATGTAGCTAGAATTGTCATCTTCATTTTTCTAGTGTTGGATTTATTTAGATATTGAAAAGTTCCATTACCTTATTAAGTTATTTTGGCAAGAATAATCCTACGTTAACATAACTTTCTATTAGGGCTTTAACCTGACGAAAGCGTTTATAGTAAGTAGTTTTATGAAACTTGATTCTTCTTATACTTTACGTAAATAATACTTTCTTACGAATTAGGCGATTACGGTTAGTAAAAATACCTTTTTCTTAAAATTTAATTTGCGTTATAAATTTAAAGTTGTAAGTTAACCTAACGTAACTTCATTGTTTCAATTGACACTTCAGTTTATTAATTTAAAATTTTAACTTCCGAATTTCTCTATCACTAAATATAAAACTGTGTCAAACACCTGATGCTCAGATACACTTACATATTATGAGTAACGTTATAAAATTAAATTATCACTTGCTGTTACGGTGAAGGAAAACATCGTGAGGAAACCTGCATGCCTCAGAGTTCACAAAAAAAATGTTCTCAAAGGCATGTAAAGTCCACCAACCCGCACTAGGCCAGCGTGGTGGACTCAGGCCTACATCCTTCTCATTGTGAGAGGAGACCCGACCCTGTAGTAGGTCATTAATGGGTTACTGACAAATATAAAACTATGTCAAACACCTGATCCAGAGATATACTTACATATAAGTAACGTTATCTCAACACTTGTACGGATACCATCCGTTAGTTATCTACCAGTAAATCAGCTGATGCTGGATTTGATACCTACTATCTAAGTTGTATCAAGGCAATGTCTTTATCCTACAAAATCAATACCTTATCTGCATCGGTAGAGAATATTGATCGATAATATCTTCAAAATCAGATATAATAGGATTGATTGCGATTTTGACATTTTGATAGAAGTTTTTGATAAATAGAGCATTGAATTCACTGCTTTCCCCACTTTCCTACTACCTCAATGTGAATAAACGTTTTAATGTATATCATAAAAACTACTCTATCAATTTTGTGTCTTTTCTGTTTTGACTTATAAAGTTACAAAATGTAACTAAGGAAATCGAAAAATTATGATAACGTTCGGGTGAGAGCCATCTTAAAAGTAGGTACAAGTTTGATCGTTTTGACTACATTTTGATCCGGTTTTCAATTATGGGTTTGGATTTGATTGGTTTGAAAGCTCTAGAATATTGTTCCTCATAAAATGACCAATGACCAATGACCAATAATGAGTAATGACATAGGTAACCCAATGTAATGACAAATGATACAACCCAAGGTTAGTTGGCCTTTGAAAGTTTCTTTACACTCTTCCTTTGAAGGGTTGTTTACATCTTTAAGTGAAACTCACTGAATCAATACCAAATACAGATAATTAGTTAGTCAAAATTTTACCACCTACTTAGTATCAGTACGGAAACTGCATTCCTACGTCTGAACGACGTCTAGACGCCCTTTAGGGGCTATCTGCGCATACGCACCCGATTTCCAGTAACCCACTCACGTATCAAACGATCCAAACCTTGCTGATCGGAAAACGACCTTATTTCAACACCGCAAGGTTCAAATTTGACTGCTACTAATGGAGTAGGCGAAATTACCAAAAGAACGTAAGCTCTTAGCTTTTTCAATCAAATAAGAACCTTATTTTTAATTAACAAGATACAGATTTGACTAAGGACACAAGCACATACGACTCTTAAAGAACATGAATATTAAACATCGTTGGACAAAAAAGAACTTGTTTCCAATGCAACACGTTTCAAATTCGATTAATGGGTCAGCAGTAAAAACCGAATTGCGTTTTAAAATTCGATAAATTTCGATCTATAGAAATTGATATTGATTGAAGTCATAGTCATTTTTTGACAATTGAATTTGAACCATAAGTCATAAACACTACAGATCGTATTAGAATAAAGACAGTTAGCCGTTGATTGCTAACTTTTCGGTGACAGACTACAAGTTAATTTGAGCTGTTAGGTCATGATTTTAGAGTCTTTTTTGCATTGGAGAATTTTGCAATGAATGCAGTTATAGACTTCAGGGTATTGCAAAATGTATGGCACGTGAACTGACTGGATAATGAAGAAATTGCATCAACGTAACGGGATGCTACGTGTGCTTATTTAAGAAAAATATGTTACTAAGAAAGACGTAAAATTACAGTGTTAAAATAACAGTTTTTTCTAAAAAAAAAGGATCTGTGTGTATTTGTACCATGTACATATAAGCTTGTATAATGGTATAAATAACTAAAATCAATTATTTTTTTTGTATCTGTTTGTTCCAGTTTCCGAACCAATCAAATCAAAATCAAATCAATCTGACCGATTTGCAGGAAATACAGCTACATAGAACTGGTACATACGAGTAGCTAATATCATGGTAATGTGACTTAAGTTCCTTTCATCTTTGTATAATAATAACCAATGAAATTTTTTATAGAAACTACACAATTACACATATCATTATCTTAAAAAAAACCATTATATAAGATAACGTTACTTCATAACAATAAAATAATAACACGCGAACAGAATTACAAGGAAAAAACAAATATCACATAATCGGATATAAACATTAGTTACAATAACAGACCAGTGACTAGTACAGAGTTATGCTACCAATGAACCGTTATCGCTCGTTATCGCTCGTTATCGGCCGTTATCGCTCTGTCATTAGTTGCGTGAAATGGCGTTTAGTACCGTAATGTTAGAATTTGGAGTTTGATCTGTTATCGACGGATTGTTCGTGCGTTTGTTTATCCAGTCACTGTTAAGTAAGAAATATTTATCATGTTTTGTTTGATTGAATTTATAGTCGACATTAAGTTACTTATAATTTTGTAAACTACTTGAAGGTATGAAATGCATGAACGTATCATAATAAGAACGTTAATCTTGAAATTATCGTATAATTTGCATTAAAATTAATTAGTTC
Source organism: Erynnis tages (assembly GCA_905147235.1). Classification (NCBI taxonomy): domain Eukaryota; kingdom Metazoa; phylum Arthropoda; class Insecta; order Lepidoptera; family Hesperiidae; genus Erynnis; species Erynnis tages. The sequence goes on along the minus strand of LR990072.1, from coordinate 13,313,523 downwards.
TATATTATGTATAACACCTTTACCTAGATGTTGGTTAACAATTATTCGAAAACAACTCACCAATTTCCTTTCCGCAATTCAATTCAATGTACTCGTACTTTGAAAGCCTCACAATAGGAGTATGATCCGGCAACATAAGTCAAATCGAACATAGCTAGTTCGCACCTACGTTCTTCCCACAATCAATAAGGAAGGGAATAATTTTAATTGGCACACAATAAAATATGTGAGTTTGCTCGTCCGAGCCCGGGCCGTATCGCTTACAACTAGGGATGCGCCGAGGTCGATGTTTCAGTTTTATCGATTTTGCAATCACTATATTATTATCGATTGTGCAGAGACGTTACATTTTAGGTTATTTCTTAAGAATAATATTATTTTAGAATGGGGTTAAACAAATACCTTCAAACGAATGTTTAGACAGTAAAGTAAGCAGTTTAGGTCAAGCATTTACAAATAAAAAACGTTAATGCTCGAAAACATAAGTCAATACTAGGAAATTAACACTAAGCCACCAAATAATTGAATTATAAAGTTAAAGATTCCAACAAATTGGTTTATCTGAACTAACCAAAGAAAAAAAAATTGGCTAATTAATTCAAAATATACAATCTCGAATTAATTTAAAAATACCATTTATCACTCCATAAATTACCTATCAGAACTGACAATAAAATGCCACACAATTAGCTCAGTAGTATTTAACGTCGAGTGTGCAAAAAGCCATCCCTTAGGTTAGCGTGCGCGCGCGCAGATCGGTCGCGCGATTGTGCGCAGGTGCGACGTACCCACCTTCGTGACAATATAATTGTGCCGCATGCCTTATTCCCTCTCCCTTAATTTATACCTAATAGTGAGATAATCGCATACTTTTTCACACGTCTCATTTACATTTAGGCCTTATCAGCCAGGCGAGGGGATACAATAATGATATTCGCGCGATCGCTCCTCACGATATTTTGCCCTTTAGGGCTGAGGTTCGTTTGATTTAAACCTCAGTATGTTTATTTTTCTCGTGTTCTAAATATAAAGGGTAATACATTTTCCATGTTTTGGAAAAACGCAACTCGAATATTGTTTTCCTTTAAGTGACAATGTCTTTCTGGGAATAAATGCTTAAAAACCTGATTTGAACATTCCAAAAGATATTTTTAATTAGATTTATATTTCTTATCTAACTATATAATTAATCTTGGACATGACTGCAGCATTAATCTTAAATCAATTTAACAAAAATTTTAAGAATAAACGTAGCATAACAACAAATTATAGTACGAAGAATTGACTAATTGGCCATTTCTGCCATCACGTCAATTTACTGGCTCAATTTAAACGCGATTCACTAGACACTCGAGTATTAAAATGTAAATTCAACTGCCACCAAGGACATTTAATTCAATCGGTCTAGGCTGAGCATAATTACTCGGGGTATCGATAGGATCGACACAGCACTATTCCAGCGAGCGTGCGGTATCGTCCAGCCTATATCGTCCGGCCTATAGATCCTAACATTTATATTTCAAAGGCGTGAGGTTCGCGCTTGTTTGCTGCTTAATTGGAGGCCGACGTACAAGAGAAATGGTTGAGCAATAGAGATTTTCTGTTAAAGTTATGGACCAGGGAATAATAATAAGTCAGATGGTCCGAGGTGAGTCTGATAGCGAGGTGCGAGAATGATTTACGGGTATACCCGTAGCTAAACAATTGCCGTCGCAGATCGAGTTATGGTGTGCAGATGGACTGCGTGCCATAAGGTTGGATATAAAATGTAAGGAGATTAATTCGCGATTTTTTCACTATCCTTTGTCTTCTAAGTTATAATCCAGGTCATTGTATTGAGCTTGCATGACTGATTTACAAATATGGATTCACGCTCCCTTATTTATGGTAATATTTATTGCCGCAGATTTTCAGCGAGTAAAATTGTATCTATTGCTTCGGTCAAAGGGAAAATAAAGTCAGATGATTTACTATCATTAGTAAGGGTGAGGTGCGAAAATGATTTGTGGCTACCCATAGCTAAACAATTCCCGTTATGGGAACTGAGTTATGGTGTGCAAAAGAAAAGAAAAGAAAAGAATGCGTTTATTGTTGACTGTTACACGAGAAATATGTTACAAAGATTATAATAAGTTAAGAACAGTCTACCCAATGCAGGCATACAAGGTGGGCATGCAGCCGAAATGCGTTACGCAGTCAGTCATGATGATGTTGGATTTAAAAAGAAAGGATTAATCTACGATTCTTTTCTTAAAATCGCAACGATACAGGTATGATGTACAGATAACATGTATACCATAGCACATCACTATCAGGAGTGGCGTGGGACTTACACCACGCATGCTCCTTGCTCATGCGGCGTGCTCCTATTGTGGTAAGACCCCAGCGTCCATGAAAACGATCAAAACATTCAGACTAAGAACGGAAACATAAACTCGAAATTTTTTTAGCTCCGCCGGGAATCACACCCAGGACTATCTGCGCCCACAACCACTAAACGAAACAATGCAACACGTGAATATTTCAAGCATCCTAACACGAGATTAGCCATGCCGTGTTCAAACAGAGATGCGATCGCGATCCCATAGCGAGCCCACCTATGCGTTATGCGACTGCCAGCGGCTCTCAAATGTTTGAAGATATAAAATAACAAAAATACAAAAAAATATGTGTTTTTAAAAGACTTTAAAATTATGTATTATGCGTTCACGTTAATAGTTCTCAAACTAACGAGGCCCAAAAACTCATCAATCAATTAAATATAATCGTTAAAAGGCCGGTAATTTTTATGACAAGTAAGTGTTATGAAATTCAGATGTTTTTAAAATACTTACTGAATTAAGCAATTATTGTGCAGAAAAATTTCCATCGAATATTTCGAAAGTAAGTTATAAAAACCAAAGGGGTCAAATGGGTTTGTAAAAGTAAATTGGTGACCCTAAAAAGAAATTCTCAACATTTAAACTCCTGAATAAGATTCCACACCTCAGAACAAAATTCCAGATGGTGATGAAGTTTGAGAGCCGCTGGTCTAGAGAGCGACTAGTCGCGTTCGCGTGTCCAATAAATCGAGGGAAGACGCGCTTACAAATTGGCGCGATCGCATCGCTTGTTAACGCGCAGATCGCCGCTTGTCGCGTCGTACAGTCGTGACTGTGCCCACGCCCTTACACGTCTATCCCTAACTTATTGATTCTGTACTCTGCCATCAAATTAATTTTGAAGCTTGCACGATTTGACATTGGATTGACTGCCTTCATTGTTCTTCCACTTGAGTTGTAGAGAAGTGACAAATATGAAAAAAAATGAATTAGATTGAAAATCATCCTTGATAATACAGCCTTGTTAGAGCGAACACTCGTTCGTTTAACATTGAGCGTATTTTGTCATCATGCTTTACCGATACCCATAATGATTTTATTTTGCATTCCTCATGTAAGTTAGACATAGCGTTGGGTATAGCGGTGATAGCCAGTGGCTTAGAATTCGACCTCGAATCGAGGGGTCCGGTTTCGAATCCGAAGCGATTTATAAAATTAAATATCACCTGCTGTTACGGTGAAGGAAAACATCGTGAGGAAACCTGCATGCCTGAGAGTTCACAAAAAAAAATGTTCGCAAAGGCATGTGAAGTCCACCAACCCGCAGTAGGCCAGCGTGGTGGACTAAGGCCTACATCCCTCTCATTGTGAGAGGAGACCCGACCCTGTAGTGGGTCATTAATGGGTTACAGACATGTAAGTTGGACACAACGAACATCTTTGTATCATAATCATTCTGTGGACTTACAAATAAATTATTTTATTTCATTTGTTGCCGGTGCAATCGACACACAAACATAAAATTCGTTCCTAAAAAGATTGCAAAACAAAACATTTACAATACCCCAACTAATCAAAACTATTCAAATCCTCGCATCCTGTTTAACGACACGAAATCCTTCAGAATGCAAAATTCTTTACCATCCTAGATTTTCACAACGGCCTTATCTCGCAGATAGTATCGCGGAAACAAATCATTTATATTTAAAACAATTTATAGCAACGCTCCACGGGCATATTTTAAAAGTTTCGTGTAATATATTCATTTATAGCCCGAGAGCTGTCAGACATTTTTCGACAAGTGTTTGAGGTAGGTTAAAAGCACGTTGAAAAAATTATTTGTAATATCCGAACACAAAAAATACAGACCTGGCTGGCAGGTATTAGCCAATTCCTAAATAATGAAAGAACAATTCTTAAATTTAGTTTTTAAGATATTAAAAAAAGTCAAGCTTGAACTAGCTAGCCAGGTTTGTAAACTCGCGGGCGTGTCCGAATTTTTTTTTTTAATCGAAATATCATTTCGTTCATGGTAAAACACTACTTACTTACACTAAGCGGTGATAGCCCAGTGGCTTAGAATTCGACCTCGAATCGAGGGGTCCGGGTTCGAATCCCAGTGGCACGCACCAATGAATTTGTAAAAAAGTTATGTGCGATTTATAAAATTTAAATATCACCTGCTGTTACGGTGAAGGAAAACATCGTGAGGAAACCTGCATTCCTGAGAGTTCACAAAAAAAATGCTCTCAAAGGCATGTGAAGTCCACCAACCCGCAGTAGGCCAGCGTGGTGGACGGCGGCCTACATCCCTCTCATTGTGAGAGGAGACCCGACCCTGTAGTGGGTCATTAATGTGTTACTGACAAAACACTACTTGTAAATAAAAACAGGTTAGCATTTCCGAAAACACAGTCCATTCCGGCGGGATTTTAAACAAAATTTTCGAAAATCCTTAAACTTTTTTTTTGTTGAGTTTAGCTAAATTCCACCCGCCATCCAGTACCGCATTTTGTGTTTGCGTTTTACACACAAAATCTACTCAACATGTTTGTATGTTGCCTCAAACACTCCGCGAAAAACGTCAGCCAGCTCTCCAGCTATAATATATTCAGTTAGGAAGCGCCGATAAGCCGCGAGCTATGGCGGCTTCCGTGCGATGCGATATCGCAGCGATAACGATGCGTTGTGACGCGTGTGCTTTGTTGTGTCTGTTGTGCCTTTGTGTATGAGTTTTTGTGTCACTGTACAATTACTCGTATGTGCTGGATCGTAACTTGGTGTTGGTAGTGATGATGTACCAATTAATGAGTATCATACTATATTCTATACAATCTAGATAAAGGAGTGATTACCTATACGTATAATAGTTTAGGGTTAGCTATGTAATGATGCAGCGGTGATAGCCCAGTTGCTTAGAATTCGACCTCGAATCGACGGGTCCAGGTTCGAATCCCAGTGGCACGCACCGATGGCTTTGTGAAACAGTTATGTGCGCTTTATAAAATTAAATATCATCTGCTGTTACGGTGAAGGATAACATCGTGAGGAAACCTGCATGCCTGTGAGTTCACAAAAAAATGTTCTCAAAGGCATGTGAAGTCCACCAACCCGCAGTAGGCCAGCGTGGTGGACTAAGGCCTACATCCCTCTCATTGCGAGAGGAGACCCGACGCTGTAGTGGGTCATTAATGTGTTACTGACATACTATATTACCCATAACCATAGCAGGGTATAGCGATACCTATATAGCTATAGTTTGTTTGCATACAACATCTCTTTCAAAGCAAGTAATAAGGCGCACAGAACCCCGCTGCTTGAGTAGATCGCAAGCGATCGAAAAAGTCAAGCAACGTCGGGCGCGGTCAGTAAGTTAATTACAAAAGGCGGCTTAAAAAGCAATTTGTTCCAGGCAACCTTAAAAAAGAAAATAAATTATTCATGGAGATGTAATGGTGCATAAGAAAGAAAGGATAGAAACGAAAAATTATTTACAATTTCTTTTCTTAATTTGTAGTTTTAAGTCCGATTACACCGATTTTGATGAAACTTTACTAAGTTGAATAAAATTCAAACAAACAAAAAAAGAAGGAACACAATCCGTCAATTAATTTCGGAGATATGCGAGGACAAACATAATATTACATACATACGTACGTACACTCAAGAAATTTGGTATACTTGTTTGGAAGCCGTAATAGACCAACATAATAATAATTATGTAAAAATTGTGCAGTTCTGAGAATATTACATACATACCTACGTGTCGAATTGATAAACTCCTTTTTTGAAGTCGGTAAAAATAAATAATAATTCATACATAATATAGGCAAAGAAATTTACTATATGAAACTAAGGTACCCATAGATATGTCCCCGGATAAATACCTGTCTTTCCGGCCATATAAAAAAACTTAGCTGCAGACTAATCTAAACTAGTCTCGGTCTATCATAGCACCTTGAACGCATAGGGGTAAAGACACGTGTTATCGCCACATCGCCCGATACCGCCCGTATGAGCGATAAACGACTCCCATTCGCTATTATGTAGGTTAATTGCAACTGTGTGCTTGTTACATTCTGTTGATGCGTGTACATTTTTGTTGATATAACCTCTCTGGGAGATGGATTTTTAATTATATGAATTCAATAATAAGCGTGGTGACTGCCTGATTTTAAGTAGTCACTGTTGGAAACATAAAACTCCAACATACAAACCTCCTTTACTATCATATAAGTAAAAATTATTACAATTTAAATTCGAATATGGTTTTGTGCCTTCTTTTGTTTTTTCATTCATTTTCGCCATTTTTTCTGTCCATCCCTTGTTTTATAATAAACTAGCTGACCCAGCAGGCTTCGCTCTGCCAATGAATTTTTTTATTATTTTTTGTTTTTATTTAATAGCCTATGTTACTCAGGCTGAATGTAGCTTTCCAATGGTGAAAGAATTTTTGAAATCGGCCTAGTAGTTTTTGAGTTTATTCGTTACAAACATACAAAAATACAAATGTTTCCTCTTTATAATATTAGTATAGATAATATTTCTTATAATAATTTACAATAAAAGTTGTTAAAACAGTGCTTTCCTAGTGCCTTTTCAATTAACCCACACACAGAACCAGAATACAGTCCACTCGGACCACAACATCGGTCCCAACAGTCACTACAAGCCGTAGCGCGGATAGCCTCGCTGCTTGAGTAGGTCGCAAGCGATCGAAAAAGTTAAGCAACGTCGGGCGCGGTCAGAGACCGGTGGCGAATTAGTGGCGCTTCCGTGTTTCCACTTCGTCTCCACCAATCTGTATTGGAGCAGCGTGGTGGAGTGTGTTCCAGGACTATCCCTCCCCCAGGACCGTGCCCTAAAGTGGGCCATAAAAGGGTTGTATTTCCTTCATTTTATAAGAGGGGAAACATTTTAGCTTCTAGCTTATCTTTTTAATCTTCCACAGACACAGGTCGTATTCGACTGCAACACTTTGAGGTACATCTATTTTTACATGCTTTTTATTATATTACATAATGAACTTTATATAATCAGCAGTAAATCCTAAAATTTCACCATTTTATATATTTTCCCATTTTCCCCAAGTTCCTACAGCCGCCGTCCATTTATTACACCGGATCGTAATCTGAGATCTAGAACGGGCCGATAAGGCGCCATCTCGATAACGAGGGGGAACGCTTCGGTGTGTGGGGTGGAATGTGTTTTATAAATTATTTTTGGTTACGTTTTTGATGTGAAAAATCTAGCGACGCGACGTGCCTTTGAGTACAACTAGGTAGGTACTTGATCAAAGTTAAATCCTAGGATAGGATAAATATAAGTATAGGAGAAGTGCTATGAAGGAAAAATATACTTTAAATGGATATTATGGTTTTTTGTCACTCAAATTATTATTTATTTATTCAGGTAGGTCATTAATTACATACGAAAAAACCTTAAAAATACTAAAAAATATCAATGAATTTACCTATTTTAAAAAATGTGTCATTTGGCTTACCGATAAGTTATGAAGGAGCCGGTTATTATTTTAAAGTGTAATTGCAAAAAATATGCAAAATGAAAATTACTGCAGTATTAAAAAACAACAAAATGACAATTTGCTAAAAACAACTACAATCATTTTTAAGAATTTTCAAATTCTATTAGTCATTATAAGTGATTCTATCAAACGCCTAAACATATTTGTCAGTAACCCATTAATGACCCACTACAGGGTCGGTTCTCCTCTCACAATGAGAGGGATGTAGGCCTTAGTCCATCGCGCTGGCCTAATGCGGGTTGGTGGACTTCACATGCCTTTGATGACATTTTTTTGTGAACTCTCAGGCATGCAGGTTTCTTCACGACGTTTTCCTTCACCGTAACAGCAGGTGATATGTAATTTTATAAAGCGCACATAACTTTTTTAGCGTCATTGGTGTGTGCCACTGGGATTCGCACGCGGACCCCTCGATTAAGAGGTCGAATTCTTAGCCACTGGGCTATCACCGCTAATTTCGTTACTTATACGAAAACATTTATATGGCCCAAACATATCCATCTTATACTTAAAATGTAAGCGACATAAAATCATATTATTATCTCCAAGCCTCTGTTACTATCAAAATGAATGACACTCTCACCAATTCACAGGAAGCCTTGAAGGGGTTGCCACCCCTCATCCCCCTACACCATACGTTTTATCGCCGAAAAAGATGCGGAGATAGATAACGCGATCGTAAGTCGCGATTCTATCCCGGACTACGGTTTTGTACACAAAACATATTCGTATATATTATATACCCTCCAGCGGTGATAGCCCAGTGGCTTAGAATTCGACCTCGAATCGAGGGATCCGGGTTCGAATCCCAGTGGCACGCACCAATGACTTTGTAATAAAAGTTATGTGCGATTTATGAAATTAAATATCACCTGCTGTTACGGTGAAGGAAAACATCGTGAGGAAACCTGCATGCCTGAGAGTTCACAAAAAAAATGTTCTCAAAGGCATGTAAAGTCCACCAACCCGCACTAGGCCAGCGTGGTGGACTCAGGCCTACATCCTTCTCATTGTGAGAGGAGACCCGACCCTGTAGTGGATCATTAATGGGTTACTGACAAATATAAAACTATGTCAAACACCTGATCCAGAGATATACTTACATAAGTAACGTTATCTCAACACTTGTACGGATACTATCCGTTAGTTATCTACCACTAAATCAGCTGATGCTGGATTTGATACCTACTATCTAAGTTGTATCAAGGCAATGTCTTTATTCTACAAAATCAATACAATAATCGTATCTGTATCGGTAGTGAATATTGATTGATAATATCTTCAGAATCAGATATAATAGGATTGATTGCGATTTTGACATTTTGATAGAAGTTTTTGATAAATAGAGCATTGAATTCACTGCTTTCCCCACTTACTACCTCAGTGTAAATAAACGTTTTAATGTATATCAAAAAAACTACTCAATAAATTTTGTGTCTTTTCTGTTTTGATTTATAAAGTTAAGACTAAGGAAATCGAAAAATTATGATAACGTTCGGGTGAGAGCCGTTTATCTTAGATGCAGGTGCGCTGCGCGGAGGGTCCTGGGTTCAATTCCCAGCAGAGCAGAGATTTGAGTGATGAGTTTAAATTTCTGTTTCTGGTCTGGGTGTGTTGTGTTCTTGTCTTGTGTGTGTCCATGGCACCCACGACACATGGAATCCTAGTGTGGAGCTATGAGTGTGAAGAGTTATTATTTATTAATATTATTATTTTGATCCGGTTTTCAATTATGGGTTTGGATTTGATTGGTTTTAAAGCTCTAGTAAATTATTCCCAAGGTTAGTTGACCTTTGAAAGTTTCTTTACACTCTTCCTTTGAAGGGTCGTTAACATGTTTAAGTGAAACTCACTGAATCAATACCAAATACAGACAATTAGTTAAACAAATTTTTACCACCTACTTAGTATCAGTACGGAAACTACATTCCTACGTCTGAACGACGTCTAGACGCCCTTTAGGGGCTATCTGCGCATACGCACCCGATTTCCAGTAACCCACTCACGTATCAAACGATCCAAACCTTGCTGATCGGAAAACGACCTTATTTCAACACCGCAAGGTTCAAATTTGACTGCTACTAATGGAGTACGCAAAATTACCAAAAGAACGTAAGCTCTTAGCTTTTTCAATCAAAAAAGAACCTTATTTTTAATTAACAAGATACAGATTTGACTAAGGACACAAGCACATACGACTAAAAGAACATGAATATTAAACATCGTTGGACAAAAAAGAACTTGTTTCCAAATGCAACACGTTTCAAATTCGATTAATGGGTCAGCAGTAAAAACCGAATTGCGTTTTAAAATTCGATAAATTTCGATCTATAGAAATTGATATTGATTGAAGTCATAGTCATTTTTTGATAATTGAATTTGAACCATAAATCATAAACACTACAGATCGTATTAGAATAAAGACAGTTAGCCGTTGATTGCTAACTTTTCGGTGACAGACTACAAGTTAATTTGAGCTGTTAGGTCATGATTTTAGAGTCTTTTTTGCATTGGAGAATTTTGCAATGAATGCAGTTATAGACTTCAGGGTATTGCAAAATGTATGGCACGTGAACTGACTGGACAATGAAGAAATTGCATCAACGTAACGGGATGCTACGTGTGCTTATTTAAGAAAAAATATATTACTAAGAAAGACGTAAAATTACAGTGTTAAAGTAACAGTTTTTTCTAAAAAAAGGATCTGTGTGTATTTGTACCATGTACATATACGCTTGTATAACGGTATAAATAACTAAAATTAATTAATTTTTTTGTATCTGTTTGTTCCAGTTTATCTCCGAATCAATCAAATCAAAATCAAACCAATCTGACCGATTTGCAGGACATTCACAGCTACATAGATCTGGTACATACGAGTAGCTAATATCATGGTAATGTGACTTAAGTTCCTTTCATCTTTGTATAATAATAACCAATGAATTTTTTATAGAAACTACACAATTACATTATCTTAAAAAACCATTATATAAGATAACGTTACTTCATAACAATAAAATAATAACACGCGAACAGAATTACAAGGAAAAAACAAATATAGGCATCATATAATCGGATATAAACATTAGTTACAATAACAGACCAGTGACTAGTACAGAGTTATGCTACCAATGAACCGTTATCGCTCGTTATCGCTCGTTATCGGCCGTTATCGCTCTGTCATTAGTTGCGTGAAATGGCGTTTAGTACTGTAATGTTAGAATTTGGAGTTTGATCTGTTATCGACGGATTGTTCGTGCGTTTGTTTATCCAGTCACTGTTAAGTAAGAAATATTTATCATGTTTTGTTTGATTGAATTTATAGTCGACATTAAGTTACTTTATAATCTTGTAAACTACTTGAAGGTATGATATGAATGAACGAATGATAATAAGAACGTTAATCTTGAAATTATCGTATAATTTGCATTAAAATTAATTAGTTGTATATTATGTATAACACCTTTACCTAGATGTTGGTTAACAATTATTCGAAACTCACCAATTTCCTTTCCGCAATTCAATTCAATGTACTCGTACTTTGAAAGCCTCACAATAGGAGTATGATCCGGCAACATAAGTCAAATCGAACATACTCGTAGCTAGTTCGCACCTACGTTCTTCCCACAATCAATAAGGAAGGGAATAATTTTAATTGGCACACAATAAAATATGTGAGTTTGCTCGTCCGAGCCCGGGCCGTATCGTTTACAACTAGGGATGCGCCGAGGTCGATGTTTCAGTTTTATCGATGTTTGCAATCACTATATTATTATCGATTGTGCAGAAACGTTACATTTTAGGTTATTTCTTTAGAATAATATTATTTTAGAATGGGGTTAAACCAAATACCTTCAAACGAATGTTAAGACAGTAAAGTAAGCAGTTTAGGTCAAGCATATACAAATAAAAAAACGTTAATGCTCGAAAACATAAGTCAATACTAGGGAATTAACACTAAGCCACCAAATAATTGACTTATAAAGTTAAAGATTCCAACAAATTGATTTATCTGAACGAACCAAAGAAAAAAAATTGGCTAATTAATTCAAAATATACACATTCAAAATACCATTTATCACTCCATAAATTACCTATCAGAACTGACAATAAAATGCCACACAATTAGCTCAGTAGTATTTAGCGTCGAGTGTGCAAAAAGCCATCCCTTAGGTTAGCGTGCGCGCGCGCAGATCGGTCGCGCGATTGTGCGCAGGTGCGACGTACCCACCTTCGTGACAATATAATTGTGCCGCATGCCTTATTCCCTCTCCCTTAATTTATACCTAATAGTGAGATAATCGCATACTTTTTCACACGTCTCATTTACATTTAGGCCTTATCAGCCAGGCGAGGGGATACAATAATGATATTCGCGCGATCGCTCCTCACGATATTTTGCCCTTTAGGGCTGAGGTTCGTTTGATTTAAACCTCAGTATGTTTATTTTTCTCGTGTTCTAAATATGAAGGGTAATACATTTTTCCATGTTTTGGAAAAACGCAACTCGAATATTGTTTTCCTTTAAGTGACAATGTCTTTCTGGGAATAAATGCTTAAAAACCTGATTTGAACTTTCCAAAACATATTTTAATTAGATTTATATTTCTTATCTAACTATATAATTAATCTTGGACATGACTAAAGCATTAATGTTAAATTAATAAATCAATTTAACAAAAATTTTAAGAATAAACTTAGCATAACAACAAATTACAGTACGAAGAATTGACTAATTGGCCATTCTGCCATCACGTCAATTTACAGGCTCAATTTAAACGCGATTCACTAGACACTTGTGTATTAAAATGTAAATTTAACTGCCACCAAGGACATTTAATTCAATCGGTCTAGGCTGAGCATAATTACTCGGGGTATCGATAGGATCGACACAGCACTATTCCAGCGAGCGTGCGGTATCGTCCAGCCTATATCGTCCGGCCTATAGATCCTAACATTTATATTTCAAAGGCGTGAGGTTCGCGCTTGTTTGCTGCTTAATTGGAGGCCGACGTACAAGAGAAATGGTTGAGCAATAGAGATTTTCTGTTAAAGTTATGGACCAGGGAATAATAATAAGTCAGATGGTCCGAGGTGAGTCTGATAGCGAGGTGCGAGAATGATTTACGGGTATACCCGTAGCTAAACAATTGCCGTCGCAGATCGAGTTATGGTGTGCAGATGGACTGCGTGCCATAAGGTTGGATATAAAATGTAAGGAGATTAATTCGCGATTTTTTCACTATCCTTTGTCTTCTAAGTTATAATCTTTGTCTTCTAAGTTATAATCCAGGTCATTGTATATTGAGCTGTTGAGGTTTGCATGACTGATTTACAAACATAGATTCACGCTCCCTTATTTATGGTAATATTTATAGCCGCAGATTTTCAGCGAGTAAAATTGAATCTATTGCTTCGGTCAAAGGGAAAATAAAGCCAGATGGTTTACTATCATTAGTAAGGGTGAGGTGCGAAAATGATTTGTGGCTACCCATAGCTAAACAATTGTCGTTGTGGGAACTGAGTTATGGTGTGCAAAAGAAAAGAAAAGAAAAGAATGCGTTTATTGTTGACTGTTACACGAGAAAGATGTTACAAAAATTATAATAAGTTAAGAACAGTCTACCCTATGCGGGCATACAATGTGGGCATGCAGCCGAAATGCGTCACGCTGTCAGTCATGATGATGTTGGAGTTAAAAAGAAAGGATTAATCTACGATTCTTTTCTTAAAATCGCAACGATTAAGGTATGATGTACAGATAACATGCATACCATAGCACATCACTATCAAGAGTGGCGTGGGGCTTACAGCACGTATGCTCCTTGCTCATGCGGCGTGCTCCTCTTGTGGTAAGACCCCAGCGTCCATTAAAACGATCAAAACATTCAGACTAAGAACGGAAACATAAACTCGAAATTTTTTCAGCTCCGCCGGGAATCACACCCAGGACTATCTGCGCCCACAACCACTAAACGAAACAATGCAACACGTGAATATTTCAAGCATCCTAACCCGAGATTAGCCATGCCGTGTTCAAACAGAGATGCGATCGCGATCCCATAGCGAGCCCACCTATGCGTTATACGACTGCCAGCGGCTCTCAAATGTTTTAAGATATAAAAATACAAAAAAATATGTGTTTTTAAAAGTCTTTAAAATTATGTATTATGCGTTCACGTTAATAGTTCTCAAACTAACGAGGCCCAAAAACTCATCAATCAATTAAATATAATCGTTAAAAGGCCGGTAATTTTTATGACAAGTAAGTGTTATGAAATTCAGATGTTTTTAAAATACTTACTGAATTAAGCAATTATTGTGCAGAAAAAATTCCATCGAATATTTCGAAAGTAAGTTATAAAAACCAAAGTATGTGTGTCAAATGGGTTTGTAAAAGTAAATTGGTGACCCCAAAAAGAAATTCTCAACATTTAAACTCCTGAATAAGATTTCACACCTCAGAACAAAATTCCAGATGGTGATGAAGTTTGAGAGCCGCTGGTCTAGAGAGCGACTAGTCGCGTTCGCGTGTCCAATAAATCGAGGGAAGACGCGCTTACAAATTGGCGCGATCGCATCGCTTGTTAACGCGCAGATCGTCGCTTGTCGCGTCGTACAGTCGTGACTGTGCCCACGCCCTTACACGTCTATCCCTAACTTATTGATTCTGTACTCTGCCATCAAATGAATTTTGAAGCTTGCACGATTTGACATTGGATTAACTGCCTTCATTGTTCTTCCACTTGAGTTGTAGAGAAGTGACAAATATGAAAAAAAATGAATTAGATTGAAAATCATCCTTGATAATACAGCCTTGTTAGAGCGAACACTCGTTCGTTTAACATTAAGCGTATTTTGTCATCATGCTTTACCGATACCCATAATGATTTTATTTTGCATTCCTCATGTAAGTTAGACATAGCGTTGGGTATAGCGGTGATAGCCAGTGGCTTAGAATTCGACCTCGAATCGAGGGGTCCGGGTTCGAATCCCAGTGGCACGCACCAATGACTTTGTTAAAAAAGTTATGTGCGATTTATAAAATTAAATATCACCTGCTGTTACGGTGAAGGAAAACATCGTGAGGAAACCTGCATGCCTGAGAGTTCACAAAAAAAATATGTTCGCAAAGGCATGTGAAGTCCACCAACCCGCAGTAGGCCAGCGTGGTGGACGGCGGCCTACATCCCTCTCATTGTGAGAGGAGACCCGACCCTGTAGTGGGTCATTAATGGGTTACAGACATGTAAGTTGGACACAACGAACAACTTTGTATCATAATCATTCTGTGGACTTACAAATAAATTATTTTATTTCATTTGTTGCCGGTGCAATCGACACACAAACATAAAATTCGTTCCTAAAAAGATTGCAAAACAAAACATTCACAATACCCCAACTAACCAAAATTTTTTTGATTTTTGATTAAAACTATTCAAATCCTCGCATCCTGTTTAACGACACGAAATCCTTCAAAATGCAAAATTCTTTACCATCCTAGATTTTCACAACGGCCTTATCTCGCAGATAGTATCGCGGAAACAAATCATTTATATTTAAAACAATTTATAGCAACGCTCCACGGGCATATTTTAAAAGTTTCGTGTAATATATTCATTTATAGCCCGAGAGCTGTCAGACATTTTTTGACAAGTGTTTGAGGTACCTTAAAAGCACGTTGAAAAAATTATTTGTAATATCCGAACACAAAAAATACAGACCTGGCTGGCAGGTATTAGCCAATCCCTAAATAATGAAAGAACAATTCTTAAATTTAGTTTTTAAGAAATTAAAAAAAAGTCAAGCTTGAACTCGCAGGCGTGTCCGAATTTAAAAAAAAAAATCGAAATATCATTTCAGTCATGGTAAAACACTACTTGTAAATAAAAACAGGGTTATCATTTCCGAAAACACAGTCCATTCCGGCGGGATTTTAAACAAAATTTTCGAAGCTCCTTAAACTTTTTTTTTGTTGAATTTATCTAAATTCCACAACCCGCCATCCAGTTTCGCGTTTTGTGTTCGCGTTTTACACACAAAATCTGCTCAACATGTTTGTATGTTGCCTCAAACACTCCTCGAAAAATGCCAGCCAGCTCTCCAGCTATAATATATTCAGTTAGGAAGCGCCGATAAGCCGCGAGCTATGGCGGCTTCCGTGCGATGCGATATCGCAGCGATAACGATGCGTTGTGACGCGTGTGCTTTGTTGTGTCTGTTGTGCCTTTGTGTATGAGTTTTTGTGTCACTGTACAATTATGTGCTGGATCGTAACTGTTGGTGTTGGTAGTGATGATGTACCAATTAATGAGTATCATACTATATTCTATACAATCTAGATAAGGGAGTGATTACCTATACGTATAATAGTTTAGGGTTAGCTATGTAATGATGCAGCGGTGATAGCCCAGTGGCTTAGAATTCGACCTCGAATCGACGGGTCCAGGTTCGAATCCCAGTGGCACGCACCGATGACTTTGTGAAACAGTTATGTGCGCTTTATAAAATTAAATATCATCTGCTGTTACGGTGAAGGATAACATCGTGAGGAAACCTGCATGCCTGTGAGTTCACAAAAAAATGTTCTCAAAGGCATGTGAAGTCCACCAACCCGCAGTAGGCCAGCGTGGTGGACTAAGGCCTACATCCCTCTCATTGCGAGAGGAGACCCGACGCTGTAGTGGGTCATTAATGTGTTACTGACATACTATATTACCCATAACCATAGCAGGGTATAGCGATACCTATATAGCTATAGTTTGTTTGCATACAACATCTCTTTCAAAGCAAGTAATAAGGCGCACAGAGCCCCGCTGCTTGAGTAGATCGCAAGCGATCGAAAAAGTTAAGCAACGTCGGGCGCGGTCAGTAAGTTAATTACAAAAGGCGGCTTAAAAAGCAATTTGTTCCAGGCAACCTTAAAAAAGAAAATAAATTATTCATGGAGATGTAAGGGTGCATAAGAAAGAAAGGATAGAAACGAAAAATTATATACAAATTTTTTTCTTAATTTGTAGTTTTAAGTCCGATTAGACCGATTTTGATGAAACTTTACTAAGTTGAATAAAATTCAAACAAACAAAAAAAGAAGGAACACAATCCGTCAATTAATTTCGGAGATATGCGAGGACAAACATAATATTACATACATACGTACGTACACTCAAGAAATTTGGTATACTTGTTTGGAAGCCGTAATAGACCAACATAATAATAATTACGAGTATGTAAATATTGTGAGTTCCGAGAATATTACATATACTCGTATACCTACCTACGTGTCGAATTGATAAACTCCTTTTTTGAAGTCGGTAAAAATAAATAATAATTCATACATAATAAAGGCAAAGAAATTTACTATATGAAACTAAGGTACCCATAGATATGTCCCCGGATAAATACCTGCCTTTCCGGCCACACAAAAAAACTTAGCTACATACTAATCTAAACTAGTCTCGGTCTATCATAGCACCTTGAACGCATAGGGGTAAAGACACGTGTTATCGCCACATCGCCCGATACCGCCCGTATGAGCGATAAACGACTCCCATTCGCTATTATGTAGGTTAATTGCAACTGTGTGCTTGTTACATTCTGTTGATGCGTGTACATTTTTGTTAATATAACCTCTATGGGAGATGGATTTATATGAATATATGAATTCAATAATAAGCGTGGTGACTGCCTGATGTTAGTAGTCAGTACAAGCCGTAGCGCGCATAGCCTCGCTGCTTGAGTAGGTCGCAAGCGATCGAAAAAGTTAAGCAACGTCGGGCGCGGTCAGTGATCGGTGGCGAATTAGTGGCGCTTCCGTGTTTCCACTTCTTCTCCACCAATCTGTATTGGAGCAGCGTGGTGGAGTGTGTTCCAGGACTATCCCTCCCCCAGGACCGTGCCAAAAAGTGGGCCATAAAAGGGTTGTAGCCACTAAATTTTATAAGAGAAGAAACATTTTAGCTTCTAGCTTATCTTTTTAATCTTCCACAGACACAGGTTGTATTCGACTGCAACACTTTGAGGTACATATTATTATCTTTTTTTATATTACATAATGAACTTTATATAATCAGCAGTAAATCCTAAAATTTCACCATTTTATATATTTTCCCATTTTCCCCAAGTTCCTACAGCCGCCGTCCATTTATTACACCGGATCGTAATCTGAGATCTAGAACGGGCCGATAAGGCGCCATCTCGATAACGAGGGGGAACGCTTCGGTGTGTGGGGTGGAATGTGTTTTATAAATTATTTTTGGTTACGTTTTTGATGTGAAAAATCTAGCGACGCTACGTGCCTTTGGGTACAAGTAGGTAGGTACTTGATAAAAGTTAATCCTAGGATAGGATAAATATAAGTATGGGATAAGTGCTATGAAAGAGCCAGTTTTCTAAACAAAGCGAAAAATATACTTTAAATGAAAGATATCATGATTTTTTGTCTCTCAAATTATTATTATTTATTAAGGTAGGTAATTGCATACAAAAAAACCTTAAACATACTAAAAAATCAATGAATTTACCTATTTTAAAAAATGTGTCATCTGGCTCCTTCATAACTTATCGGTTATGAAGGAGCGAGTACAAGTTATGAAGGAGTCGGTTATTATTTTATAGTGTAATTGCAAAAAATATGCAAAATGAAAATTTCTGCAGTATTAAAAAACAACAAAATGACAATTTGCTAAAAAAAACTACAATCATTTTTAAGAATTTTTAAATTCTATTAGTCATTATAAGTGATTCTATCAAACGCCTTAATCTTATTTATAAACAATTATTAAATATATTATTCAGTCATAATTATTATCATACAATCTTAAAATATTAGATGCGGACCCTTTTTTAAGTAATAACAACAAACACCATAAACACCATACAAAAAGTCGGCTCCTTCAAGGCCTATACACCCGGCTCTTTTATAACCTATTCTTTAGATAAATATAACCTTCAAAATAACAATAACATTAAAACTTTTTCAGCTCAGTTTTTCCGTATCTACAAGGCCAAATATGTATATGCATAAACTTAATTTATAATCCGTGTACCTATATTTATTTCCAATAAATACCAAAAAACAATTTAAATAAGTAAAATACTGACTTTTTAGTGCCAAAAACTTTAACTCGACGTACCGGCGTCCAAGGTTTCGGAGAGCTCCCAAATCTTTGTGGGTAACAGGAAATGAGTGTTGCTACTTAAAAATATAATTTCCAACCAGATTTGAGCCTAAACTACGGAAATAATGCAAGTGGCTCCTTCAAAACTTGGCTCCTTCGTTCCAATTTTCCCCTACATCAGGAAAAAACGAAGGCGAAAAAGCTCTTGGTACATGCACTAGGCATACAGCTAGCTAGATGCCATAAAATAGCATATTATCAAAAAATATTATTGAAATGTTGATAAAAATATAATCATATTGATTTACTCATAACTAATGATTCAAAACAGAGAGACATCGTAATATTCCTACTGGTTCGTGTTTGAGTCCTCACTACGCATCCACCTTAGTAACACTATTAATCCTAACTCAGAAAGTACCTACTTAAATCCTATAATTATGATAAATGTTGTTGCTTGTCAGTAACCCATTAATGACGACTACAGGGTCGGGTCTCCTCTCACAATGAGAGGGATATAGGCCGCCGTCCACCACGCTGGCCTACTGCGGGTTGGTGGACTTCACATGCCTTTGAGGACATTTTTTTTGAACTCACAGGCGCGCAGGTTTATGAAGCGCACATAACTTTTTTAGCGTCATTGGTGTGTGCCACTGGGATTCGCACGCGGACCCCTCGATTAAGAGGTCGAATTCTTAGCCACTGGGCTATCACCGCTAATTTCGTTACTTATACCAAAACATTATATGGCCCAAACATATCCATCTTATACTTAAAATGTAAGCGACATAAAATCATATTATTATCTCCAAGCCTCTGTTACTATCAAAATGAATGACACTCTCACCAATTCACAGGAAGCCTTGAAGGGGTTGCCACCCCTCGTCCCCCTACACCATACGTTTTATCGCCGAAAAAGATGCGGAGATAGATAACGCGATCGTAAGTCGCGATTCTATCCCGGACTACGGTTTTGTACACAAAACATATTCGTATATATTATATACCCTCCAGCGGTGATAGCCCAGTGGCTTAGAATTCGACCTCGAATCGAGGGATCCGGGTTCGAATCCCAATGACTGTAATAAAAGTTATGTGCGATTTATGAAATTAAATATCACCTGCTGTTACGGTGAAGGAAACCATCGTGAGGAAACCTGCATGCCTGAGAGTTCACAAAAAAAAAGGTTCTCAAAGGCATGCGAAGTCCACCAACCCGCAGTAGGCCAGCGTGGTGGACTAAGGCCTACATCCTTCTCATTGTGAGAGGAGACCCGACCCTGTAGTGGGTCATTAATGGGTACTGACAAATACCCTCAGTTAAAGAAGAAGAAGACAGGATTGGTTATATTTATAGGTGGTAGAGTCATTTTTGACTGAGACCAACCGCCACCCGTTTAATCCGTCGTCAAACAACAGGTCAGTTTTTTTCCGTATTTGACGTCCTGGGAAGCCGTCTATTAGTTTGCCACTATGACGCCATTATGAAAACATCACTATTCAATCCTATGTAAAGAAGCATTTCGAGCATGATGGCATTAGTAGATTGCTAAGTCTATAAATAATCTGCGAACAGTTTAAAGTGACCTTTAGGGAATTAACACACTGCCCCGAATCACGCAGCGTAGAGCGGGAAAGCGAGATTTCATTTTAGAATTGTGCACAAAAGATTATGAATATTTACATCATGACCATCAATAAATGAATGACACTAGCGACAATTTACACCGAGGGGTCGGGTGCCACCACCGTTTTATCGCCGAAAACGGTCGATCGTCCGATCCGGCGGCCGATAGTGCGATCGTACGCCGCGATACCGGCCCGGGATATGCCTGTATCTACACAAAACCGTTTTTGTTCACAATCGCCCTCCGAGATCTCGGATGGAAGGTTTTTGGAAGCGAGGGAACGTACTATAGACGTGGTTGTTTCAAACGTCAGTGGCTGTCAGTTGTTTAATGGAACGTTTTTTGAATGTCTTAAATTGCATCAGTCAATTTTTTATTGTTGAATAATGTGTAACTTAACGCCACGGCCGTCGCCATTGCTAATAGGCTGGAACCTTGTCACATTAAAGTAATTATGACTGAATTAAAAACAAAAAAGAGTATTAAATATTGACAACCCTACTTAACAGACAACGCAACCGAAACGTAAGCTATTTGCGAGGATAATAAACGTCATTGTGAAGGAGTAAGTAAAGGAAGGAGATACGATGATCTTATTGTACTCATCTTTAAAATACAATTTAAGTACACAGTCTTATGTACATGTCATCAAGAACCGCGTGAAGAAAACGTTTATGAAGTCAAAATGCTTAAAATAGAGTCATTTGAATAAAATTGAGTTATTTACGCACGTTTCTCATGCGACGAGGTTATCGCTAGGAACACAGAAATTCTATTATTTCGGCTAATGCAACCAAAATATAAAGTTGAAAGTTATCTCGAGGTAACATCGCGGGGAATCGAACCGCTTATCAGCCGCTGGAATCAATGCCTTAGCGTTATCAAAGGGATCTCGACGGATTTTGGGCACGTAAAAAGTTATGACCGAGGTAGGTAAATCGTGTTTTTTAAAGCCGAATAGGAGGTCGGTGTTTTGTTATTAATCTATTAAGAGTAGGTTTGGTTATTATTATATTATTATGTTATTTTAACTTTCTTTTTGAAAATGTTCCGTTTAAAATTGTCATAATTAAAGCGGTGATAACGCAGTGGCTTAGAATTCGACCTCGAATGAGGGGCCGGATTCGAATCCCAGTAGTGCGCACCAATAACTTTTTAAAAATTTATGTGCCCTTTATAAAATTAAATAGATATCACCTGGCTGTTACGGTGAAGGAAAACATCGTGAGGAATCCTGCATGCCTGAGAGTTCACAAGAAAATGTTCTCAAAGTCCACCAGTCCACCAACTCGCCTAGTTTCGACATCCACCAACCCGCATTAGGCCAGCATGGTGGACTAAGGCCTAAAACCATCTCATTGTGAGAGGAGACCCGACCCTGTAGTGGGTCATTTAAAAAACTATTAGTATAAGTAATTATACTTTAGACACTAGACTTATAAAGACCTAGATTCACTAAACAACTTTGATTTAGATCTATATTTTTTTGGGAGATTGAGTGAGTGAAATGTTTAATGTTATTTTATTATTTTATACAAAAAGTATGTATTATGGTGTTTTTGGTATGATAACTTTTTCATTCAGATATAAATTCTTCGAAGTATTTTGATTTTTATGTTATTTTTTGTAGGAAATTTCCTAAGGATCTCAAAAGTATAATGACAATGCAAGCTGTGTTTTCTTATTGATTAGCTTCTAAGTATCAATAAAGAAGTCGTAAGATCGACCCGAATTCTTATCCATTAGCATACAAATACATAAATGAACAATATTACAACGATTCACTTTACTTGAATTCGACTAAAACACGCCATAACATAATATCTTATTGGAACGTCATAACTACTGGAGGTAAGTAAATCATAATTATTATAATTTGTATATTTTTTTATCAAATACCAATAGTACTTTGAACGCGTTGTTTGATACATGTATTTATTTTGTAGAATATATTAAATTGTATGATACGCACCTAAGATATTTATATCACATAAAAAATCCAATTCGTAAGTCAGATATAAAAATTTATGTGGCGACATTCTGAGAAGATAACACCATAATAGTATTGCTTAAATATATTTTTATGATAAAGAAATTAAGTGGTCGCTGTAAATTATAATTATCTTATGAGATATTACCATTATTAATGGCGATAGGTAAATACCAACAGAGAATTTTTATACGTATCTTTTATAACTAATTTTCTTTTTATACCATTTTTTAAGCGGCCAGGGTACAGTCACCTTTCTTTTGTAGTAATTTTATTTATCTTTTCTTTAGCTTTTTTGTATTAACAATTTCCATGATACAAAAAATATATACCTACCAGCAAAACAACGGTTACCTACACACTTGCTAATCATCAAGTATTAAATTAAAAACTCAACTTAGACTCAAAAAAAAACCTAAGTCGAATACAACATTCAAGAAAAAATCAAGGTTGTGCTGATATTATCTACTTTGGCTATCATACCATAATATAATGTACCAGTTGCGAATAAATAATATAAATATTTGCACGAACTATCACTATTTGCATCAAACAATTCATACAAATTGAAAGCGGTGGCAGTACGGTCCACCACGCCTTTGCCTGTGTGATAAAAATGATAGCCCGAGAGCTTGCAGGCATTATAATATTTATAACGTCATAATTATTTCTAAATAAAAATAACTATATCCATGCCATTTGACGGGATTTTAATCAAACATTTTAAAAACGCCCCAAAACTTTTTGTGTTTGGCTAAATTCCATTACCTGCCACCTACTCGTAAGTTCTGCATTGTTGGTTCGAATATTAAAAGTAATCGATTCAACATGTTTTTATGATACCTCAAACTCTTCTCGAAAAATGTGTACCAGCTCTGGGGCTATGACATGTGCGAGTGAATGAGGACGGATTCCGATGGGTGATAAGAGGAGGGACCCGTTATCTCGCGATTTCACGTTCATTATCAACCATTGCCAAGTTTCCACCAGATGAAACCGCTACAGCTATCACTGGCATGAAAAATATTAGCTATTTTAAAAATGGAACAACAAAATAGAAATCCTTTCTAAATTTAAACAAAAAAATTAGAGCTCTATTAAAATTGGAATAAAGACTCTTTGCAGAACGACCACAGATTAGATAGTTCTTAAAACGAAATAACAATTTTATATATTTATAGAACGATAAACAACATAATATTATTTTTGTTTTTAGAACATTATAATCTGTGATCGTTCTAAAAGGAGTCTTGTTATTCGAATTAAAATACAGATTTATTTTTATTTTAGTGTTTTAATTTAGAAGTTATTTCTTAGAATAGTGGAAGCTTTTGAAATGTTTTTATTTTTGAATTTAAAGACGTAATTACACGAAAGTATGATTACAAACCTTTATTTAGGAGTTAACTTTATACGAGTACGTCATAATAATCATTAAGATAATTGACGAATTAAAAATACCCCTCCATTCAAATTTAATGTCGTGAAATGTTTATATTCTAAACGTTCAAACAGTCTTACATGACTAAAAATTTAATATAAAAATATATATTTTTTGTAGCAATTGAGTAGTAAAATGGTATGCAGGTCACATGCCGGTGAGGTAAGGTAAGGTAAGGACGGTAAGGTACCTCCCTCGACGAGCTACCGCTGACTCTGCCATATATTAATAAAATTGTATTTTTTACGCAATCACAAGAAATTTACCGAACGAATACTAATTAAATTCAGTATGGTGACATGATGCTATTTACTGGTAAGTAAATACTGGTAATCGCAAACTACGTAATCTATACTGAATCGCAGGCGCAGCTCATTCTCAATATCAAATTAAACTTGAAGTCATGCGCGCTTGCGAAACCATACATTCATATACATTCTAAAAAAGTTTGACATTGACATCGGCTGTCAAAATAGGTAACGAGCCACACGCGCCAGGAATTTCAACTGGCTGTCATAGATGCAAAATATTTTTACTCTGTACGCTGTCTGTTTCGTAATTTGCACACGTCAAACCTGTCATTGGGTCCGGAGATAATTATTTCTGTTACACTATTATTATTTTTAATAACAGTGCAGTAATTGTTTTAGTTCAAAATAATTTCTGTTTGTGTTAATAAAAAATTATTGCTTCTCAAAAAAGTGTTAATAGCAATTAATTAAAAATTAATAATTTATTGTTTTCTAGACACAATATCCGAAGTATTGGATTTTAATATTTAAAATAATGTTTCGATATTAAAGGTATTTTTTTTATATGGTACATAATGTTATTGCATCATATAGGTAATTACTTTATTAGCCTTAGCAATAATCTTTGAAGTCTCGGTTTAAGAAACTAAAAAAACTACCACCGCCAGTAGAAAAGATAAAGCGAAGTGGATTCATATCTGTCGGACCTTTTATTATTTAAAAGCAATAAAAAACCAGGGTAGCAACACGATGTCTACCACTTAACTTCTTAACTTTACTTCTAACCACGTATAGCCCTTTTTTCTATGAGTGAGTCATCTAATGTAATATTGTTAAAAGTGCTGTAACTAAATGTTCTTTCCAGTCAAAACATTTTAAAAATCAAGTATTTTTAGAACAATCATAGAGATTTAATGATAATGTTTACGTGAAACCAAAAAACGTATTTACAACAGTAAACAAGTGCCTAATAGGTACGGCAAAAACACAGAAAATTATAGTATTGTATACACGAAAAATTCCAATTAGGACCTAGATGCAGTTACAACCGATTATGTAAAACTTTATTTTGATAAATAAGTAATTTTTAGAATATATTTTGTTTAAACATAAATTCTGCTAAAAGGTATTAAAGTTCAAGTAAAAATTTAATACAAAGATTTCATAAGCTGATTTATGTCATAAAAATATTGGGAAATTACCGTAATCATTAGTAATCCTTGAATTGCATGCTTATTGGACAATATTAGAAATATTATTTTACTGTATTTATGTAACTACAAACGAACATAGGCTCTAGATAACAACAAAATTACTTAACCCAACTCTAGATAACAACAAAATTACTTAACCAAACTCTAGATAATAACAAAATGGCTTAACCCAAGTGCAACCGGAGTAGGCAACGTATCACAATTTAAACCACGACTCTACCAAACATTTCGAGAGACGCCACGATTATCAGCAATTGCTTCGTAATTCTTCAATTTTTCATCACATAAATTAGTCTGTCATAATAACTACCTAGAGATAAGAGTGCAATAAAAATCTGATGTTTGCCTCTGCCCACTAACGACTATCAGACACAAATAAGATAAAAAAAACTTAGAAACATTACCGCTTTATCGCGATTTCGTTGAAAACGTTCTCCCTTAATGGCGTTGTGTTTATTTTCTAACTTATCTGCTTTAGTGGTTTTTCAATGAGTCTTTGTTCATGATAACTATTTATCCGACCTTAAAACTAAGTATATATTTTAAATATATATATGCTATTGTAACAAAAATAACCTCTACGCATATTTAAATATGAAGTAGATAAATACCAGTCACTACATCCTCCATATTCAACTACTGCACCTCAAGGTACGTAAAAAAGTGTAATAAATGTCTCTACATCTACATACATAGACTTATGTTGCATAATGATACCGCAGTAAAAACTCACAAAAGGTAATCTAGATCTATTTACAACTGTATGCTCTTAAATAAAAACAATTCAAATTTAAGTATCTAAAAGCAAAGAAACGTTTATATTTTCCTCAAACCTTAGAACTTAGAACCTCACAAACGCACTAAACAACAGACTCTACATTGCCGCTTTACCTCACAATATGATTAAAGAACCAAAAAATAACAACAATGGACTCTACATACCGCTTTACCTTCAAAATTCAAAAACTGAAGTTCGTATTTAAATGTAACTGAACAAACAAGCTATTTTTGGCTGAAAAGAACTGCATAGAAACACTGTCAACCCACAAAAAAAACAATTACGGCTCTATCTTCGAAATTCAAACCGTATGTTTAAACGTCACATCTGACAGGTTGGCTGAAAAGAAAGTAAACAAATGAAGGTGCGTACACATTGTTTTGACGTCGGGCGCGCCACCTGGCGGCAGCTCGGGCGTCCCCGCGCACGCCAGCTCCAGCTGTTTGAGGTACCGGAGCCACAATAACATCACGGACACAACACTAGACCGAACCGAACTATATATCGAGCGCGAACATTTTCGTCGACGTCATTCTTTTGCCGCGTAAATTGAGTGACTGGCTTGTTGCCGTTCGAGCGCCCCTCCCCGCACACGGGCGCGCGTGTACCGACACGGCACGCACACACGCCCGCCCGATCCCTTATCAAGTCGGTTTAACTAGCAATGGCTGGCCCGAGATCCTATCGGCTCCGAGCTCGCGGTAACGTTGCATTGAAAGATAACGTCTGCGATGCTATCGCTGTGTTTGAATAAACTTGTATAAAATGTCAAATAAAAAAGCTGCCCGCCATAAAAGTCGTATCTCGCGCGATATTTCGATAGTGGCGGTTTTGAAACGGAACGAAATTCACGGAGCGCAAAATTTTTTAGAACTGCCCATGTGCTCTACGGCATCTCAGACTCTATCATGGACTGGTAGAGATGCTAATCCTAGCTGCGTATTGAAAGGTATTCAAAAATATTCACAGTTTACAGTTAGTCTGTACAACTGATGAATGTTTATAAAATAAATATCTAATTTCCGTCTTGATAGAGTTTGTATCATAAACGGTAGAGACGCCAACTTGACATGTTAAAGAAAACGTAACATTTAGTGACAAACATTACTGTCGTTTCCTTATTATGAAAATAAATCAAACGCAATATGTTATTTTCAATAAATAACAAACTGAAGAAAACACTAAATAAGTAAGCCTGAGAGTTCTTTATAATGTTCTAAAAACATGCGATTTCTGCCTACCCGCGTTAGGACAACGTGGACGACTAAGACTTAGACAACCCAATGACGTTCAAATAGATCTTAGCTAAGACCTACTAAGAATAATGGCTCCTTAAAAATAGAAGTAGGATACAATTTATGATTTGCTATCGTTTTCAAAATGATCAGATAATCACTTGTTGGTTTAGTTAATTACGTTACAATGTTGTACATCGGATAAAACTTTGAGATCGTGACAAAGCATCAGTTTGAAGATAACGAAATAAATGTAGTAATCATAGATATAGGAAGCAGGTAGAACGGCTGTGTGGGCGAGGCAGGCATACTCTAGACTCTGCACAACTGAGCGCATATTAGCTCAGTCTATGACTCATCGCGGCTGTAAGTGAGAGTGATAGAATGAGTTTGGGACGTGAATGTGCTGTTCTATCTGAAATGAATTCGGAACAAATTATGTTATTACTACCATTCTATTTACTTCCTTTTTCTTTGGTAGTATATTATAATATGAGCTAGTTTTGCTTTCTGCTTATCTGATATCCATGACACACTTAATCTTAGACATTTGAGTTATGTTATAAAAAATATAAATGACCACAAATAAACCAATCCGTGGAACTGAATGGCCTAGAGTCTAGACTTCCAGTCGCAACATTGATTTTAATTTCAATAAACTTGTTTCAAGCCAAAGCGATTTACTCACTGCTGCATCACGCAGCGTATTGCGGGAGAGCGCGTCCATTTGTATAGAAAACGCATCCCCATGCTGTGTGATGCGGGGCAGTGTGTTAATCGCCTAAATCTTAGGCATCCTAAATAGCTGTGGACACAAATACCACAATGCACAAATAGATTATACCAAAGTCGTCGAACTTGTAATAAAATCTTTAAAACCTAATAAAAGCGGTAAATTCTGATCTCAATTCCCAAATGACTTATTCCAGCCTTAAGTGGGAATAAAGGGAAATTTAATAAAATTCCCGGAGAGACAACGATCGGGGGTTATCAAAATGTCCATCTTTGGGAGTTAGGATGCATATCTGATGCTTGGTGACGTATGATCTGTGCATGTTTAGGGGACAGGAAGATGAGAAAAATGCGATAAATTTATTTTTTTGGGTTGAAGAGTTAATTTTATGGGTTGAAGAGTAGAGGAAAGCCTATATTTTGCTCTTTATTTTAATTCTTGGTACTAAAGTAGAGTGAATCATTAAAAGATCTCGTACAGATCTTTATCAGTCAATTATGAAATTACATTTCATTTTTATCTCCAATTTTTCTGCGTTCGTGTCAGTGGTTATTGGAATTCTTTTGAAGTATCGATCAGGGAAGGAATGTCTTCAAATGGCGACTATAGGCGAAAAAGTACAGGCCCCTTTCCGACCTCAAATAGGGCCTAGGGTCTTAAAATTGTTAAAACAACTGTATTTTACTGCAGATTAGTGAAGAACAATAGTCATAAATACAACTTAAAAAACGTTAACAACTTTACTTTGTCATTATCGACATCAACACATTAAAAAAAAAACATAATTTTAAATGGCTATCATAGTATCAAATCTTAAGTTATACTCTTGAGAATATTTTCTTTTAGAATTCAAGTTCGTACATTCTCTGTATCGCGTCGAGAGATCGACAAATTCCGACGGCATATCGATCGAGAGGGATGCGATCATCCATCTAATCGATTCCGTGTCGATCGCAGCATCGAGTGTCCATTTGTCTCGGATGGTCCGCAAATACTGTGTTTGAGTTATAGAAACTACTTTGTTGCATTGAACTTTATTTTATTATTTATTTGGTATTTAAATAAATAGATGTTTGAAACATTTAAACGGGTCTGAGATTAGAGTATTCAACAATTTTACATGTTCCATTCAAGTTACATATTTTGAATGCCTACTTATTCCTGAAAATACAGAAATTTTCTACAAGTCTTGCTTATTGAAGTGTTTTTTTTTTCAGATACACGAGTACCTATTTACATTGATTTTAGATATTATATTCTAGTAATAGGATTTCTGTAAAATGTAACAAAGGAATAGACAATGACCTTTTCAAGATTTAGCATACATTTTTGTAATATTGTATTTTGGCAATAATTTATTCTTAAACCGTCTATAATATTATCTGTTTAGCTAAAAGGCTAAAGAATGCATATGGCATTAAGTTCACCTTTTATACCCCTTTTTTATTGCGTTTAATAAAGTTTTAATTGATAGATACCTAGAATAAATTGAGATTTTTCTTTTTCAATGACCTGAAGTAACCCTATCAACTTTTAGAGCTTCTATAGGATATCCTCTAGCAACGGCGTCACAGCCGGAAGCTTAGTTTAGATAGAGAAGAGATCGACATCAAATCGACATCGTAGGGATGTCACTGGGGATGCAATGCGATGCGATTTGTCTTCCGATGTCGTTCACAAATAAATCTCTGTGAAATCTCTGAGTTAACGTTAGTCTGTCACTATTTGCTGTACCATCATCATTTTAACTTTAAATCAAAGACTTTTACAGTGTGATGCTAGGTACACTAGAAGAACCTAAAAGTGGACTCGTCTTTTTTAAAGAGGCCCAACGTTTTATGGATACCATAGTAAGAAAATTACTTAATTACTTTACCGGTAACCTTCACACCATGATAAGAACGTAGGCCTTAGTTTCCACGTGTAAAAAAGCCAAACCCCTAAGAGTTATCAAAACAGTGGAAAATGTTTTTCTGATTTTCCAGCAAAAACGTCATCTTACAATTTTAACATAATGGAAATTACAATGTTCATTAAAAACCGTTTCTTATCTCCGTTGACAAGTGTGGTTTTATACAAATTTATCGAGATGCTGGAACGATTAATTTGTTATTATTTATTATATCTCGCGATCATAATTGCCGCGCGCACTTCCCGATGCAATGATAAAACGGGTTTAATTAAAAACATCTTGATTCGTTATCCTTTCTTTTTAAGCCTCATTAACTGCATTAAATTTCTTTTTATCTTACTTTTCGTATAAAGAGCTAGACTGTGCCCGCGGCTTCGTTCGCGTGGTTTGTAGACCTTGTTCCTAAAGGTCCTAAGGGATAAAAAGTATCCTATATGTTAATCCAGGTTCTGATCTATCTATGTACCAAATTTAATCCAAATATGTTCAGCCGTTTTTGCGTTTATTGTTGACAGTCAACATAAATAAACGCTTTGTTTCTTTTTTTCTTTACACGAGAAAGATGTTATAAAAACAAACAAAAACAGACTACTCTACGTCCTACGTACCTTCGGTTGGGAACGACAGGGATGATACTGCCGACTTGCCCACGGAATTTCGCTCCACACTTCTCCATGCTCTACACTTCCGCAGCTCCGATGGCATTGGGTCAACTAGACCTCTCCTATATTGAGGGACGAAGCTAAAAGTTACAATCTCTAAGTTTTAAGCTAAACAGTTCATTGCATTCCACCAATTGCACATCTTTCTCTACCTTGATAGAGTCGCGGTCAAACGGTACCGGAGCATCGTGAAGCGATACAGATCGGAAGCTCTACGACTCTACGTACTGGTGGAAAGTGCAGTAGAGACGATGCGATGGTCCGAGATTCGGTGTCGATGCGAGCATTGATAGCGAAACGTTATGATTGCTGATATAGAGCAGGTGCTGCAAATGTAGAGTAGCAACATAAACAACAGTTACTCTACATAGAGTTCTACGTTCTTGTGAGAGTTTTTATCTTCCGGTTGTTTTCGTTTGTAGAGGCGGTTAACTAAGGCGATGAAATTTAGTTGAATAATAATTATGCTCTAGCTCTAGTAACGAAATCAATTAATGAAATATTATACCCCCTTATATACCGACCTTGTGGATTGTAACACAACAAACTCCCTTTAATTTCTATGCAAAAATAATGAATTTAGTTTCTGTGTTCGTTCATAGGTACTTCCGTATATAATTCGTACGTGTTTTAAATCGTTATTTTTTCTAGTTTTTGAGCACGATTTTGGCTTCCCTTACATTGTAGCTTTTAATGTTAAAAATTAGTTAATTTGAAATGCCCGCCTCATAACACTGAGCGTTTGACGCAGTGCTCATAACTAGTCTAGGTCAAGCAATTTTTCCAAAATATTTATTTTTCATAACCTCACCGCCTACATCGCCTGACTCTACATCTGTATACCTTCAGTGATCAAATGGAATAGCCAGTAGGTATCTACTGGTACAATCGAGGTACTACTAATGACAAATATCCATCAATTCCATTTTCAAATTTGAATTTAACTTTAACATAATTATTAATAAGATTTGTTTGGATACAGTCGCCGGCTACGTAACCATGACGCAGTGGCGGCCTTAGGGGGTGGCGAACAGGGCAATCGCCCGGGGCCTCGCTCTAGCAGGGGCCTCGCGTCAAGGAAAATTAAAAAAATAGATTTTTTTCTACTATATTATATATTATATTAAAACCTTTTGATTTTGATTCTTAATTATTTATTAAGGTAAATTAAAATAAATCAATTTTATAAATTCAAAATTTATCATCTCTGTATTTGTTAATTATGTAAATCTATCAATGTAAGTAAAATATTTTAAAACTCAAATATTATTTATTTGTATAACTTAAGCATTTCTCGTCCTTTTCCGTAGGGCAAAGGCCTCGTAAAGACCTGCTGCCCGGAGCCTCGCAAGGGGTAAGGCCGCCGCTGCCATGACGTCACGGTGAGGTACGTCTCTGTCTATCGACACACGGTCTAGGTTTACTTAGATCGTAACCATTGCACATAGTTTGTATGTGTTAGTATATGTATATTTGTAGTTCGCAGAGCCTCCAAGGATGGCGATCGCAGATACGCAGCAGGTGCAAAGCAGATTCCTTATCTGCCATCGCGCATGCTGCACTTAGCCTTACTATTTTTGTACGTAGGAAAATAGGTATGTTAAATTACATTTTGTTTACATAAATTAAATTGTTTTTACCAAATTGAACTTTTATAGATTATCAAATTATTAGGTACTATACAATTTAAAAAGGAATTTCTAAATTTTATACTCAGGTCGTCAAATATATCACTTCATCGATTAACTCATGAGAATCAAGCAACATCACTTAGCTGATAAAGCTTTTATTGTGCTCCAAAGATTTAAAACTCTATAAATGGAGCCTTTATCTTTGGTCCCAAAATTAGCCGGACATAACATCAGGGACTAAGATATCAGCGATTGCCGTGGCGCCTGGTAAAAGATATAAAGGGTTTCTTATTTAAAGGAAAAAAGTTACACTCTTTTAGGGAAGTTATTTCTACTTTTTGTAATTTGTACAATTGATCGGTGTAAATTAAAGTAGACTAATATGGATGTTATGTTGCTTCGAAGGATTAAAACTTGAAACCATAATAAATAAAGCTAAACAGGACTGTGAGCGAAAAGAGAGCTTTGAGAGATTTAAAGCTGAAACCAAATCTCTCCCACCAGAACACAATGGAGTAGTATGATGTAAGTAGTCCGTTATGATGTTTTACAAGATGGCCATTAAACTCCCGGTGTCAGTGACCCATTAATGACCCACTGGCGGGTCGGGTCTCCTCTCACAATGAGAGGGGTGTAGGCCTTAGTCCACTACGCTGGCCTACTGTGGGTTGGTGGACAATACAGGGAGTTTGTCCACCAACCCACAGTAGGCCAGCGTTACAAACCCAACTATAAAAATAAATCAAGTACCTCTACGTACCTTGCTCTGTCCATGAGCACTATGAATATGATAGGAAACAATAAGAAAATTTAACTTTTACGGTGGCCAAAAATAAGAGAAAAGTATGAAAAGTTGGTATCCGTTCTTCCTTCTTTTTTTGAAAATAGACCTTTACATGGAGTGCATTTTAACAATAGTCCATTACGCGACTGCATTTTTGAAAACAGACCATCACGCGAGTTCATTTTTTAAAAAAGCTCACCATGCAAGTGGGTTCGTTTCAAATCTATACACAAATAGGAACACAAGTCATCGTTTGATCATCAATCGGCACCGAAAACCAATCTCATGATAAACTAATTTCGGAGTTCTGTATCAGTCTATGCACTCGAAATGCGTATACCGGAGATATGCTCGGAGGAGATACGCTTGGCGCCACTTCCCATCTCTCTTGATAAAAATCCCAATATAAATCAAACGGGTACTCAACTGATAGTAGGTAGGGATGGACTGAGTCTGAGTCGATATTGGAATGACGAGTGACCGAGTATTCGGGTTGCAGTCAATATATCGAGTGACCGTGTATCTAGTATTTGAGTGTTATAATTTAGTCATCCATTCTAGTTTTTATTTAAATTTATACATAGCTCGTTTTTTGAGGATTCTAATGTAAAAATAAATAAATGTAATACACAGATAATATAATTTTTTCTTTGGAAATAATGATAATTTTAATAGTTATCTCTGTTTCTAAAGATTTCAGGTGAAATGCTAGCAGAAACTTCTATTATAGACTGGATGTAAAAGATAACTATAATCATTAGGCAAACGACTCTTACTTAAGAAATAACACAAAAAAGATATCCTCAATGATTGCCAATTAACCATTTCACATTGTAGCAGTGCCTATATTAGTATGCTCCAAAAATTTACTAATATCCCCAAAGAAAAGATTGACGCGTTTCGATCCCGTGTTGATTCGAATCAAACAAGATCGAGTCGATCTGGTATCGAGTGGTCAAAGAGTCGTTGAGTAAGCATCGTAATATACGTTCTCATCCCATCACTAGTGGGTTGATAAAGACGAATTAAACTTAAGATTCGTCCAACTAATGGATTCTTAATGTGGCGACAACCGACAACAGTTTTTGGGGAATTTGTATGTACTTTTGTGAAGGAATGTGGTTGGAATGGGCTGTGGGATTTAAGGATTTGAATCAAAAATATGAACTTTAACATAAGGTTTGCGTTGTCAATTTGAAGAATATCAAGGGTTGAAAATATCAATAATGATCACTTGTTTTTAGAAATTTTACTGATCTACAAAATTTTATGATTGAGGTTCTAAACGAAGAATAAGTGATACAAATTAAAATATCTTCCTGTAAGTATGATACGTTCTTCGAAAAGGTGTAACTTTAAATCTTGATTACCAAGACAGCATTATTTGCATACCTAAAAATGGTAAATATAGATTGATCTAAATAATTTGTAACAACTTTATACCTATATTTGTGCAAATAAACGTTTCGTCTTTGTATTTGTCATGTTCTCTTTATATATAACTCCTCCATACATGTGATTAGGTTAACTTATAGTGGTTTTATCACCAATTACCTACCAATATTACAACTTCTTTTGCATCAACTTTGTGGTTAAAAATAAAAGTGAATTTCCTTTTAGACCAAACGATTCCAGAACAAATATACTGGGAAAGATCCGATCTGGTTAGTAGTCAGAACACGTAGTTATATATCTATACTAAGAATTTTTACGATGACAAACTTATAAGGAATGTAAGGGCCTTGAGGAGGAAAAGCGTCAACGGGTTTAGTTTGTATGAAAATTTGTATAAAACTGTTTAAATCTATTCATAATAATATAAATTTTAAACAGGATGTCGAAATTATTGTAAAGTAAATTTTTGATTCAATTAATTGGTAGCCCATATAAATATAAATTTAACGAACCTTAACTACTTATATTTTGAAATCTATAGATATTCAGTAGTAATCAGTAGGTATTTTCATTTTAAAAATCTTTTGCAGTTTTCATTTTAAAAACCTTTTTCGTTAACAAATACAATTTTTTTGTTGATAAAATGCATCTAATTGAGGGTTTGTAAGTGTTTTACAAACTTACATACATAAACATTAAAGCTATTTAACCCTAAAACACGTTCAACATCGCGGGGCTAAAATGAGTTTGTCGGATACGATCGGTACCATTACAGATGGACCGATAGTGACAATCGATGCTTTATCAGATGCCCACCCCCCACTCCCCCTCTCCCTGCAGGTGTGACGGTAGTAGGTCAAAGGCAAAACAATATTTAACACAAGGTAATATAAATAACCGTACCGTACTAGGTAATATAAGAATAGTGACAGAGTCAGAAATGATGAAATCCGTAGAACGTAGGTGACCGACATACGAGTAGCTGTCAAAGTTTGCAAATTAAAGTGGGAATGGGCTGGCCACATCGTTTGCAGGACTGATAACCGATGGGTATAAAAGGTCCTATCCTATAAATATCCAGACACTAAATTTCGACGTACCTAAATTTTTTTCTAGAACTAGTTAATAAATAACATATTTTGATTTCACATGATATAATGAAGAGCTTTCTATGATAAACATACATAGAGCCACTAGTAGAGTAATGAGTTTGACCGATACAATCTGTTTGATTGCTGATCGACCGATAGCGACAATGGGTTATCTACTCCAGTCTCCCCTGGGGTATGGACAAGGCTACCGGAAGGAAAGTCCGGAAGGAAGGACCTTAAATATTCTTTTTACACGCCTTAAACCTATTAGCTTTGTAATTATGTATGTATGTCTGAAGAAATCTTTTATAACCCCCTCATTTTGCTATTGCGCTACAACCTTGTAATAACTAAAACTAAAACAACTAAACTACAACACTAGCTAATGTAATTATTACTTAATCAAAAACAAAAAAGGGCTCGCAATAAAATATTAATTTAATATCAACAAAATGGGTATAAACTGATTGACATTATTTGATAGGGTACATAAAAATTAGTAGCCCTGGTTACCAGATGTCTCCGAAAAGGAGCAGTAACCTATGAACTTCATTTAAAATACATTTAAGTATCTATCTATTTATACTTTGTTAGTCTGAAACGACTTACATTTATAGTCTGATCGCAATCAGAAGTGTAAAAAGACCTAATAACAGTCAAAATTTCCTTACACCCTTCAACATAACCAACAACATGAAAGTGCACATTTCGGTACCGAAATGAACAACACAATCGCCAGTAATCGATTTAACCTGTCACGAATCGATTTCCGGTATTCGGACTCAACTCGCCAGCGATACGCATACGAATGTGTAGATACGAATCGGTATCGCGCGATCAAATTACCGTACGCGGGAGGTATCGGTGTGATTCGGTGCAGTGGAGATGACTTGATCCGCTAATTTAGCCGCTAATTGCAGCGTGTAAGGTCCATTATTGTGTGGCAAACCAACGTTGGTGTTGATACGTCATAAAGTGTTGCATATTAGTTTAAGCGAAATATGTTTCAGACAGTTTGAAGGGACGGAAGATACACTGGGTGGCAAGGCATGAACAGCAAGAAGAGAGAATTAACCTCTATGTCATGTCATGTCAGTACCCATTAATGACCCACTACAGGGTCGGGTCTCCTCTCACAATGAGAAGGATGTAGGCCTTAGTCCACCACGCTGGCCTCCTGCGGGTTGGTGGACTTCGCATGCCTTTGAAAACATTTTTGTGAACGCTCAGGCATGCAGGTTTCCTCACGATGTTTTCCTTCACCGTAACAGCAGGTGATATTTAATTTCATAAATCGCACATACTTTTATTAAAAAGTCATTGGTGCGTGCCCCTGGGATTCGAACCCGGATCCCTCGATTCGAGGTCGAATTCTAAGCCACTGGGCTATCACCGCTGCCTCTATGTAACTTTACAAAAATGCATTTCTCGAATGAAGAGATGAGCTGAGCTCATAGTTTCGGACCTATCCGGGCTATCCCGAAATATTATAATGAGGTGAGCCTTAAATTCATTGAAACACCTACAGTTCCTGCGTCTTGGCATGTTCGTCGGTTGAACGGGGTTGTCTGAGCCACGATGAACACACAATCTCGCTGCTTCTTTACAAATTTAGACACCAATATTCTTTCTGAGATAATAACATACAAAACACGAGACGAGTACAGAATTTACCATGTAGTCCATCATAACAGTTGAGGCGGCCCATATTGCATTGTGGAGCTAATTGGATGGAGATGCCTATCAGGCCGGCCGATAAAATGGAATAGATAACATTCTGTAGTGACTTATTAAGGCCGTTCCCAGAATAATATTAGATGGTACGATACGAGCTCGCAGGCCGTGTGTGCGGACCGATAGCAAAACCGGCTTCTTCGCCTTTTTGTGATGGGCAGTTAAGGATGTTATTAAAATTGGTGTGTGGTGGGTGTTTGGATGGAATATCGTTAGCGGGATTAGGGTTGGTGAACTAAAATGTGGCAGGAAATGCGTGTCTTGCGATGTATGTCGAATAATATAGAGCTTTCGCCACAATCTAGGTTTAGGATGGATAGGATAGCATTATAATTAGGAAAGATACATTATGTGGTTTTAAGAATATTTTTTATTTGTAACATGTGTTTTTAAAGACAAATGTTTTATTAGATCGATGTTGATAGTTATTGCACGGCTGAGAAAAATATGTATCGTAAGCAAAAATATTTGTGGTGTTTTAAATTCATCAGAGCGGTGCTTAATTAAAGTCCAACTATATGATTTAATACTGTTAATATTTTTTTGCAATTTTTTAAATTTTTTGGTTTTTTGCAGAAATAGCGCAGCCTTTTCTGCGGACGCCCCAGCCCTATCAGCGATCAGTACAACGGATCGCGTTGTGTAGTTTTTGCGAAATTGGTCGATGCGATCGAGTTTATACTGAGCCAGAGCCTTGGCAGACAGATGGGAGATGACTTGACTGAGATTTATCCCCTCTGCAACCTGTGGTTGGCCTGATTCTAGGGCGAGAGCTGTGCAACACATAGGCTGTAGATACTAGATAGTGATCGGTTGGATTGCTTGTTGAAAATCTTTTATTGTTACCATAGAAACGGAAAATTCCGTTATTCTGTACCGATCCCGTCTCTAACCTGCAAACTATCGCGCTAGAATTTAAGTTTAAGATTTTTATGCTTATGTCTTCGGTATACTGAATTAAAAATATATACCGGTAACAGCGGGGTTATTAAAAGAATATATTCAACAGACTAGGAATGAATGAAAGTGTCGAAAAATACTACAATAAAAAACATCCTTCGCAATTTTGATGATATCTACAGCTAAAGGCAAATTAAGAGCTGAGTCTAAGTCAGCTACAAAATACTATTAAACCTAGTTATCTAAATTCAAATTGTCCATGTTAAATTATACATAATTTAATATTACAGCTGTTATTAGCTGCCCATAACATCACACAATTACTGTCACCCTATCGGTGTCAAGCAATAAGCTCAACGTCATTAAATCATAACGTGGCAATGATATCTAACGACGCTAGCTCATAATTTGTTTAACGTGTTACATCAATTGAGAGGCGATTAATTGCATATTAATAGAATTATTATGGAGTCGTGAAGCGAGATAGCGATCGCGATCTCGTGCGAACGATGCAGGTGCCGCGTTGTAACGGTCGAGTTGTAGAGCACCTGAATAGTGTTAGTGAATTAGTGGATTCTGACAATTTATTAGCACTTAAGTATTGTTCAATTTCATGTAATCTCACCTTATTCTGCCAATGTATAAATGAATTGAATTATTGTATAAGGCGTTACTTTTCGGAAATCCATGGTTATCGCGGTAGGGCGCTACTCTGTAAGAGCTTTGCTTACTTTTGCTGACAAGGGGGAGGAGGGGATAAATAATTGTAATCTTACCTTAATTTCTTGAACGGCACCTAATATTATCTCTCAATTTTTATTTTGTAATTTTAATTCAATAAATAGTTGTTTCAATCCACAAGAAACCAACTATTCCCTTCATCGGTCACTTAAAGATTAAGAGAAGAAGCAAACACAAGTGATAGGATTTAGTACTCGCGCTAGTACTTGGTATTGCAAACGGGGCAGGATTTAATTGGTAAAGATCGTCCGATACACCATTATGTCAATTCTCGTGCGGATGCAAACAGCACGATTTGTTGATTTCGTTGTTTCTGAGATCTTCCTTTACGTTTCTTCTTAGTAACTTAGGAAGTCAGGACCCTTGTTAATTAACTAACATCTTTTTATAGATCCTTTTAAATTTGTAAATGGATCAAACAAAGATTTATGTATTTGGACTATTTCAGAGAAAGTTACGATATTTTTGAAAAACACTTAAATCGGTTGAAGTTTAAAACTGGGCTCCTAAATTGCAGTTATGAAAATGTTACGATTATGACACAATCATTATTTTATAATGTAAATGTTTTTCAATTTTTCTTTATAATTTACTTTAAATTCAATGACAGATTATAATCGCGATGCCATTGATTATATCAATAGCGCTATCATAGAATACCAAACGAGAATCGCAGAGAATCTGCAGATTTAGATTTCGAAAGAAAAAATTCTAGTGTGAAAGCAGAGATAGACTAAAGTGAAATACAGCACTACAAAGCGATGTATGTAAATGTAATTTACGGCAGCAAATCGACTTTGAGAACAGAAAGGATCTTAGAGTATGCATAAGTAAGATATAGAGTGATTATAGGGCATAAGACTAAGTTTAGTGCTTAATTAGTGTCATGCTCATAGGTGGTAAAACCACATAAAACAATAGCTTGCCTGGGGAAGAAAGGAGCCAGAAAGGATTAATCATTAAGACACCTGCTGTAAAGAAATAAAAGCAGATTTCACCATAAATATTTGTGACAGTTCTAGTCAAATTGTAGTGCGTGAAGTGAGGCCTTGTTCCAATTGGCTGACATACCTGACCGACCAACCAACTCGACAAAATATAACACAGGGCTCTCACCAGCACTATATGGACCTGTCTTAATTGAAATACGCACTGACATGCGAAAAATGTACGCAATGACGTTGTCGTATGAGTAAGTTTTGCGAGCAAAATTCCAATTAGAACACGGGTAAGGGCGACGGTTCATACACGTGCCGTCAGTTCAAACTTGCCTACAGTGTGGCTAATGTATTCTCTAAGCCCGGGATCGTATCGCCAGTCACGAATCTTGTCTCGCAATAGTATCGGGCGAGATAGTGCTGTTCGCCCATTTTTCTTCACAACAAAGGATTTAATCGGCCGTGTATGCGACCCGTGTTTCGTGTGGTCCAAGTGAGGAACTGTAAGCGGTGAGATGTTAGAGTTTACTGCAACGTTTTTCCTTTTTTCTCACTGGATTCCGACCCGCTCCAAAATGCTTAACATTACGACGGCTTTAATTGCGATTGATTTGCAGGATTGACAACCAACGGGGAAGAAAGGTCGTCAAATGGCGACCACGACTAGGCAAAAGGAGCGGAGGCCACCCTCCGATCAGGTGGACTGACGGGCCCAGGACCGGAGTGACATTAGGGGAGGCTCATGTCCAACGGTGAACTATGCCCTATGGGCTGAAAGGAAAGAGATTAGTTCAAGCAAGGAAAGAAAGCAAGGAAAAGGAAGGATATTCGTTCAAGCAAGATCATTTATGGTACGTACTTGCGAAAGCGAAATTAATTCACTGAGTTAGAATTTATAAACATCCACACGGTTATCACTTGCGCCACACCCATCATCATTTAATAGGTAACAATGGCTGTATCACTATTTAGATTGTATATGGAAACAGCTACTATCACCTTCATTATCTGCCTTGAAGCTAGGATGAGATGATGACCACACCTGCCGTCAACAATCCGCAAACGTGTAACTTGTTTTGGTAACGGTTGGTTGACGAGTTGTAGAGTCCACATCACTAGTGTGCTATTAGAGAAAGTCGTGATGGTGTTTATATACCTACCTGGAGGTAAGAGTGGTGGGTCCATACCAAAACAAGTTACACGTTTGTCGATTGTTGTAAAGAAAAATAAATTAAATAACAATGGATTTTCGCAAAGTATAGTTGCCGTCACGAGTGGTGAGCAGAACTTTCATTGG
The DNA here is from genome assembly GCA_905147235.1 of Erynnis tages. NCBI lineage: Eukaryota > Metazoa > Arthropoda > Insecta > Lepidoptera > Hesperiidae > Erynnis > Erynnis tages. The sequence continues at coordinate 13,272,182 of LR990072.1, read as the reverse complement.
TCGGTTTGACATTGACTGCGCTGCGGTGCACACGATTCGTTCAACAAACGTCAGTTCGTCAGTGTGCGTCGTCTATTGGTCCAGCACGTTTGTTCGGCTGCTGTACATTGGCCGAAAGTATACAATATCCCTACCACTGATAATCTGTGCTCACGACTCATGACAGTTACTATAACGCCTGACACAATAAAATACATGCCAGTAATATCGTAGAAGGTAGGCTTCAGAACAGGAGACGGAAAGGTGACAGTACCATAAGCATGAACTCTATCGTCAAAGCATTCGTTAATATTAATCATGCCGCGTCACCATAGTCATATCGTTTAATGATTCACATTTCGCTCCTGCGCCATGTATGGTCGTTGTCGCCATCTTGTTTTGTGTGGTAACGGTATAACTGACAAACGCATCGATTAGTTATTGATGTAATTGAAAGGGAAAATGTTCGTTTTATTCTTTTGCACATCATGTGTTGACTTCCGTCAGGTCCGTAGGTACTTTTGATGGGTGATCGCTAGTGCCAATAGGCATGATGAATAATTTTCAAAAACTCTTCTATGATATTCAGAAGTTTTTATTATGTCTAAAATATATCATATTATTGTAGGAAATTAAGGTTTTTGTGCAATAAAAGTACATTTAAATTTTAAGTTTCAAATTCATTCCAAAACGCTCGCCCGTGTCATGGCGTCTGTCATTACGTCACGGCTCAGTAAAAAATGCAGAGATCGCGTATAATATGCTTACGAAAAAAATGACGTTTACTGAGACGTGACGTAAATTGACGTTATTCGATCTGATGGGTATTTAAGCTGTCATGGCGGAGTGTTGTCTTTTGTAGATTTATTTTAACAAATAAATTATTAATCTCGACATTAATTAGAGAATAAATACATGTTTCAAAATCTTTGAATCCTATTTCATTAGATCAGATAAATATTTTGGCGATACTTGATTACTGTCATCATGCCTATTAAATGCGCGCTTCCGTGCTTCGGAGGGCACGTTAAGCAGTCGATCCCGGTTGTTATCGATACGATAGCAGTCGTTAAACCTTGTTGGCGGCCCAATGGACGGTTTGAAGACATCCGACAGGAAACGAAAATCCTCGTGAGCTTTACGTCACAAACACCCACAGATCACAGTTCTCGTATTTAGCAGTTCGGAGCCGCGTTCTGGGTGGGCAGCGCGGCGTCATTTGTCACGCGCTACCACGATACGCCCTTTGTGTGGCGATTGTGATCGCCAACAATGCCTCTAGTGTTCATACCTTTACACTGCTTAACACATTTATTACACCGTCCTAAGGGCAGGACTCCATTTGAGGTGTCGGGTTTCGTAGCGATCGTAGATTTGAGCTCCGATGGTTGGGTGGTTTTAATAGTGTTTGTTTGATTGTTTTAAGGTATGGTAAAATAGGAGCTATCACAAGATTTCCTACCGTTGGTATACTTTTCGAAAGAGAATGTTATAGAAATACTGACTTTACAATTACATTACTATGCTTTTATTTTGTAAAATTATAACAGGTACTTATACTTTAAAGAAATATTTATAAACGAACAGGTGTACTTCCGAAAAGTTTATCCAAACGAACACCCATCACGCTGAAATTATAACCCTCCTGCTATCGCTTTCATGTAGCACCTGACTTTTAAAAGATCTAAAGAGTAGAAAACGCAAAACTACAAGAACCCAGGCTGGCTGTTTACAAAAAGAACAAAACACTTTAAAATTAAACACATTCGATAAACGATATTCCGTTTAGTATTTCAAATAAAGAACAATACAACAACAAATACGGGGCGGGCTGAAAAAAGTCAAAAAGCAACACCCTTGCGTATTTAACATCCAATGCCGGTTTACAAGGCATGTCTGAATGTAATCTCGGGTGTAAACGTCAATGTATAGCGCCCTGACGTTGTAATCCTCGTATAGGTGGTCGCGAACGCGGTAGCCCGACACCTTTTTTCACATTTTATCTCTGTCGCACACATTTGTTAACCCATTGTGGAGCTCTCGGTGGTTTTTGTTAGATTATTTTTTGTTTCAACCGATAATATTGTTCTCTCGGATCAAAGAGATTGGAATCTGATTCTGTTACAAATGTAACAAGTATGGAATGGTGTCGGGTGGATGTGTTTGGGATTGGATTCCGTGTATCGTAAGACACGTATGAGCTGCTCATTCATTTGTCTTGTTCTTTTTAGTTGTTCATTTATGGACACTTAAAATACCGAGGCACGATTTAATTTCAAGTTTATTAAGAGTCTTAAATCTGTTAGTTTCAGTAATGGTTCTATTCGGGTTTTTAGTTTGCATGATATTCATGTGTTTTTGTTAGGTTTTTGCATCTTGTAAATCTTCGAATAGAAGCGTAGGTAACACGTTTTTTATTTTTTAAAATTGGGAAAAAATATCACTTCTTCGGGGAAAATATATTAATACTATAATTGTCTAAATGATGGCCTATCGTTCTCATTTATATTCACTAAGTCAGATTACTCAGGATCACCAAAGAACCTCAGCTTACCCTGTTATTAGACACGTTTCTTTCAGAAGAAATATTTCTTGTCTCTGCAATAAGTATGGCATTTTTATCTGTCCGTGCATTAGCTATCTGTTATCTGCTAACGACCGTCGCTTATCAGAGCGTGCTCCTCAGGTCCGTTCCTGGCTTAACAGCTTTTTGCACATCAGCAAGCATAGCTTGAAGCAGACTTTGTTCCTTTTATATTCATTGTTTGATCTTTGATGGCGTTCTTCTCAATCTGTTTAACTAAGAAAATCTCAATGCTGCTTATTTCTTAATACTTTAGAAATTCTTTAGCCCCTAGTACCTATAGGTACAGTTCTTTTGATAGGGACAGTTATATTATTAGGTACTCACGGTTATTTTCGGGCCAATTTTAAAGTTATTTTACGTTTTAGTAAACTAGACAGTTATGAATTCGATTTTTTAAAATTTTACCACAGCATAGGTATTCAATTCTTTTCACCGAATTTATAGTAGTCACGTGATTTGTGTCAATTTTTACAATTAAGTTGTTTTTATTATTTTAATATCCGTTAAAAACAACATGAAACAACTTAAAACTGTGACTTAACTGTGACTGGAACTTGTTTTGTGTTCATTATAAAATAGGTACCTATTTTATAATTTTCGCATCCTTGTATAAATGGACGGTATTATTTGTAGTTGTAATGAAAAACATATTTATTTGAGAGTAATCAAAAAAAGATACCGTCTACTATTCCTTATAAATACTATCTTAGTAGATATTTAGATAAATATTATCATAGATCTCCGTCGTAAGCCGTATTTAACTTACGACCCATCACTAGACTGTAGCCTAGTAAAAAAGTCACCAACTGTGGTCAAAATCATCAAATCGGTGGAACAAAACCGCTAGTCGATTGTCATTAAGGTAAATCTTTCACACAACCGTTTGGCAGAGCTCGCGGTACAGAGTATTCTAAGTCAAACCGCGCGGATATTTACTACGACGCGAATCATACAGAACCGTTGGGAATACAATGTAGACTGGCAGTTTTTGGCCCCGGCTGTAACATGCCAAGTTACAGAGCGGTACCTGCCTCGCATAGCAACAATAGGTAAATACCTCCTGTAAATTAACCCAAAATCTAGCCGCTCATTGGCTGCAACACTTTTATTTACCAATTTTACCAATTTCCACACAATTGGTGGACAAAGCCGCACATTATTAGTCGCTTACGTGTATGCTTTTGTGCTTAAGAGGATAGATTAAGCTGTCAGCCCGTTTTCATCAAAGTCGTACTCGTATGCAGCAGTCGAAGGCATCATAATTATCACCCAAGTTGGCCACTATACCATATCTCCTTCGATCAACACTGGAATATTATAATAGAGTATATCCGTATGTCCCAGTCCTCTCCCTGTTAATGTCAAGTGCTGCTGCTTAACAGCGGTTTATGAGGACGGCGAAGTAACCGTCTCGGATAGACAAGGCTTAGTCACACTACGCGCGACCGCTATAGCGCCACCCCAAGTCGACCCGTGGAGATCGTAAGAGGCGATCGAAGGGACATCACTACCAGGGGATGGGCAGCAACGTCTCCCTGAGTACTAAACACCTATATATATAGTCCTCCTCATCGGTTTCGATGACGACGACCCCAGCAGTATGGTTTTACTATTGTCTAGCGTGAGCCCTGATATGACTTGCTAAGCCAAACTTTTGAAAGTGCGGTTACAGACTACACAACATAGCTCTCCCGCGGCGTTGTATGTATAGTTATAGGAGCAACTTGGGAGAAGCTTGCCTCCAATAGGTCTTCTTGGCGCTCTACCATAAACCAAAAATAAGAGGGTTTGAACAAGAACGGCTTGATATTCTTAGGTCCAAATGCGAAATACGCAAAGAGAGACCCAAACGCTCCTATAACTAAACACCTACTGTCGTCACCAACACGCACTTGCCAAGCGCGGTGACTACGGCATCGACCCCCTTATGATTAGGGGATACCCATGTCCTGCAGTGGACTACCAAGGGCTGAAAGGAAGGAAGGCGCGACCAACACGACATACGACTTCCCGCGCAGTGTGAGCGCGTCCATACTATTTCTAAAGACGGAATTGATTGTACGTGGACGCACGGATACGCACGAATTGAATTCGTACTCAAACAAACTTTAACTCAAAATTGGTGGAACAAATTTGCTAGTCGTCGTGGTAAATAGCGCACGAGCGTTTGGCACAGCTCTCTGGATCGCTGTAAGTCAGACTGGACAAATGTTTACTACGATCGGCGCAATACATAACCACCCGTGGGACTACAAATGCGTTCTAGTTTTTGTGGTTGAATGGTGTTATGGTTTGCGATGTATCGCGATGAATATCGACCTATATCTTTGTCACAATCCAACAGTAGAAAACGAACCTGTAGGCGACCTGATGAAATCTTCTTAAATTTAAGTTGAAAAATATAAATTTGATTAAAAAAAAATTAAAAATATTGTAAATAAGAAAAAAATGTATTGCATTATAAAAAAGTGTGGGGTGCTTTTTAATATATATGACACCATGCATCGATCGATGCAAGAATCGATTTTTTTTATATTATTGCATTTTCATTGGTCCGTGATAAGTATGCAAGTTGCAAATTGATTCGACGATTTTAAGTGTGTACGACAAAGTCATGTTCAAATTTCAGTTACCATCTAACATAGGCACGACGCGGAAACTGAAGATTTAAGGGAATAGATAACTACTTCAGAAAGACCACTTAACTGCGATTTTAAAAAAGTGTAAAAATATGAAAATTAAAAAAAGAGCTTTAATTTTGTTAAATGTAATACTAAATTTAAAAAAAATGCTCTATTTCTATAAAATATAATAATACAAGTGTATAATAATACATTTTATATAATATTAGAAGCGGACGTCGTTTTTCAAATCGCGATCGTACGGGGTAGCAGTTCTCGCATGCTCGACCAATGCCTTCATTTACATGTCCCATTTCCTTAACGGCCATTTTCAAGAATACTGCATCGACTGGACACTTGGGGCTTGGCGCAATTTACGAGAAATAGCGAAATAAAGAATAAACACTTACGTTTCAAACTTAAAGACGGCCTCGTCCTCCTTCTTTTTTTTCTTCGAAAATATATCCCATAGGGTGTGGGATATATTTTTGAAGAAAATTGTTCACCACGGCCAGACTAGTTTTTAACATTAAAAAATTGACATATTTCAATGACAACCATTTTAAAATTCCTATTATTAAGTTAACTGGGATGCAAAGAGCACTCAAGGTGATTTGAATTTTCAACTGGAAGGCTTTTAAAACTGCTGAAATGTAGGTAACTTTAAAGAACTATAAACAGTTTTATCGCATCGCATCTCTGTAATATTGAATCATTTTTGTCGTTGTGAAGGACACTTAATTAAAACGTTTTATAAAAATTACACAAAAATTAAAAATTACATTTCTTTTGAAATCAAAAACCATCATAATTATTTCACCACATAAACGCTCCCGCTCTTACCTTGTACGGTGGTGTAATAGCACATTTTTCGTTTTTAAACGTGGCAAATTACACACATAAGGAATGTTCAGTTGCATTAGAGTATTTACATATTTATGGGCCATATATTCGGCAGCAGAGCTGGTCTCCACAATTGATGGGGGCACTCAATGCGATTTTAATGTATCTTTCCGCTGCCGATAGACGGATAATTAGAGGCCATTTTGTTTTTAAAGTCTAGCCTTATGGCTGTATTACTTTATAGGTATACTGCCTTCTGCTTGCACAAAGAAAGTACAAAGAAAGTAGATATATTCTTTTTTAGTCAGGGTATAAAATATTTTTAACCCCCGACGCATAAGAATGGGTGTTATAAGTTTGACGTGTCTGTCTGTCTGTCTGTCGTCGGTCGTGGCACCGTAGCTCGCGAACGGATGAAGCGATTTCAATTTAGTTTTTTTTTGTATGAAAGGTGAGTTACGGGCGAGTGTTCTTAGAGATGTTTGATGAGAATCGGTTGAGTCGTTTAAAAGTTGTGGGGGGTGAAAGTGGGGAAGAATAACCGAATGTCTGCAAATACATATAATCGAGTGGGGTCTCAAATGAAAGCGCATCACGTGCACATTACAAAATAATATGTTTATTATTTTGTAATTTTATCGTTATTGTGTCAGGGGGTTTTTTCAATTTTCAATTTTATAGTTATTATATTTTATTTATACTACAAAAAAATATTAGTTAAAAATGTTATTCAGATCCTTTATACCATCCGTCCATACAAACCATCGCATTTATTATTTTATTAGTAGAATTTATCACAGACAGATTAAGACATAAAGAGTAGGTATACCCACTTAATATTATACGGGTCCATCATCACCAAATTATTCTTAAAGTTTATTAAGAATCTTCAAAAATTAGCTGAAATCTTTGTAGAAGAAATTCAGTTTTGTATAATTTTACGTCAACACGATGGCTCATCGTGTATAAATTAAGTTACGATTGTTTCGGTATACATTATGGATACGACTTCTAAACCTTTTGAGGTTGTGTAGTTAGATGTCGTAGCCTGCCTTTAGGTAGTGTTAGACGACACGAAAAAGTAGTACGTTCAACAAAACTTCATTGTTCATTACTCCAACTCCAAAGACATTGGCCATCGTTCCCGACCGTGTGTCGCGCAACACAATAGGTGGCGATAAGGCGCGCTTATAATTGGTCTACGATAACTTTAATTAGCTGTGCCCGATGCAATCGGCTCACGTATCTCACGGCAGGAAGTAAGATAGCGGTAATTAATTTTTGTTATTCGCTCGCTGAACGCTGCGCGTGTGTGTCCGATCGTATGTATGTTCGATAAGCCGATAGCCGACTGTTGGAGTTAACGACTGTTTATTTGTTTCGACGGTTCGAAGTTGTGCTAGCTGATGGTAAGTGGTGATGTGACCTTTTGCTTCAAACAGGGATGAAGTAGGGTTGTAAAGTTGCCTTTTACTGTTATGTTTTTCATGGTGTCGTAGATCTTGAGGAAATAAACGTCTTTCTTTCTTTCTTTTCTTAAAACGTTAAACGACTGCTATTGTATTGATAACCACCGGGACCGACGGCTTAATGTGTCCTCCAAAGCACCGAAGCGCGCATATAACTCTCCACTAGCGGTCACCCACGTCCGACGTTGCTTAACGTTTTCAATTGCTTGCGATTTACTCAAACAACGGGGCTATGAGCTCTTCATAGGTTACACACATTAAAGAAACTATAATCCCGGCAAACGCTAACAAATTCTAAGATACTATTGTTTAGAGACAAAAGTTCAAAGTTACGTCACAAAGTCGTAACTTCAAATCCATATCTACAGTATGACTTGATGTCTTTATCTGTTTGTTCCGAGGGACGTAAAACTGAAACGTAACTGGTAACTTTCGTATCGCAAACACTTAATGTTTTTAAATGCAAACTGACAAAACTCGCGTCCAAAATAAGCTAGTTTATATAGACTTTGTTATGAGAGACTATAACAAAATGCACCAAACTTCATTCATATTCGAAATACAAAAATGTATTCACAATTCAAAATTCAAACGCCACCGGAAATAATCATAATATATACCGTTGATCTATACTTATATCTGTGAAGTGTAAAAGCACTGGGAAGTCGCATAGCTGATAAAATCTCAAGTAAAATATGGAGGAGATAAGAACGAGGGGGAGCCACCCCGCCACCCTCTTATCCTAATCATAATAAATTCACTCACTAGAACTAATATAATGAACGAAATGAGTGAATGAGTGAGTGAAAGTTTTAGTGTAATTAACGTAATCTTTGTTGGTTGTTTGTTATATGTATGAATTTGTTTTTTTTTTTATGATATAAGAATAGTAAACAGGAATAACTGCTACCTATAGGTTTGCCGATTAAATGAAGTCCAGTCTCAATTAAGACCAAAAATTACTCAACCACGCTGCTCCAGTGCCGTGTCGTATGTTTTCAATCGGCTCATAAGAGACAAGGATTGCCAGTTACCCATTAATGACCCACTACAGGGTCGGGTCTCCTTCTCGTAATGAGAGGGATGTAGGCCGCCGTCCACCACGCTGGCCTACTGCGGGTTGGTGGACGAACATACCTTTGAGAACATTTTTTTTGTGAACTCTCAGGCATGCAGGTTTCCTCACAGTGTTTTCCTTCGCCGTAACAGCTGGTGATATTTAATTTTATAAAGCGCACATCACTTTTTTACAAAGTCATCGGTGCGTGCCACTGGGATTCGAACCCGGACCCCACGATTCGAAGTCGAATTCTAAACCACTGGGCTATCACCGCTGAGAGAGACAAGGATTAGCGACTGCTATCTCATCTATGACAACCGGGACCGACGTCTTGTGCCCTCCGAAGAACGGAAGCGCGCATGTAATTCGCCACCAGCGGTCACCCATCCAGGTACTGACCGCGCCCGACGTTGCTTAACTTTTTCAATCGCTTGCGATCTACTCAAGCGGCAGAGCTGTCATTTAGGTACAAATTAATTAGGTTGGTACCAAAATTATACCACTCCTTTAGGGATAAAATTCCAAAAAAAGCGGTTTTAGCTGGTTCCCGTTAATATAGAGAAGTTTCAACTTCATGGGTAAGATAGACAAATTATTTAGATACCAAAATTGTACTACTCCTTAAATTAAGAGCTGAATATCGTCACGATAATTTTAGTTATAAACAATCAAAATTTCAGTTTAATGGCTGAAGCCCTTTTCAATAAATTAAGTACAATCAGTGAGCGCGTGAATGTGTGCTGTGACGTAGGTAATAATTACCATCTTTTCTCCCGTCCTTCCAATTTCTAAACAAGCTCACCATCTGATAAGCCAATACAATCGGGCGCGTGTGTTCCATGACTACCCCTAAATTATGAGGGGGAGGGTGGGGGTGGTAGAGCAAAAGTTCACGTTCTTATCGTATCTGTTTGACGGATTCCTCCGACAACGCTGCGTATTCATATTTCACGCAGATGCTCTACCGATAGAGACGTCAAGTGAATGTCTTGTAGAGTTCTAGAGTTGGTAGAGCTAGAGCTTGATTAATGTGTTCTAGAGAGGGATAAGTGATGTTAGAATTTATGTGATAATCTGTATGCTTATAAACTTACCTATTCATGTCTTTCATGGATACTGATGTCTCCTTATAAAAGCAATGGATATCAATGTATGTATTCAATCCCAAATATTAATGCACAAATTGTGAGCGTGGATTGAAGTTTTGATACTCTTTCAAGGGATCATCGGCTTTTCGTGGAATTTTGTATTAAAATAGCGTAGGAGTGTCAGAATACAAATACAGTTTGTTTCTCATATAATAATATCTCTTGACCAAATTCTATAGTACTTTCACGCGCATGAATTCGCAAGTAAAAATTTTACTTTGTAGAAAAACATTCTTGATTTTGCTAGGTAACATCTATCTATAACACAGACTTACCACTTGTTTGAACCACAAAGCCGTGTATGTGCGTGTATTTTCCCACTATACTTATTTATTTAGCTCTGATCCTAATTACAAGTATGTATGGTTATTATTTTATTTAGTTTCTTAAATAACGATTTCTTTCTCAATACCCTCTACCATTGCACTACTCTGTACAGCGAGCTCCTCGAGGCAGCTGATAAGGCGGTGTTTAATCACAGATCGCGATAAGCCGGGGGCGGCTGATACCGCCCGCCCGCCCTTATCAGTGCCGCACACATTCCGACCAGATTCTTATCCAGCGCTGCGGAGTAACAATGTACTGTGGAGGTGTTGTGTTTTATTCTACTTTCATCTTTTATATAAGTTTAAGATGGGTGTAATTAACTTTTGTAAAGTTATATTGAGATTTCAAATTCATCCACGAACACAAGAGTCTATGTTTTAACAAAGAGTTTCTTTAGCCGTCATCACCCGTCTGGTGGTAGACTAGTTAATAGCAATTTGGTCTCTAACTCTAAAGGTCCGGGTTGATATCCTTACCTTACCAAAGACTTTTTAGTTATGGAAGATTTATAAAATGAAATGTCACCAATGAGAGGACAGCAAAGACATCAAAATGATTTTTATTTTTTATTTTTATCGACTTTCAAATCCAAAAGACATTTTCGGTGTAGTCACTACTCTAGGCATCCCTGTTTTTCATGGCTGGGTCCTGATAAGGCGGCATTTTATCATAGATCGCGATAACTAGGGCGGCTGGATCCGCCCGCCCTTATCAGCGCCGTACTTTCCTATCACATTCTTATACAGCGCTTGTATGAATGTATGTGTATGGATGCTTCAACTCATCTTGGCGCGTGGTACTTTATTTTAAATCTTTATAATTTTGTGTCTGCATTATTTTTAAAACGCAAATTAAAGAAAACCACGCTAACATTGTTTACCAAGTGTAAAAAATGGTCTATAATTTCATATCGTTGCATCGAAGCAATAAAAAAACCCCCTGTCATAACACCCATTCTTATTCCCCATACGTGCCACAAAACATTAAAACAATCTGTATCAGATAACTTAACCAAATACGTCACAAGCCTAAGTCTTAAAACTAGTTAACTTACGAACGCTCGGGCCGCTTGATAACCTACTTACCTGAAAGAAAAAACGGCAAAATTAAATAACATTATAATATCATTACCGGCAAGGAGTCAAGACCTCGAATGCTTGCAATTGGCCTATAATTCGCTGGCCAAGTTGGGAGTGGACAGCGATTTGAATTTAGAATAATAATACCTATGTGTTTTTAAATTTTGTTTTTTTGAACAATGAGAATGAATTCGGAATTCGAAGTCTTGATTTGAGCATCGTAATTATTTGTACACAATCGAAGTTTAAAAATAGTTTAAACGGCTATAATTTAAGGAACCTGGAATAATAAAACGAATACATATACAACTTTGAATCTTACCGGACATACAAAAGCTTATAATATTAAATACTCATATAAATACTCCGATTAGGTACTTAGGACTGAGAATTTCCCTAATCAGTAATTACTTAATTAAGACATTTATGTACATATACTTCCCTTAAGAAAGAGAATTATAAGCGAGTTGTAGGCAACTCTCAAAAAACAAAAACCTGACTAGCTAAACTCCTATATGCAATAGGTTAAGATGATTTTACTAGTTTACAACAAGAGAAAAGGTAATTTTATTAGATTAAAATATTTAAATCAGATCTGTTTTCATGAGTACAGTTGCTTGCATTTACTGCAGATTTACGATTTTAAAACACGCATCAATCTCACAACTTGACCCCCATATATCTAGCTAACTCCATTAAAAGTGGAATATATGCTATTTCTTGAAAAAAAATCTGCAGTAATATGCAAATTTTCGTATCGCGCGATCTAGGCCGGTACACACGCGCAGTGGCATGTTCTATTGGGCTCTCGTGTGTGCTAGCTTTATTTCTTTGCGGAAATCGATGGTCCCATGCATATATTTTGTTTTTGTTTCCGCTTCGGAATAATTAGATTCGGAAATTAAAATTTTTGAAATATGAATTTCATTTGCACGAATTTAGAATATAGTCGCATGAGTTATAGATTTATGTTAAAGAAATAAAAAAATATTAAATTTTTAATTTTTAATAATCAGCTAAACCAAGTAGCTAGTAAAATTTTGCGTGATAGATGCTAAACTCGTTCATAAAGGAACTAGAACCGAAGTACTGAAGTCTGTCTGTAGCGTCTGTCCGTAGTCTCTACTCTCTACAGGGTGACAGAGGGTCCAGCGCACTGCCGGCGGACGGCACCGACCTGCCATAAGTTCGTTATCTGCAAAAATGCATGCGACCGCCGCTGCGTGCCGTGCAAATCAGACGATAGGGCTGCAACACAACGGATGCACAAAAAAACTCAAAAATAGACTAAAAAAAGTGTAAAAAAGGTATGTTGCTATACAAGAATTCCAAAAAAATCGGACGTAGATCAAAGTTTTCTCAATTTACTTAGAATTTGACTCAAAAAAGAGTATGTAAGAAATTTCATTTAATACTTTTGTGATGTCGATTTAATTATTTTAAATGATTTTTTTTGTAGATTGTGTATCCCTTTTGAGGTTGGATTAGGGTGTCAGCGTGATTGTGGTATAGGAGACTTGCATAGATTGGTATATTTAGAGCAACGCGACATCTGCCGGCCGGACATGTTTACCATAAAGCAAAAATCCACTTTGCTAAGTATTAAGTAATTTTAAAGATATTTTCTTTAAATTTCACAGAGCTGCCAACCCTAGCTATCGCGGTGTGCGGCCAAGCCTGGGGTTATCGCGGGCACTTTTCACGTTTTTCAGCGATTCGCCAGAATGGCCCCGATACGCGCGGCTTTATTGAAGCGTTGGCAAAGGCGTGTGGACCTACTATTCATTCGGAGGAGTACCTACATACGTACATATTATATAGCTCTACCAGGAAAAGCTAAAAAGCTTTAACGGCGGTGCCACACGCGTCTTTGATATGGCCACACCATCGCAACTGCAGCTTCTACAAGGAAACAAGGAAACAAAATAAAGCATCGTGATTGGTCAGTTTAAAGACGCGATATTCCATTTGTTTCGAACTAATGATAGGCGTCTACCTTTCTACCTTTATCCTTTATCCTATCTACCTTTAAACAATTCTTCATACTTGAAAGTACTAGGCTCGCATAAACACGTAGAAGGTCACCCATGCAGCGGCTGGTCAAAGCAGCAGCAACGAAAGTGTCAAATCATAGTGTCATTCAAATAGTTGTCATTCAATTTGTTTTTTTATTTATTTTGTAATGGAGGAGTTTTTAATATCTATTTGGCAATATTAAATAGTTCAACGTAGTTTAAGTTATCACTTCTGTCCTATCTGTGTGTCATGTCAGTACCCATTAATGACCCACTACAGGGTCGGGACTCCTCTCACAATGAGAGGGATGTAGGCCTTAGTCCACCACGCTGGCCTACTGCGGGTTGGTGGACTTCACATACCTTTGAGAGCATTTTTTTTGTGAACTCTCAGGCATGCAGGTTTCCTCACGATGTTTTCCTTCACCGTAACAGCAGGTGATATTTAATTTCACAAATCGCACATAACTTTTACAAAGTCTTTGGTACGTGACACTGGGATTCAACCTACCTGCAACCTACAACCTACGGGATCTACCAATAATAAATTATTTAGTTATAATACAACCCATAACTTCCCAATCCGTATCGGTAACACGGCACAATAGCAGCGTATCTTGACGTAGTCTCATTAACGGTTATCGCTGCGTTAACAAAGTGAATAGCTATCGCGTAATGAGCGCGATAGCTTTCCTGTTCGATACCTTGTCGCATGTGGGTGTTGGGAAGGTCGATCGTAGACGACAATTAAAGAATTTAGGTTTTTCTTTACAAATTTGAAACGTCGCAGCTCTCAAATTTTGCAAATTAAAGTGGCAAAGTCAAATGAAGTGTTGTATAATGTAAGGACGCAAAGATACGTCGTGTGTGAATCTGCAGCGGTGAGATAAAGCCTTCCTCTTAGCCGCACGGGTATAAATATGGAATTAAATACCCGGATATTGTGAAAACACTTTACATCCGCACCTAAAAGACTACCGATTTAAAAAAATGAAAGCTTAGTATAATCAGTTAAGGTTTGAATGAAAAAAAAAACGTATTTTGTTAAAAATTAGCTCTATCCTTAAGTTTGCCGTATATCTTTACTTTCCAAAATTTGCTCCTTATTAGTAACACTATCGAATGGTGTAATAATACAGGATATAATTTTTTTTCAAAATCATTGGGTTCGATTCCTGGCTAGGCATTTTTATTTTTCGAAAATCTAATGATGCTGATTTAGTTTTCATCAAAATCGGTTCCCAGACTCCTTTCAGCAATTTTCGCTATACCTCAGTTACGGATTTCCACATCCACGCACACTTGAAAAATTCACTCTGTATAATAGGTAGATAATATAATACGACTCTTGGACACCGTCAACCAAAAAATAATTTCATGAGATACGGAGGAATCCAATCGTATTATTATTTATCTACCTATATCCGCGCGGCTCAGTCTTATCTCCCGCCTGCAGATTCACACACGACGTATCTCCGTCCTTGCTCGACCGTTTTACACCTCATTCCAAATATTTATATAAGTAACACTGTAAAGTCCACCAAAATCAACCCTTAATAGGAAGCCCGATATTTTACAATACCGTACAAAATATTTATTTAAATATTTCCTTGATCTTAAATATTAAAAATAACTAAGCTAGTTTCAACTTACATACAACCAAAACAAGACTATAAAAATCAATCGCTGTTCTCGCTCACTAAAACTCGAAAAAGGCTGTACCGATTTGGTTAATTTTGGTTTCGAAATGTTCGTGTAAGTTCAAGTAAAGATTAAACGGTGAGAAAGTTTGAAAGAATGCAGGGAAAATTAAAAAATTGTATACTTTGTTCGCAAAGACTGTTTGACATACATTAACATTATTTAACAGACCTCTATAATTTTTACACTGTGGGTTAATGTTGTGGTAGGTACCTACGCGCTGCGACCCTGGGAAGGACGGCGGTGTGTGTGGCTGCACACCGTCGTAAACACCTGAAGGTGTGCGAGAGGCCCAGTCTCTCGCGGGACGAGCCCGACAAGGGCACCGCGCAGGGGACACTGCGTTCCATTGGAGATCCCGGAGCCCCCTTACATGCGCAGAGGAAGGCCACCGAGGGGGTTTTAGTGGGTAAAAATCCCATATAACCCGGAGTCGCTCCCACAGCTCTCGGGTATTTTTTGAAGGTTTCCCCCCCGTCACCAAAAAAAAAATAATAATAAAAAAAGGTACCTACGCGCTACGTCACGTCTCTGAGCGTAGATAAAAAACGATTGATTGAAATGTGATTGATCAAATTTGGGTTATTACACTGTGCTACTCCTGTGTAGTAGGCTGTATGATTTACGTATCTAGGTATGTGTTGTAGCGGCATTGCTAAAACTCTATAACGCTAAAAAATATATCTATAAAATTCACGTAATGATAGACTTATAAATAGGTACAGGAAATGCTCGAGAAGGGCTCATACGAAGCGGCACGTGAAATATATTCAATCTGTGCGCAGAGATAAGGAGAAAGGGAGGTTTGAGTTGCGGTCATTCGCGATAAATTATTATTTACCTTTGTTCAACCCCTTATAACGTGAGTTATTATTGTTATTTTTAAAGAACAGGTGTCTGGTTTTTAAGGTATGTGTATTTTAGGAGGCAGCGTCATAGCACCTCGTCCGGGGAGGCATCTTACCGCGAGCCTCTAAACCTATCGTAAAGCAGCTTTTTCTTCGTAACTCGTGTTTCGGCGGAGGAGGAGACGACGAAGAGATGAAAACGACGAGTTATCAGGACAGCGGTTGATAATGTGCGTTCACTTGCTAAATAAAATGATTTTGCTGCCAATTAAACCACCAGAGCAACGACTGAAAGACTATAAGAAACGACGAAAACAATTGAAATATTATACAATACATAGTAGCAAAGAACTAATCAAAGTATCAATTCACCCCTACCCAATAGATCTATCAAACTCCATATACAGAATAAACACCATATAAAGCTCCATCGAATCGCTCTCGAAGTAAACAAAGTCGGCGGTGCGAGCCCTAGATCGCGATAATAAAATTATTATTATTCCTACTATCAGGGCTGCCACCCGCGATGGTATCGGTTATCTCGCTGAACCAAGCGTCGCTTCACCCCCTTCTACCCGAGTAGGGGTGGGATCGAACTTGTCGATAGAAAATTATTATGTTTAGACCGCTTTGTAATAACACTTTTATCGATTTTAGTTTCATGTTGCTTACGATTAATTGAAGGGGAAGTTTTTTTTAGTTAGTTAAATTTTGTAGTTAATAGAGGGCTGTGTTAAAAAACTACTTGATCTTAATACGTTGAACTTATTCAAACGCACCGCGCTATGAGACGAGCAATACAGCAAATTATTGAGGGTGCATTGCGTAGATACATTATTTTGAATTGAAATCATAGATATGTGTCATGTGTCAGATATGTGTCATCAAACATCAATATTTTATTTATTTTTTGTGTTTTTAATGACAATATTAAAAACATATATAATTAAACGTGTATTACAACTAACTTGAATTGTGTATTTTTATAAACGTTCTGCATGCCAAAACTCGATTTGTTTAGTTGAGACTCTGGCTAATTACAATTTTATCATTAAATACTCTTATAGAACATATTCGAATGTTCTATAAGAGTATTTATTGATGAAATTGTACTACTCATAGTATTATTAGCTATGTGGTAAAAGAACACTCTAGTATACTTCACAGTGTATTAAATATGGTTAAAAATAACGAATGTCGTGGAAAAACCATTTATCGACAAACAGTCCCATCACTAGGGGTGTAACCTGGCTCTCTGCGGATAAGAATAAATAGAGTGGAGTGCGCTAATACATCCTTATCGACGGCGCAGACGTCCGCACACAGACAAACACTTATGTGGAGATAGACAGTTTAAAGTGGGGCTTTTTCGCGCGGTGCTGTGTTAAACTGGGTTTAGTCAACGATATCTACTCGTATGTATAGTCCATTTTTATTCGCTTGGCATATTTGGTAAACAATCTTAGCATGTCATTTTATTTTAATTTGCACTGTAACAGCAGGTGATATTATAGCCTAGTAGCATTCGACCCCGAATCGAGGGGTCCGGGTTTGAATATTGACTGACTGAAGAATGTCATAAGATACTTTTTATAGTGCTTTTTTCTACTTACAAGTTTGAAATTCCCTTATTTATCTAGCTCAGCTCGTAAAAATAGTTTTTTTAAAGTAACGTTAGCACTTAAGGTCAAGTATTCCAACATATCGGAGTAGGAAGCATTCCACAGACCCGCAAAGGCAGTTCACTAACAGTTTCCGCCTACCAAGGCCGATCTCTTCGCCTTATCTCGTACTGATAAGCTAATGCTGAGCTTATCTCGACTCACTTAAAATATCGAGCCTTCATGTTTAATTAAACAGTAACCGAATTAAATTATTCGTCATCACTAGAACATTCTACCAGATAGGACATCTGTCCTATTTGTGGTTTAAAATGATCACTTAACAACGGGTGGCTTTGCTACGTATTTACTATTAAAAATTGAACGGTCTTTACTATCCGGTCAATTAGCACAGTAAATAGTTAGATATAGATTAAGTAGTTGATCGCGCAGGCTTCGCTCTGATCATAAATTTGACTATCAATCCAGACTTTTTTATTTTCTTTATTTTGACTTAGACAATTGCGCATTTTGAAAATTTAAGAGCGTGTTCTCGATAGGTCGCGAGCTTCCCGATAGCAACGATAGTGCGTCTTTGTCAATATTGCACTCACAATGAAAGATATTTTATGAGAAAATTCTTAATGTCCTATGATGCTTTATCATTGGTCATTAACTCATTAACTACTCTATGCTATCCGTATATTTTTAAGATAGTTCGTAACGCATTTTTAAATATATGTACTTGATGCATATTTGTCTTTTACATATTGTTTTATTCGCAGAGTTAAAAAGGTGCATTTTTTACAAAAAAAATATTTTTATTTTATATAAAATTTTTAGGTAGATACTGGTTTATGGTTATAAATAGAGTAGGTACTAAGTTTTGATTCGATTGTTAGTTAAGCATTGCTGTGAGCTTTGAATTCCTTACGTTTTTACATTTTCCTTTTTTCTCTTTATTTCATCAGCTAAAGATTTATGTATTGGATTTTGTGTTTAAACGGCTTTATGCAACACATCATGACTCAGAACTCCTACGCATAGACAAAAGAATAACTGAACTAATTAAATAATTTATAGTATGTATGTACGTATCAGTACCTAAGCCTCAGATAAAAAGCAGGTTTGGAGTTATCATTTTGACGAATTGATCAATTGACACGTCGCTTGTTAAGAATAATTATTACTATCTAATCAAAATGAAGAAAACGATAATTTTGCTACTATCGAAAATATAATTAGAGCCTTTATGTATCTTAACACCTTAGTATACAAATACCAAAGTTTACAACATCTTAGTTATTTATCGTTAGTTTATAGGACATAATAAATTGTCAATTATATTCTTTCAATATAATTTATAAGTTCCTTCTTTAACAAAAAAAAATAACTCACAAACACTGTAATGCTTCGTCTACTTAATTTTCTTTAACTCGCTATAAAAGTAGGCTATACGGCTTACATACAGTACAAAAGTGGTGCTGTAATATAAATTTAATGTGATATTACGAGCTAAAAGTTTTAGAGATTCGCGATAAGGGCGATAACGGCTTGGCTAACACGAAAGAAAGTCGTTTGGATAATTCCTTACCCTGTCCACCTACATAATAAACATATACGTAAACAGAGCATTGTCGCTAAGTACGAATCTATTTTTGAATAAAAACTTTTTTGCTTTGTAAATAAAAACAACTGCACATCGGTTTTTTACGCACGGACTATTCCTTTAAGGCCAAGACGCAATAATGTTTACGAAAGTGGAACCAAATGGAACAGGATTTTCGTTCAAATCCTTAAATTATAGTACCACGGTCGATCAGTCCAGGTACTCTGCGTATGTGAGCTTATTAATTACGTATGATACGGGTGCGGCTGACGAGGGTGTGAGACATTTTTACTGTTTGCTGGAATTAATTAAAAAGATCGTATCGGCTAGGTGCGCCTGCCCGCCCCAGATACGAGTGGAGGGACGCGTGATAACGCGCCGATTGTTTATGAAGGAAGGAAAAGACATTCAAAACATTGACTTTAAAGGAGTAAAAAATGAAAGAACTAAAGCACAAGAATTAGTATCGATGATAGAGCAAAAGATCGATAGTAATCTGTAAGGCTATAGTCAATATCAAACAATTCATCTAAACACCGTAATTTTACGTAAAAGTAAGCATAATGTTACCTAAAAGTAAGCATATACTCGTAGGATGAATATAGAAAGCTTTTAAGTTATAATATGACACCAAAATACACTTAATCAAACCAGAAGAGTCAAAGAGTTAGACATTTTCAAGAAGAACCTACAGGAAAGATGAAAAAGGAATATTTTTTCTGAAAACCAGTAGGAAGTTTAGAAGAAGAAGATTTAGAGAGAGTAGGAGATTTAGAAGAAGAAGAGACAAGCAGATTTAAATGATCGTAAGCTGTATGACCTGTAAGAGATTTGTGGAGGATGGAAAGGACGTTCATTTATGAGTTAAAAGTTTTCAAGAAACCTACACTATGAAGAGTGAAAACAACGCAAGAAGAAACTAAGACTAAAATTAAACAAGACGAGGTACCGAATAGGTGTTTGAAGTTAGAAGTCTTGGCAGAAACTGTAACTGATGGAAACAGTAAAGGTTAAAGACTGCTTATGAAATATGCTCAAAATAGAATGTTGTAACAGAAAATACCACGACACCATATCTTCGAATGTGTATCTTCAAACAAAAACACTCAATGGCAGACTTTCTTCTTACAAAAGTAATCATGAAGATACTTAGGTGAAAAGCAAGCTCGAAGGTTAAGGAAAGATTTCATAATATTTAACTGACATATTAAAAGGAAAATTCGTTGGAATTTCTTTCGAGGGCTCGTTAGAAGTCAGTCATATCATTCAAAGGTTAGCATTGGAAAAAAGACATATCAATAGCTATATAAAAACTATGACAACTGTAGATGTTTATTACAGACATGTATCCTTGATAGTAATTATGTGAAATTTAAATCATAATATAGTCTTTTAACTGAAAACCAGACACAGTAATCACTTAAACATAAAAATATTATCCACTGAAGCAACAAAGAGTCAAGAAAAGTAAAAAAGTATTTAATTACGAAGATGTGGCGGTAATTTGGCGAATTACAAGGCGATTCCCGGCAGAGGGCGCGATAGACGGCTGTAATATCCGGAGCAACAGGCTATAGAACCGCCTCCAATCGAAAACCAACCCTAACACACAGACATAAAGTTCAAAGTTAAACAACAAAACCGCTGCACGCTTCCAAATACCCTGCATCCTAAATTAAACTTTGCCGTCTTCAAAATTAGGTCAAGATTGCGTTGGCAGATAAAGCCTGGTAGTTTGTGGATAAATATCTTTTTATTTGCATGTACTGTGCGCTGTTGATAAAACTGAAACGCCAGGGTACAGGATGAGGTCCTGAAATATAACCGAACTGTACTGTACGTAAGTTCCGCGTTATGTGTGACTGTTCAAACTGTAGATAAGGAGAACTTTATTCGTCCTCACTTCACAAAGGCACTATTTTGGGGTCGTGGCCTGTTTCTTCGTGTTTTGAAGACTGCAGGCATTTTTAACTAATGTTAACCAAGGAAATTAAAAGAAACTAAAAATTGGTCAATAAGACCCAAGTGGCGCAGTGACCACCAAAGTGGCGCAGTGGTTAAGACACCGGTGCGCTGCGCGAAAGGCCTGGGTTCGATTCCCAGCAGAGCAGAAATTTGAATGATGAATTTAAATTTCTGTTCCTGGGTGTGTTGTGTCTTGTGTGTGTCCATGGCACCCACGACACAGGGAATCCTAGTGTGGAGCTATGAGTGTGAAGCGTTATTTATTTATTAAAAAGAAGCTACCGGGAGGGTAGTCGGTGCGATGCCATCTTAAAAGAAGTGGCCTATTTACGCCTTATAAGGAGCTCCGGGATTATCCGAGATTATTGTGAGTATCCAGAGGTGCATGGTCCAATGTCCTGCATTTGAAGCAAACAGAGTCACCATAATAGACCTATCAGTTGAGTATAATTATCCAGCTTTTGTAAATATTCCAATATTCATAATATTTCTTATTATCATAACAACCATCATTAAAAACCCTGCGAAATTATAACTCTTGCGACGGTGATGACGTTACCGTCTTTATTCAGTCAGGTTTAAGAATATCACGTAAAGCCTCGTTTTATCTACCTTCACGGCCAATTGAGTGCAAGTTTAATGAACCACCTAAAATATTACACGCCTCCAAACATTCTTCTCTACTATACAATCTATATACCTATTATTATACTTCACCGCCTCTTGAACTCTTCAGTCCATTGCCTATACGAGCTTATACTTACAGGTAAATCTTGAAAATAAATCTTTTGAGAATAAGGGATAGAATAACAGAAAAACAAACTTTTGGATTAAACTTTTTGCGTATAATAATTAAACCTTACATCATCAAACACTTTCATACATATTTTACACTCATATAATGATATAATGATTGCCTTGGCTAAACCCATGATTATCTCATAAACTCAAGCAAAAAAGAGGTTATAATAATAACAGTATCTGAATAACACCTCCTGAAGTCTTAAACGTTTAATCAGTCCACAAAAACACAGTACGAAAATACAAAAACAACCCCGCAAGTACCCAAATTGGTCAAACCGCTCAAATTTAGTGACATAACCCTAAAAAGCTGCGGCAAATTAGCATTATCTGTGCCGCAATTACGACGATACCTCTATCTCGCACCACCACAAAAGTCAATTACAGCTGGAAAAATCGCAAAACACACTTATTCTGGGCTGGGTTCGCTTCATAAACGCCACAGAGCGTTTATCAGTGATGTAGATTCGCTCGTTAGTTCGAACGGCGAGGCGAGAGCGCCAAATTGCGCGTGACACGATAACCGCTATCTGCCACCTTGTGAATAGGGGTGTTTTTAAAATCACTGGACTGGATTGGAGTATCGGCCGATCGGGCTTATCGCCAGCCTTTAATATTTTCTTGTATGTTGGTACGGGTGCCTTCCTTTTTTGAGAATGTGAGAAGTACCAGTTTACCTGACGTTATGTGAAAGTATGTGTGTTTGTTTCTTTGTTCTTAATTGGCGGTGAATTGGAGCGATGTATTAACGTGATTTTTTGTGTGGACACAGCTGAAAGGCTGGAGCGTAACATAGACTTTTTATTTCGGTCGAGTAATTGTATGTGTTTCCTTATTCTCCTTCCACGTCAAAACAGAGCAACGGATAAATGTGATTTTTCCATTGCAGATAGCAGGAGAACTGGAAAGTGTCATAAGCTATATCCTTCTTTTAGTAGAGCAAAGCCTGACGCGTCAGATAGGTTAGGTCGAACGGCGCGCGGCGAGAGCGCCAAATTGCGCGTGACACGATAACCGCTATCTGCCACCTTGTGAATAGGGGTGTTTTTAAAATCACTGGACTGGATTGTAGTATCGGCTGATCGGGCTTATCGCTAGCCTTTAATATTTTCGGTTAGAAACTCTTTTTTTCTCCCTCTCTCTAGTAACAGATAGCATTCTTAATCATCACCGCTAGCAAGTGACATTAATTTTTGAAGCACACATTTGGGAATTCCTTGCAGGCCACTAGGATTCGAACCTCTTCAGAAAAAGACCGAATTCTTAAATACTTGACTATGTGATAGTCAAGCTAAGCATTCTTAATCATCACCGCTAGCAAGTGACATTACTTTTTGAAGCACACATTAGGGAATTCCTTGCAGGCCACTAGGATTCGAACCTCTTCAGAAAAGGACTGAATTCCTAAATACTTGACTATCACACCTAACTTACAAATTTCTTTACATCGCGCAAAATATGAAAATAAATCCGGCGAAAATGTCCATCAATTTGTTCGACGCACGCATCTTTCGGTCCCTCAGGTGAGATAACGTCACGCATGATCAATCTGGCCCTTTTCAGCTAATCTCGTGTAAAATATTACGCGTGCCAGCCGCCGATAACCGGCCCGAGATCTGGGAAGAAATCGTTTCTAAGGACAGAAATACAATAGGGATGTTCCACCATTCACAATTAATATCAAAATGTATCAATATCTTCAGAAGACGAATTTCATTACGAGCAAAAGCAATATACTCAATTAATTAATAAATATAATGGATTTTAAATATTGATGATATACCCGGTCATAAGCCGGGTTCTTCCTATAAAAAGTTTTGCGTTTTGATTTTCCACAAAAAATTCTCAGTTAACTGACCTGACGACCTGAGTGGCGCAGTGGCTAAGACGCCAGTGCGCCGCGCGGAGGGTCCTGGGTTCGATTCCCAGCAGAGCGGATTTGAATGATGAGTTTAAATTTCTGTTTCTGGTCTGGGTGTGTGTGTTCTTGTGTGTGTGTCCATGGCACCCATGACACAGGGAATCCTAGTGTGGGGCTATGAGTGTGAAGCGTTATTTATTTATTATTTATAACTCTGAATTAACAACCCTATTAGAGTCCTCAGTGGCAGATAATAATAAACAAAACGCCGAGATGACATATGTATTTATACCTCGACATGAACATCTAGCCTAGCGGGAGATCTCCCTTTGCCAAAGAACACATCTTAAACCTAAGCACTTTATTCTGCTCGCATAACCCTTGCCGCATCCAATCTTCATGGATCCTTGGAGGAAAGGATAAATAATTTAGGATGATCCGTGCGATACCGGATCGGAACAAAGGCGCTGCTATCGGCGCTCGCAGCCGCGCTGTGTACGACTCCATTGTTGTATACGACACGTCATCAGTTACGGCGTAGGCACCTAGTTATTTAATTTTATAAGCTATCCATTTGAAGTCCCTTGGTGGAGAGGACAAGTAATTTATGATAATCTTTGCCGGAATCGGAACAAAAGGACTTGAAAACAATGTTGACGAACTTTTTTATCTGAAAAGGATATGGTTCTTGTCGCTTGTTCAAGCTGTTAGTTTCCGATTATAATTTAATACACCAAATCCTACCTTAGTTTTTATTTTTCGCACCACCCTATGGTAGTCAATTTTAGGATGGCAGAAAAAGTTTTAAGCATTAAAGCAGTCCGCATTTGTTTTAAAGCACACAAGAATAAAATAAAAATAAAATTAATAAATCAAAGTGAAACTTGAAAATTCTGAAGCAAAAATCAGATGACAATGGAAACGTTTCTACGCATTGGGGGCGATCAAAGTAAGGTAAGTGATTCTATTATGAAAATGTAACAACGTATCTGAATGCGTTGGGTCTGTGATGGATTACCTAATGATTTGGGAATACCTATAACAATGTGTTTAACTAAACTACTGTTTCTAACCGGTGAAGGTAATAAAGGATATTTTCTATACGAAGGGAATTAATTAAATTAGCAAGAAAAATCGTCTTTCAAAAACACCCTTCTCAGGGCGTTTCGGCCTGAAACTATTTCGGTACATTTTCGATTTTGGAACGATCAAAAGTAACAATTATTTTACTAGTAAAATTTGACACCACCATAACGTTGTAACGCCCATGGAAATTTGATTTTTACCCTGATCTTAGGTAAAAAGGGCGTAAAAAGACATCTCCTTCGAAGCCGGCAAGGCAATGACGACTCCTCTAGTGTTGCATGTGTCAAGAGGCGACCGTGACCACATAGTGAAGTGATCACTTATCATCAGGTGGCCTGTCTTAAAGATTTCATTTACAGAACGATGAATTTGGTAGGATTTGATCATTTTTCTGTAGCAACAACTGAGTTACATTAGTGGCATAGGTACGCTAAACAAAACCGAAAACTATTAACTCTCACAAGTCGTCCAAATCTCAAGAACGTGTAAGAACATTCGCGAAGTCCTCGCGTTATCAGTTGCCGCGCAATTACCCCGATCCCGATACCCTGTCGCGCGCCATTACCCGCCGATACAGCGCCACTGATACAGGTGGCAAGTTAGCTGAGTATCTAGCTGAATAGTTAACTAACCTCATAAAATAGTAGGCCTAAAGTATGTAACAATTTTTTTATTTCATACTTTTTCATACTTTTTCGTAATTTTTAGTTTTAAATCCATAATAATATCACGGAAACTACTAGACGGATTCTGATGTAACTTTTAGTATATTCAACACTGCCTATAAAGTAAGTACACACAATAGCTAAATAATTGGTATGAGAGTCACATGTGACTCACGGGACAGCGGCGATGTAAAGGTAATTCTGCTGATTGTCCACTCTGGAACTAAACCAATAAATGCCACCTGCACACTACCGCTGCGCACGAATATCGGCGGCATCACACTCGCGCTGTATCGGGGTAATGGCGCGCGAACCGCCGATAACCACCCCACTCTAATTTGTCATTCATAGTTGCACAGTGCTCGACTTTGCGCTTGTAAATTATTCCTACTTGGGACAGTTTTCATGGTGTTGGAATCCACCGTAAAACAGTAAATAAAATAAATAAAAACAAAGAAGCCTTTATTCCACTATATAATGTTTTTAAAGTTGTATTATATATATATGTAAATAATATATTATATGTAATTTATTATATAGAAGTCGCCTCTGCGGCGTAGGCCTCCCCTAAATCTTTCCATGCAGCTCTATCTCGGGCTTTCTTCACCCAGTCTAACCCGCTTCTCTGAGAAAAGAAAAGAAAAGAAAAGAAAAGAAAAGAAAAGAATGCGTTTATTGTTCACTGTTACACGAAAAGATGTTACAAAAATTATAATAAGTTAAGAACAGTCTACCTTATGCGGGCATACAATAATTATATCTTAAAAAACTAAAACTAAATTTTATATTATAATTATGTTAAAATAAGTTGTGATCGTTTAGCAGTCCAATTATTTATTTATTTTAATATTTTTCCTAATCGAACTCATCGGCTATGCAATGTGCCACCCATTTCTGGGTAAAGAGAGAAAAAGCCGGAGGAAAAAACTCTCGACACAGTTTTAATTTATTAATTTATTTATTTTTGCGCGCGTTACTACATTTCTTTTTAAAGAGAAAATATCCCGCCATCTCAATTTTGGTCTTCCTCGTTTTCTACGCCTTACCAATGGTATCCACTCTGTGACTCTTTTCGTCCATCTTGTGTTTTCCAATCTACAAATATGGCCTGCCCAGCCCCATTTAAGTAATCTCATTCTAGGCTTTACATCTGTTAGTTTAGTTCCTTATAGTTCCTTCCTTATAGTTTTATTATTTATTCTGTCCGATATCTTAACTCCTAACATAATTCTTTCCATTTTTCTCTGGCTAACGGCCATCTTCAACGTAAAACAGTAGGTAGGCTATATCGATGCCCTCTTAAGAACACATTGACCTTGGAGTTCTTAATTGTATCTATTTATTGCAGGTGTGAATCAGTTTATGAGGTTTATGTGAAGCAAACAAGCATGCAGGCCACCTGATGTTTGTGATCACTGCAATCTAACCTCATTACATGTGAAACACATGAAGAAAATGCTGTTTGATTGACGAGTTGACAGGGTGGCAGTAGAATACCTCCCGTCACACGTGTTATAAATTGCAAAATCCTTTATTCTTTAGCGAAAAGCGTTTGTCTAATGGCAACACCGCCATCTCCGTCCTTATATTCTCCATGAAAAATTCAAAAAATATAATTCGACATAATTTTATAAAACAATTAATGATTGTTAAAGAAATATTCCGTACATTTTTCATTTTATGTAGTTAATTTAGTTTCAATACACATTAACACCCAACAAAGCAAGGCAAAAGTGGCAAAAAGCCTTTATCTAGTGGCAACACCGCCGACACCTCCGCCCTTATATTTATTGCAAATTATGGCCGCTATCCGCCCATCGCCAGCTCTCGATAATGGACTTCATACGAACGAAAGAGTAGAATGGATACGCTGGAAATTTTCTAATTTAAGAATTTCAATTTATGAAGTGATAACTTCTTTTAGCGCGGTAAGCATATTTTTAGATGAGATAAAATCTCTGGACTCGCGACACCGTTACGAGACGCAGCTATAGAAGCATAATAATATAGAAAGTCAAAGTAACCATGGAAACTGTCAAAAGGAAACATTCATGAACAAAAAAATCTCTAACAACATTATTTGTGAATTCTCAGGCATGCAGGTTTCCTCACGATGTTTTCCTTCACCGTAACAGCAGGTGATATTTAGATTTACAAAAAGCAACATAACTTTAATAATTATTATTTCTTTAAAATGATTAAAAATCTTTCAGTTTAAGTTCAGTCACAATGAGCGCAAGGCCTAGGTAACACTAAATCAGTTTATAAGACACTGATCCGTTGGCATATCCACAGTACACCACCGACAGCCTACCTCACAGCTATTGACAGAGGCGGTATAACATTGATACGGACTGATTTATTCGCCATTACACTTATTCCGTCCTTAACTGATCGGACCGATAGGTATTAAAATTTTAAATCCCGTAAAGGCACCAAAAGAGATTACGGCTAATCGCATCGATTTTAATGCTTTGATATCGATTCTATTAACTTTTCACGAGATATCCGTATCGATTATAAGAGTTTGGTATAGTTAATTATTAAAAAGATAGTGTTGCTTGTTTTTCGTTTGGAATAAATTTAAATTATTAAAATAAAGTCATAAAGGGTAAATTCATAAAGCGAACATTTTTGGTGTGTTATGGTAATTACTACGCGTATGCTTTAGATTTAGAAGGTCCTGAACCTCGATGCCCAGTGACACAGAATTTGAATAATATTTTTTTTTTGTTTCGGTTTTAATGTTATTTTTAATAGTATTATGACTCTTGTGTATATTCAAGGCGCAAATATTTTTTCGGAAAGACCACAGCAAACATTCGTGTTAGTAAGTTGTCACCACCGCCTATTAGATACGTAACGAGGGAGTAACAAGTGTATGGAAATTTTTTTTGGGGTGATTAATTTAATTACTTAGTTAAGTAAAGTAAGTACTTAGATATTGTAACGTAAGTACTTTTGAAATAAATCATAAGTAGTTGAAAAGGTTTGTATGACAACAAAATCTTAAAATCAATAACATCGAATGGCCGAATAATGTTTGTTAACATTTTGTTTAGATTACATCATTTGACATCAAAGAAAGCAAAGTCAAACTAGTTATCTGTTGTCAATAAAATATTGTTAGTGGAAAGTAAACTACTCCCAATGTCGATCATGTTGTTATCATATTCGTACTTGTTTTATCCGTAATGTACTAATATTATTTATCATACCTCAATCCATACTGCAATGTGCGTCTTTGACCCATTAATGACCCTCTGCAGGGTTGGGCCTCTCTCACAACGAGAAGAACGTAGGCTTTAGTCCACTACGCTGAAGGGTTAGTGGACTTCACATGCCTTTAAGAACATTGAGGAGAACTCAGGCATGCAGGTTTCCTTATGATATACAATGTAGCGTAGCGGTACCTATTAATATGAGCGCGCGCCTCACCTGAAATGCTGACCACGCATGACGACGCGAGCAGCGAATGTAGTAAACAATAGAACACGTCACGCGCGTCATACCGAACTGGCCAATCGGAAGACGTATCCTCAAACGCGCTATCAAAGTTCCATAGAATCTGAGCATATCTATAGGTTTCCTCCGCGTTTCCTAGGCAGTGACATCGCTTGGCGGGAGATCTCCCCTTTTCCTCCAAACACCGTTACAGCAAGTGATATTTAATTTTGTAAGCGCACATACCTTCGAAAAAAATTATTAGTGCGTGCCACTGGGAGTCGAAAACACATTTTATACACAAAAGCGCATGCAGGCCACCTGATGTTAAGTGGTCATTCCTTCCTTCCTCCTTTCAGCCCTTAGCAGTCCACTGCTGGACACGGGCCTCCCCCAATCGACGCCACTCGCCCGCTCCTGGGCCCTCTGAATCCAACGGTTTTCCGCTGCCTCTTTCAGGTCGTCAGACCATCTGGTAGGAGGGTAGCCTGTGCTCCTTTTACCTAAACCTAGTTGAACTAATGAAAATGTTAAATACACTCGCAGCAAGATGTTACTCATCGCAGCAGTTGTAGACGGGCTAATAATAACGTGACAGCCGCAGTCGTCGCGATAACGCCGCGATCTCGCCGCGCTATCGCAGCGACTCGTATCGACGACTCGCAGGACGACGATACGCAGGGTTGCAAGATGTGTTGACAATCCTGGAAAAATCTAAGAAAGGTCTAAGAGATTCAGAAGTTAGATATTTCGTCTTGATAGAATAGATTTTTTTAAAAACAAATAGAGATTTTTTACAAATAATATTATCTAAGCATGAGTTCCGTATTTGCTCACCAAATTCCAATCCTGGTTAGGAGGATTAAAATGATGTTGTTTTAGTTTTTCAGAAATATAAAATGCACTCAGTGAATCGATGTAAAAAATAATTAAGTGGTCCTTCGAGCCGGATCTGCCCCGGATGTATCCGTTTCCGGATTATTTTTAACCGATTTCAAGGAAAAGGAGTTTAAAGATCTACCTTGTGATAGTCGAAGACAGCACAGCACCTATCAAAATATTTAATTTAATATTAATTTTTTGTATTTGTAGAGACTTTTAATGCACTCTAAGTATCGATTCCAGACAAATAATAAGGTTGTGATGAATTGTGTGAATCAGACTATACTCTCTTATTGGCACGATCTACACCAGGGGAGTAGCCAGTGCGTTTTCAGCTTTGAAGGAGAGCTCCCCGGGGTACCCCATATCGTAGTCCTGCGAATACCTCAGGCGGAACACCATCCATAGATTATAGGTAGCTTCGTAAACGTTCAGTACACGTGAGCCTTTATGTATTTGTTTTCAACGGAATACCAAAGGATTCATTGGTATGCTTCGTTATGTTATCTGTGTATAAGCGTATTACAGAGTAATCTAATATTAATTCTCAAGATTGATGCGACGAAGATCTGCGATATTGTAAAAGTGAATTAAATGTGATTTTTAGCACTCCCTAAAAATATTTCCCAAAGAATTTAAACTGATTTGAATATTTTTATTCGTCGTATAATCTAAAAATCTTCGCGGAAAAGTTTGACTGAATAATATCGATTGTTAAGAAACTTAAAAAAAACCAATCTTTTAAAAAAGGATGGTCTTTAAAAAGTGATATTGTGCCCTTATACATGATTTTCTCATACAACTTATTAATCAGGACTTCGGAAAATGCTTTCAAAATTATCACTTCAGGATTATTTTTAACCAAAGTACCTAATTACTTTCGATTTATCGATTCAATATTTTTATTCGAATTTGGGCCATCGGGTGTGTAATTCTGTGAAGTTAATGGATTACCTTAATGATTCAACTACGAATGTAGAATAACTCTGTCTGTTATTTTCTTCGTTTTTAAGAACTATTTAAATTAGGTATATTGATACCAAGGGCTTATTGATATTATTTATCGTAGAGTACATTAGGGTATTTCGCAACCCTGTCGCGAGTCGATACTCCGATAGAGCATTGTCCCCGATAACTTGTTATTCGTTGATAAAGAGAAAGTGGCTATCTTACTTATTTGTAAATACACCACGTTAATTAGTTGGCGATAGCGTCTCGACCTCTATCTTAATGTCATCGCTTCGATATCGAAGTGCTCGCGGTTTATGGTGATGCTTGCCATTCTAGTTACACGTGCAGGGTGTAACCATACCATGTTGCCAAGCTGTACTAGGTTATTAACCTGTGTTACTGGTATTGGAGACATAGTATGACATGACATGGTAGAGAAAGGTAGCGAATGATAGAAAGAAATTCGGAGACATTAGGGTCGTGGTTAAAACGAAATTCAAAATAAAATTCTCTTTTCATTCCAAAAGGTTACGATAACGTTTTTCTAGGACCTCTGTACTAGGTTATTAACCTTGGTTACACTTTTCATCCCGACGGACAAACATAACAATCATGATAGAATAATGAAACCCCTGGAAGTCGGTGAAAATCACGTTTAAAAATTCGTATAGGTCCATACGAAAATTTAAAAAAACATAAAAAACAGCTTTTAAAAAACGAATCTCCGAGGTCTTCAGTACAAGTTGGTGTAAATAAGGGCACGTACACATGCAGGTCGCGTGCCGCCCTTCATTTCCGCGCAACACGCTCGGCTGCGCGCCAGACAGATGGCGCTAAAGACGATGACAGCTGACGCGTTTTTGTTTTATCCACAGATTGTAAAGCGCTTTACTCTGCACAGATGATAAATAGCGTTTTATTTTTTGCGGACTATTTTTTTAATTGATGCTATAAAAGCCATAATGATACATTGACAGAGTAAAATATAATAATAATTACTACTTTGGAAGAATGCAAGAATTATTATCTTATTATGCTCTTTTTTTATTTATTTTTAATTATATTGGCACGAAGATTGTGTCTAAATAGTCACTTTGACGCACTGATTTGGGTCTTATTTACAAAATTGTTAAAAAGGCAAACGAGTTTCATTACATTACATAAACAAAAATAAATCAACAGTTAGCAGCCCCACAATGTACCATAATAGATATAATATACATAGGTTCATCAATTATATGAAAATTTAGAAGATACAGATGGAACAATAGATATTATATAATAACAATAGGTAGATAATAGTAGGAACTTAAGTTTAGACTTACTTTGGCACCTTTTTGACGACCCGTTTGGCGCAGTGGTTAAGACACCGGTGCGCTATGCGGAGGGTCCTGGGTTCGATTCCCAGCAGAGCAGAGGTTCGAATGATGAATTTGAATTTCTGTTTCTGGTCTGGGTATGTTGTGTTCTTGTCTCGTGTGTGTCCATGGCACCCACAGCACAGGGAATCCTAGTGTGGGGCTATGAGTGTGAAGCGTTATTTATTTATCGTAGAGTACATTAGACAGGTTTTGACCCATAATGGAAAGCACGGAAATCGATGTAAAAAGAAACAACCCTATTGCTTTGTGTATCAATGATTTTTTTAACACCGTCTATCATTATCTATTGCTTTTTTATAAATTTTAATCTTAATATAGAAAATGTTAATTAGTTATAGACAAAGTTATATCAGAGAACATAACATTATTATCTACAAAATTCAACAGTGTAATAAGGATTATCGTGTTATAAAATGTACTGTAATCAAAAGCTTGGTGCTGCAACATCTTTCACGCTTTATAATTTTAACAAAACAAAAAATCGAAAAATGTTTTTAAAAATACGTCATTCAAAATTATCTATAACACGTATAGTATCTTCGACACGCTTAGCGAGTTCTTGTAATATAAGATTCATTAGCGATGACGGCGACCCGTCCGCTTGGCGTGTCCAAAACATACGAGTAGAAAGGCACTGAACGTGTTAAATGCAGAAACATAATTACTAGTCGCGTTTAAACACAAAACCTTCGAAGCCTATAGTCTATATACCACTCAGAGGAACTTTCTCGGCTAAAAGGCGAGATACCCCACTTGGGAGTTGGCATAATGCGGTCTCAGTCTCTCAGATTAACCACTCCGCTTCCATGTGTGGCGCGCGTATTGAGTGCTGCTGTGCATTGGTGGAAAAATCTGCTGTTCGCTATTCAAACTTCGGCCCGGAAGTGCGCATTATCGCTTGTGTATTGTCTGTGGCGGTTGTTTCTCTATTTAAAATGTTCCACGTTCCACTATAGAAAGTGTTCCACGATTTGAGAATTATATTCGCGTTCTTCTATTTGAAAAATAGCGTCCATTATTCAAACTTCGGTCCGGAAGTGCGCATTATCGCTTTAATATGTACATATAGGTACTCTGTGTCTGTTGATTCTCTATTTCAAATGTTCCACGTTCCAGAATTGCATTCGCATTCTACCATTCAATTAGTTTAAATTACTATAAATTGCATTAAGATTTCTATTTTGTTTTGTTTACGATCATATAGTATGGAAGTACATCACATAATCACATCACATATAGTATGTGTGATTTTTATACTTACGACACTGGAAAGATAGCGCTTCAAATTCATACCGTCCACTTACCTGTAAATAAAAGATAAAAATACAAATTATTAAAATCAACACTACCATATAAGTACCTACAACCATGAACTGAACATAAGTTTTAAACTGAATTGAACATAAGTTGTAAACACCTTCATGAAGTTTTTTAATGATGATTTTATCAGACCTATGTTTAAATAGATGTGGCGGCAAAAAAAATATTTTCAAGTGAAATTTTAATATCCATTAAATGCCTCCATTCTGGTTTTTTGAGCGCAGGTAATTTAGGTTGGAACAATTAATTTCATCTCAGTAGGTACAACGTAGACTACTAAATTATTTTTTCCTCGCGAAACTCATTTGCAGGAATCTATTTTTAATTGCCATTTTTAAAAAGCCCAATGTTATGGCAACATTAACAGTAAAGCGAGGACATTAAGCGATGAGTTATTTTTAATTTTGCTTTTGCAGTTATTTTTTGGCATTCGCTTAATATTTAAGGGTAATAACAACTTCTTTGAAAGTGTTGTTTTTATTCTTAATGAATCGAAGCGTGATTATAAATAGTTGTTTTCAACTAACTTAAAATTTTATTGACCTTATCTACACGACTTTCACGGGAATACGACATTTTTTTTTACAAATCATGTATTTTTAATCAGTACAAAAACCAAAATCAAAATGGCCGATTAGTGAAAGGTCATTGGCGCGGACCGTACATTATCCGATGAGTTGTTGTTCCCGCGCTCGAAGACGGGGCGAATTTCCGCCGCGGCCTCGCCGGAACCGCCGCCATGTTTACAAATCGCGCGGGAAACTTCATCGCGAATTTTAAGTAGCTACAGAAAAAGCCGTCTGATTGTGATATTATCAGAGCTGTTTTGTATTGTTTTTGTCTGTTTCTGAAATTGTTTGATTCTAGTTTGATCTAGTCTACGGTATTTTGAATTTTAAAAAAGTTTCATATAGTCTACCTATATGTACCTAGAGAAAGTTTATTCGGCGGAAGTTGAACAAAATTAAACATCGAGAAAAACTGCAATCTTTTTTTTAGAATTCCGTAGCATATTTAGACTTCCAGTAACTGTTCTGTACTTAATCTTAATTTTATAAATTGTGCATTACGCTGATAAAATATTTAAATCGCAAAGAAATAACTATTAAAGTCATTAATTTTAACATAAGTTGTGAACAAGTAGGTATCATGACAACTACCATGACAATATAAACAAACAAAATATGATATTTAGTAACCTAAAACGAAGCTTACAATTTGTAATGCGATTCTGATCTGTTGTTGTTTACACGGTAGACAATTATGAAAAAGTAAACAGCTTTAACCTAAGATACACTAAAGATAGTCAACAAACCTAAGCGTAAACAAGGATCTAATTCGTCCTAATCGCGAACTCAAGTTTTCGATTATGTTCCTAATTATCCGTCGCGGATTGAAACCCTTCAATCTAGGATATTAAAATGCCGTGAAAAATGAAAGATTATGTGTAAATTCGTAATTTATATGCGTCGCCGCGGGTCGCGAACGCCCACGCTGATAGGGTTACCCCTACAGATTGTTTTTATCGATTTAATATCTCAACGTCAATATAAAATATATTATGTAACATGTTGTATTAATTTCAAGGATAGGCGTGGTTATAAGCCTTAAAATTGAAGTATAAATAATGATAAGATGATATAACAAAAAATGTAAGCAAACATTTGTTTATTTATTATATCATATTATATCATAAAAATTTTAGCTGTTTTTATTTTGAGTAATATGTTTTTTACTTGATTTGATAAAAGTGGCTAGATTTGTTAGAAACTGGCATTAAAATTCTTTTTATGCCTGATTCTGAATAAGTAAATAATTAAATATTTATATGAAATATTTCAATGTTGCCAACCCTAGTTTCGGCCCAATTTATTTCTTAATAACGTCTCCTGAGTCCCTAACGTTGCGTCGTCAGGCGTCAAGCCAACGTTAAACGTTAATTTGTTTGTTCACCCAATAACCAATAAAGTGATATTTATAACGGATCAAACTACGTCTTAAATATATAAAAGTCTACACAAAGCCTGTATAAATTTTTATAGTTAGTATGAAATAGACAGATTATGACAGAAAAAATAATTTTCTTATAATACCTACTCGGTAATCCTTGTCTCTACTTGATTATAAGAAAACTTTGCTCCAAAAACTGATTTTAAATATGTATATTATATCATAAAATTTGTATCAATATGGTTTATCGTGGGAAATCCTAAACTATGGTACATAATATTTTATTTCAGAGTTTTATTCCCGCTGCAGGTATAACTTAGTTAAGGTAAACAAATAAATTAGTCAAATCAATATAGTCTTCTTAGTATATACCTAACTTTCTTTCAATATTGCCACCCCTATTCCCGCCCAATTTATTTCTTAATAACGTCTCTCGAGTCCGCCGGCGTCAGGCGTCAGTGAACGTTAATCGTTAATTTGTTTGTACACCCAATAACGTGATAAATGGCGGATCAAATCGACGTTTAGCGCACAATCGACGTCATAGCCGACTTATAACCGTCGTTGTAGATGAAAAAACCTTCTGAGAAAAAAAATCAGTATTTTGCAAAAGAAAGGAGAGGAAAATATATAATTAGGAAAATATAATTAAGAGGAAAATATAGATAGATAAGTAAGTATACTTAGATATTTTTATTTTTTTCATATATTTTTTAGTTCTTCCTCAGTTTTGTTTTTAGGCTTGAATTATATTAAAGTTTTTGCGAACTCATTGGCACAAATAGGTACATGTCATGATATTCGTATAATCCCATATACAGTGATATAGCTCACTGTTGAGGACATCTCTATCTCCACAATAGGTTAGTGACTATTACCGGTCGGATGCTTTCAAACCGCCCATGGAGCCTCCGACAAGCTTTAACGACTTCTATTTAATCGATAACAACCGGGACACGAACCATGAAAGCAAAAAGAAATACATCATTGTACGCTACGCACATTTACTGCCAGTACTACTCGTTACCTTTAAAGCTTCAAGCTACAACCAACGCCATCTCTCGGCAGCCACCCTCGATCGATACTAACCGGTATCACCGGTATAGTGCGTCATAGAAAAGGCTGTCGTAGGAGGGGCCTGGCCCGCCTCCTAGCATGGCTTATCCGATGCGGTATCCGCGATGGTGGTTAGCTTATGACTCAGATTTCAATACTTCTCTGAGGTTTTAATGCAGTTATTTTTTTATCTTAATTTGGCCTTAAAGCCCATAGAAATAGGAAGGAGACTCTAGAACAACTAGAACGGTAATGCAGTTATTTTTTTTATCTTAGACTAGCTAGACACAAAAATGCAAATAACGAACGGAATTATGAATGGATGGTTCGCAATTTCAATGTAAATTATGTTTGTAGATAAACAATTATAAACAGGAATGTAGTAACGCGCGTATAAATAACTAAATAAGTTAATTAAAACTGTGTCGAGAGTTTTTTCCTCCGGCTTTTTCTCTCTTTGCCCAGTAATGGGTGGCACATTGCATAGCCGATGAGTTCGAATAGGTAAAATATTAAAATAAACAAATAATTTGGACTGCTGAACAAAATAATAAATAAATAAATATATTTTAGCAATAATTGCCATGAAATATAAAATTAAGTTTTAGTTATATAAGACATAATTATTGTATGCCCGCATAGGGTAGACTGTTCTAAACTTATTATAAATTTTTGTAACATCTTTCTCATGTAACAGTCACCAATAAACGTATTCTTTTCTTTTCTTTTCTTTCTGAACCGGCACACTTCGTTCTGCCAAATAGAAATTTCTACTATTTTCCTCGCAATACTTTCAAATTTTCTCACAATATAAACCTTCCTTGCACTTATTTATACGAACACATCAAAACTAAAATAAGCCAAACCGTTTTAGAATTTTAGCGAGACTAACGAACAGCGATTCATTTTTATAATACGAGTATGCGAATAGAGATTGGCCCGATAGAAATAACAAAGTAATACGTTATATAGTTAGGTCGGTTACGAGTATGTAGGCGAAATGAAATTGAATGAAAAACGTTTTTGTTCCAGACAAGCACTCCTTAAATTATGCCCAACGGAGCGCATATAATATAATTATTAGTCCCTAGCTAAGAGGCTGTTAACTGAGCCTGAACTGCAGTGGATTTGGAACAAATAATTGTATTTTTCCAGGTTTATGAAAAAGAACTCTCAGTTCAGTGACGTCTTTCTGACCTGAAAGATTAAGACTCCTTACATTAAAACTGGTCATTTGTATCAAACTCAAGTAATCACCATCTCGGAGACTCATTGAAAATACTGTAGAATTTTTAAAATGTGATATGTAGATCACGTGATGGTATCAAACTGAAGTCAACACAATCATTCATTTTACAGAAGCTATACACATATTTATGGAACTTCCAGACAAAACATTATTTACGCATTTCCATAAATAATTAATTATAGCCGATATTTCATAAACACTTAGCACGTAAAATCGATGTAATCAACCACAAATTGCCAACAAACAAGTTTATAGAAGTTCAAAGATAACCACACGGAAAATGGCTATATGCGTCGTTAAAATTTAAATCGTTAATTAAAGGATCGAATTAATAGACGATTTTGACGGAAAATATACGGTAAAATAATACGGTTATCGATTGCCACCCAGACTTCCTCTCCGAGTATGTATGCACCATGAAAATAATAACACAAAAATAATTTGATTGAGGCCTTGTCTTAATTGGCTGATATAACCGACCAACCAATGTGACAAAAAATTGAATACAGGTTCTTTATGGAGCTCTCCTAATAGAAATATGCACTGACATGCAACAAAATGTATGCAATGACGTTGCCGTACGAGTGACTTTGTTATTAGCAACATTTTTGAGGTTGGTGCCAAAATTTAACATTAGAAACAAAATACTTGATAATTATAAAAGACCACAGCTTCAGAAAAGCCTAAAGAATGTAACAAATTTTACTTCACACTTTTTTGAAGTTGGTTTAATTTTTTTTATAATTTAGTCGAATTATATCTGAAAACAATTATGGCTTATAATCAATGTGTTGTCAAACGATTCGTAATTAAAGGCGACGTTAAGACAACGAATTATTAATTAGTAATTTGAGCTTTAAAAGATACAATCGCAAAAAGTGGCCTAACCGGATCGACTTTTTAGTGCCTCCTAGTATCTCGTATCTCGAAGAATGCACAGCAGATTACCTGTTGAGAGCACTGTATCAGGCCAATAGACAACACAATAATAGGTACACATCAGGTAGCTAGCGGTGATAGCCCAGTGGCTTAGAATTCGACCTCGAATTGAGGGGTCCGGGTTCGAATCCCAGTGGCACGCACCAATGGCTTTGTAATAAAAGTTTTTATTACAAAGTTAGTTAGTTTTAGTAAAAATTAAATATCACCTGCTGTTACGGTGAAGGAAAACATCGTGAGGAAACATGCATGCCTGAGAGTTCAGAAAAAAAAAAGTTCTCAAAGGCATGTGAAGTCCATCAACCCGCACTAGGCCAGCGTGGTGGACTAAGGCCTACATCCTTCTCATTGTGAGAGGAGACCCGACCCTGTAGTAGGTCATTAATGGGTTACTGACAGGTACACATCCGATTCTCGAGCGTAGAGGTATTATACTAGAGTAGGGAAGACTAGAGATACCAACGGCTGCCTGTAAGTGAAAATGTCCGCATTTATTCTCATAAATACAGGTAACATTAGCATGGAGTAGGTAAAACAAAAATAATATTTAACGTGAACAAAAGGAGATAGCTCGTACTGACTCATGTCATCATCAAAAGTAGCGGTGATTTTCAGCTGCCCCTATGATCCCATGGGAGCAGATTGATAAAACCCTTACAACACAAGACATGAGTAAAATCATTCCCATTCCAATATTTCTTCTCCGACGGTTACTCCATCAAGCATCGGTGTCGCGGTACAAGTTTGAACGTCGAACGAAAATAAACTACAACATTCGCGCCACATCGTTCCCACTGATGCATCGCACTCGTTATTTAGTTAGCAGATCACCCCATTGTTACTTAGAGACCTCGAAAAAAGCATGGGCGGGGCTGCTATCGAGGCTTGCATCTCTCCCGATGAAACAAGCTCCCTATCTAGATACATGCCTCCAACACGAGGTGAGAACCTCGACCGAATTTCAACCGTCACGCCACAAGATGGAGTTGAATTTCCAATGGCAGAATTTGAAGGAGCTTATTAAAGAAAATTAAATTTGCGGCCACGCGAAATCGACACGAATCCACGAAAGCAGAAGACTAGTGTTCAAGACCATCACGGAATATTAATCCTTACTGCACTTCGGGAACTTTCAATTGAGCACCTAAATGCTCTGTCTTTATTTTATGGTGTTCGTTCGCCGTCGGATACGTCTTTTCGGTCGTCCGGATCGAATCGAATGTTTATATAGTGTAGGATATGTATAGTGGATTATAGATAAGACGCGAGCGTATTTTCATTTTATTACCAAATTACCGATCGGGAGATAGGAGCCGAGAGCCGATTGTTGGCTATCAGGAACATTTGCCAACAGGTAATTGTCTTATTTTGTTCCGTCCGGGCATTCCAACGTAACACTTGCGAATGCAACAGATTCGCGGTAACGTGGATTTGGAGCGTGTTATTTTAAGAAGTTGCGTCGTGCAATCGGATTTCGAGATGTTTTTATGACGCGGAATATTGGACTTACCTGCTCTGGATACATCCGTCGATCATTCTGTCCTTAAATTTATTTCACCGCAGTAATATTTTAGAAATAACCTATTAGATTTAAGAACATTAAGGCATCAAACAGCCGGGGTGAGTGTGAAGTGTGAAGTGTTATTTATTTATTTATAATGCATGCAATGCAGAATATCCAAATTCATGAAATGATAAAAAAATTGTTTAAAATATTTTCATTTCATATGTTTATAACCGGTACGCGAACGAAGCAGTTTGAAATTTGGCACAATTATTTGGAGAAGAATACACAAATTCGACTATTTTGAGATAGTTGCGTTGGAGTAGAAATACACGAAATTCGACAAAAAACACGCCATGCACACTACAATAACTTCGACATGCACACATAGACGAACACGACCTGTACGTACATATCGTACATTCCGTTACGTATCAAATTCAAATTTCAATAAATAAATAAATAACGCACACTCATAGCCCCACACTAGGATTCCCTGTGTCGTGGGTGCCATGGACACACACAAGACAAGAACACGATGCACCCCGATCAGAAACAGAAAT
The DNA here is from genome assembly GCA_905147235.1 of Erynnis tages. Lineage (NCBI taxonomy): Eukaryota > Metazoa > Arthropoda > Insecta > Lepidoptera > Hesperiidae > Erynnis > Erynnis tages. The sequence goes on along the minus strand of LR990072.1, from coordinate 13,231,677 downwards.
TCAAATTCATCATTCAAATCTCTGCTCTGCTGGGAATCGAACCCAGGACCTTCCGCGCAGCGCACCGGTGTCTTAACCACTGCGCCACTCGGGTCGTCGTTAAAGGCAAATTTCGACTACTTGGCGACCTCTAGTAGTTAATTCCCTAAATAATGCTTTTGCAAACCAAACTTAAGCTTGTTTATGGATCGGAGAGCTTCTGTCAACAAACTGTTACGCATAGACAACTTCTAACATTCTAATCTGACAGCCCGAGTAGCGCCAGATATCATAACGCGATAACCTAAAAATATAACTCGTCTATCCGTTGTTGAAACTAAAAAAGCCTATTCGAATGTGTTATTTAAATAACATAAATCTTTCTATCAACTATTCCATCGGACAGCCATTAAATGGACCGATTTCGATCTACAGTAATCATAGAAGAGCGAGCGCGATAGTAGAAATTGGTTCCGCATACTGATTTTAACTGGTAAGATACTATGTAGGTTCCTGATTAACTATGTGGTTACAATTTTAATTTATCTAGCTCTAGAGTGTCATCGCGATAAGGATTATCTAATAATAAATAAATGCTAGTTCAATAAATGATGATAATAAATGATAATAAATAAAAATAATTTTATTTTCAACTACTCTTGGAAACCAATTGCTACGCACAATAACATTTTTAATAAATTTGAAATAAACCAATATTACCAAAGTATCTACACTTAATGGGTTATAACTTATAATAAAGCCATCGAACAATACCTACAAGTAATACCGACAACTACAAATTAATGATTCCCTCTAAGATAAATTGATAAATTGTAAAATCATCGTCATAAATGTAACTTGAATAACGAACGTCACTAGTTATTTTCCAGAACTGTTTTCATTGGTTATTTCGAATATTAAATACAATCAGGTTCTTTTCCTATACCGCAGACCCCAAAAACGTGACACTATGACAAGCTACTGTTATTATAAACACACAACTTCACAAACTTATCGACGTCAACTCTAGAACGTAAAAACGCCTCTATAGCCCACATAATAAGGGTGTTATTTGCGTTTTTTGACTACTCCTACACTTGTTTAATCTACTTCATTTTGACATCCGGCGTATGCGCAAGCGTAACGTCGATTACTCGATAATTTCCGAAGATTAGAATCGGTTTTTGACAACAACATACGTTTTGAAATGCGTGGTATGAACGCTGGGTTGGATTAGCGGACGAATACGGAATAATTCCTAGAAAAAACTAAAGCACTATAACTTAATTTTTTCTTAGACATAGGTAGATATTTTAAAATCAACAGCAATGATTTATTAATGTCGTTTTTTTGTCTTTACTTCAACGAATTACCGATTTTGAATTACTTTCTATAACAGCATTTGTAAATCATATTGACAAGGATTGATTGGTTTAATTATCCACTTGTAAAGAGGAGCATATTTTCTATAAATAATACTCAAAAACGTACTGAGACAAAGTTTAAATATTAAGCCTTGCTTCGAATAGGCTCCCAATTTCCTTCACTAGCTAATTTATTGTGACTAACCACTCATTCTTGAATTTTTCTAACTTCATCTTTCAAGGAATCATTTAATTTTGTTTCCTGGGCCTTAGAATCAATTAAAATACTTTTATTGAACTGTCAAAAATTAAAAATGATGTCATAAGCCGCGTTCTTCATACTAAATCTTAAAAGACGAAAAGACGACACGACTTATGATATCGAAAATATTTCAAGTCAATTGACTTAATTATTATTGTTTTCGCATGCAATTAAATTATTTTTGAAGATAATGAAAGGTTCCGAAAGCACGCTTTTACTGGAGTTACACTTTGAAATCAATTGAGATTGGTGTCCACAACCCAATTCTACTGTTAATGTAAAACATCATTCAAATTGGTTTACCACATCAAACCCAAAGTCCTTTCACAGCGCCTTATGGGCCCACGTTACTAAACAAACGTTACACTCGTACCAGTGCTTTACCAAATACCAGAAATTGTCCAATCCATATATAGACAGTGTACTGCTTTTTGTTACGGGCCTACCAGATAGTATCGGCATACGAAATGAGCATACCAAGTTTTAAACAATAGTGCGTGGGCGCAGATTAACACAGTGTCGCGCATAGGGAGGTATCCAGTTCAGTTTGGATCCCAATCTGTGCGGGATAGGGGGGGGGGGAATCCCGGGACGATAATAAAAAATTGTTCTTGGAATAGTGTGACTGCATTTTGTAAGAGATTTGACTTTGACTTGGAAGAATTTTGGATGCTTTGTTTACCTTTTAAGTCTTTCAATGGCAGGCAAAGATAATCTTCTAGTCTAGTCTAGTGTGACAGTTCGGGAAGCAATTGTGTGGCCACGAAAATGTTTGGGTGCTCATGAAACTCTATTGAATAAATAATTCTTGAATTGAATCGAAAATCTTCCTTGAACCGAAGATTTGATGGCACAGCTTCAAATGATTTCAGTGTAATTGTAAAAGCTTTCTAGATCCTACTATTATTATAAATGTGAAAGTTAGTGAGATTGGATGAATAGATGTTTGTTACTCTTTTACGCAAAAACGGCTGAATAAATTTGCATGAAATTTGGTATGCACGTTGATTGTAACTTGGATTAACATACAGGATACCTTTCATACAGCTCTAGACTAAGGTCTAAAATCCACGGACGAAACCGCGGGCAAAGTCTAGTATTATAGTATTCTCTTAAATTATTCGTTTTATAACTTAAATATTTTAATAACTTTTATAATAATTATGCATTGAAGTAACGGGACATAAAGAGGCTACGATAATAATAATATCGACGGTTCCCGGGCTATTTGTATTAAGCGACATTTTGTAAACTTTACACCAGAGCAGTTTAAAGTTTTGATTTTTGAAAAAAAATTCATAACTTCCGCAATTTGTAAAATTTTAGAAAAATATGGATATTTATTGATTAGGTTACATAGTCTGCATAATCTGATTAGGTTTTTTTTCTGATATTCCTATTATTAACGAAGTTAGATGACGTTTAATACAAAATAATCCTTTTATTTTATTTTTTTGTTCCAGGCTAAATGATTTAACCGCCTACAATTAGTATTTTTTGTTCCTGGCTAAGTGACTTATCCGCCTAGGTTTATTAATTCTTGCTCCAGGTTAAATGACCTAACCGCCTAGAACTGAAAAAAATTGCTCCAGGCTAAATGCATTAAATTGAAGATTAGTTTTTACTAATTTGTTTCTAATCGTGCCTGAGTAATGAAGTTTACTGAAACGGGCGGTTAAAACATTGTTGAATTTAAAGGTACCTAGGAATTATTATTTTGTCAACAATCTCCCGGGTGCGCTCAACGGCCTCTTTCTTTACCATGACGGCTTCACAGAAGGAGACCACTGCCTTCCAGTCTGTCTTCTCCTCCAGCATCTTTGCTACAATTGCAGACGGAGCGAAGTTTACCCCAATTTGGCTAACCAAGGCGGAACGCTCATATTCCCATGCAGGACACGCTTCAAGGGTGTGCTGAGCGTCATCCTGATCTCCATCATAGTGGTAGCAATGGGGTTTTTCTTCCCGTCCAATCCGACACAAATACTCACCGAAGCAGCCATGCGCGGTGAGTATCTGTGTCAGTCGGAACGTAACACTACCTTCCCGTCTGCCCATCCAGGCGTCAAATTTGGGCAGAATTGCTCCACCAGCTCTTTGACCTGCATGCTTCTCCTCCAGACGTTGGCGCCATTCAATCCAAGCCTGTATATGTGCCTGCTTTCGCAGAAGACTTGGCTCATTTTGGCTCAGGCTTGGCTCAGGCTGGCGTTATTTTCTCGTTGGAGAATTGCCCGACTTTGCAGGTAAATCTTGCCATCCATGTCCGCCAAGATGTCGAGGGGTGGAAAGCGTGCCAGGATTGTTGCCGCTTCAAAGGATATCTAACTCTCAATCCTTCAATGTTTTCAGACCACCAGTATACTTCTTTTCTATTAGAGGCCCTACATCGGGGCATCGCTTCGTCACATATAGATGTCATTACTTCCCGTACCCAGACTGATTCATTCTCGGGATCAGAAAAGGTCTGGGTTTCTGCCCAAAATCCAGCGTTGGTAGCAGCGAGTAATAGATCCCTATTAAGCTGTTTAACAGACCATCGTCGTGCTTGACCAACGTGTCTGTTATTAGGGGGTCGTAATGTCACAGCGAACATGATGTAGCGATGGACGGATAGAGTTACTAACTCTTCTGCGACTCTCCATCCCGATATCATGTGAAGCCCATGTCAAATCCACAATTGACTCCCCCTGCCACCGTACGCAGGTACTTATGAATCCAGTGTTGAAAAACCGAAGGTCCAACCCTGTCGCCCACATTTGGATAACCTCTCCTCTTCTGTTTCCCCTTGTGTCACCCCATGGTTTTGAGCAAGCATTAAAATCACCCAGCACTATAATAGGGCGTGGTAGGCATCTACGGGTAAAAACTGCGAGTCTATCTAGGTATGCTTCATAGGCACCAATTCCACAGTTAGGAGATACGAGTATGTAGCAGCATACAAATGCGAGAGGTCCCCATTCCACCGAAACATAACTCTGCCCTCTATCAATGAGGGAGTACGAAGGGTATCTCTTTCCACCCCAGTAAATGGCAACAGAGCCATCGATGTCCCCGAACCAAAGGGGATGTTTCGGCACATCGTACGGCTCTGCCACCACTGCCATGGCAATCGACCACTCCGCACAGGACTTTTAACAATAAAGCTTGAGCCCCGCGGCAGTGATTCAGATTGCCCTGGAGGACCCGAAATCCTGTGAATTCTGAATCTCCATTGCTTCCTCAGTCGTTAGTTGACTTTCTATGTCAATTTGTGCTGAATCCTGAGATGGGTTAGAAGAATCCTGAGAACTTCCAGCCAATCTCTTGCTCTGAGGCGGAGTACATTTTTTACCTCCCATTCGGTGGTCTGCAGGTAGGCCAATGTCAGCACATACGGTACATTTAGGTGACTTAGCTGAGCATTCCCTCGGTTTGTGATCGTCATCTTTTTCACCGCACATTTAGCAGCGAGGACTTCTGTCCACAGAGCTCGTGCTTTGTTGTCGCACGTGTCCAAACTCCAAACATCGGAAGCACTGCAGCTTGCGTGGTGTCAGTACTTGAACTCTTGCCCTGATCCAATCAACACGGATGTACTTTTCACTAGCCAGTTTTTTAACTGGAGTGAGTGGACAACGAGCCCATACCATTCCCAGTGGGGTAGGGTTGAAACGAATATCGCCAACTTTTATGTCCTTCAAGGGCAACCGCAGGTCCGCAATCGCTGCCATAATTTCCTGGCAGCTTACGGATTCCACCAAATTCAATATTCTTATTTCTCCTGTTTTAGTGGGATGGGCAATTTTGACATCCATGTTCCCGAGCGCCCCACGTAACCGTTCCGCTAGAATGTCCGCCTTTTGTAGAATTTCAGACCCCTTAAATTTCTAAAACTAGTCGCCCTGTTATTAGACGGACGCGCCGCCAGCGCGCCCTTGCTAAAACCAATGTTTTAACCAACGCCTCAATAGTCAATCCATAGTCAAGTTTGATTGTAATAAGTGTATACTGCTATTATTAAATTTGTTTGAAGTACTAAAATTTTGTTTTTGTAGTGACTGTAGCGACAGTGCTAGTTTAATAAAATATTAAGGAACATGGGTTTATTCGCCACATCTAGCAAATTCAAGTATCTAGCTAATTGTATTAAGCGACATTCTTACGTATTTATGAGGTAAAGCTAATTGTATGAAGTGACATTCTAATGTATTTATAAGGTAAAGCTAATTGTATGAAGTGACATTCTTATGTATTTATAAGGTAAAGCTAATTGTATGAAGTGACATTCTTATGTATTTATAAGGTAAAGCTAATTGTATGAAGCGACATTTCAAAATATTTATCAGGCGAGGCTAATTGGTTTAAATAACTCTCTGGTATTTCATAGTATAGCTTAAGTACACAGTTCCTAAATTTGTCAAAATTTTGTGTCGCTTCATACATCGTAGTGCAAAATGGGCTCCAAAAATGCCATTGTATTAAGCGACAAAAAAGTGCTCAGATCGTCACCAAACCCCGCTCAAACGACGCGGAAAAATTCGCTGATTCCGAATATGTATATAAGTCAATTTCGCCCAAAATGTCGCTTAATACAAATAGCCCGGGAACCGTCGATTATCTTTTCTCAATAGAACTATACTTCGAATCCCGGCTAACTCCCACTATCCCGAGATCTACAATGGCGGATAGCAATCTCTAGATCTAGTTAACGTTGTCTAAATATGTCACTGGAACTGGTCGTAATGTGGAGTCGGTATTTACATGAACAATTATGCCGCGCGCAATTTACTCAACGATTGTTTTATTATTATATTGAGCGTATTGTTGAGTTTTGCCTATCTTATGTCATAGACTGATCTTATGTCAAAAAACCAAAGCCTTAAAGTACATAGTTAGGTACGCCTACATAAAGGGTTCATAACCTTTTTTAACCACTTCGCTGTCCAGTGAGTCACATATGATACATACCCATTGTTTAACTATTGTGGCTATTTATTGGACAGGCAAAGTGTTATCTCCAAACCTGTCTCAGAAAACAGTCTTTCTGATTAAACAAAGCTTGCTGGTGAGATTAAGTATCATAAATCGTAAAAAATTTAAAATCAGTAGACCAGGTATAATATCACAATGTGAGACTGATTTCCTAACTTCATTTTCTTTTCTCATAAACCTTAGAAAAAATTTGGATTACAGTAGGTACATAGGTACATTCGATAACAAATAAACTATTTTTACATTCTTTTGTTAATGTCGAATAATAATAGCGAATTATTCGACTATTCGCCATAGGGAATGGCGATTAATCGGTACTCGACTACCTATTCGCTATAACAACAATTCGCGGCAACTCTAATCTAAACCTCATCTCAAATCTACACTCAGAATCAAGAGAAACGTCGCTTAACTAACCAGTACTCATATAGAAAGTGTGTATTACCGCACGTGTAATTAAACTGAAACAACGTGTACCAACTATCTAATCTACACATCGGACCATTAACGGAGCAGCACAAAAAAACACACAAACACACATTACAAACCAAATAAAACCATCAAGTGTATGTAAAACTATGGACACACAGACGAAAAGGACTGTTTATGTGAGCTCACAACTCAGACTATAGGCCATAGGCGACGTGCTTGACGCCGTGGTAGAGACGCCAAGTGTGCTGCGTTCAGGGTCCTGGTTTCGATTCCCAGCTGAGCAGAGATTTGTTCCGGATCTAGGTGTGTGTGTTCTTGTCTTGTATTTTTATGTTTGTCATGCGAGTAGAGCCATTAGGTAAAGCTTGCACGGAGGGCCACCTAAAGCTACCTACCGTTATATTTAAATTGTTTATTTGTTTTTGCATTTCAATTAAGCAGGTATAATTGCCGGAAATACTTTTTTAAAGTGACAATTCGCAACTTTAAAATAACCCAGTTGACAATTTGGTCTTTATCATAGGTTTCAGTTTCTATTATTTAATTAAATAAAAATAGGTTTGAAGTCGATTAAATAAAGGAGTCGATTAAATAAAAGTACTTTACTTAATTCTAGGAAAAATATAACAAGACCAGTAGCCGCAGCACCATCTAACTAATCCACAGTTTACTAACTATCCGCCCGTATGTCCGCATCCGTTATCTCTCAATCTAAAACGTTCTACACACAATCGGACGATCTAAGTCACCGTAGCAATACACAGCCTGTCAAAACAAATGACTGTCCCAACACAATAACTGGTTAAAAAAACTCATATGCCCACACACGACAGTGTAAAAACAATTTTATTGAAACCCAATTAAGTTCAAAATGCAATAAACAACCAACCCGTCATAGAGCAGCCAGAATCGCAGCTTCAAAACTCATCTCAACCGATCACCGCTTAGAGAATAAAATCGAATGCGCTGTCAATTCAAATTTGACATACAAAACGATGGTTCCCCGAAGGCAAGACGTATCGAATAAAACAATCGGGACTCTAGTGCGAGAAAATAAACGACAGAATCGATTGTATCGACTCACGAGAATCGAGAGGTTGTTAACAATTGACGCCTGTTCTGTAGTTTATGCTAGGTGGAGATGAAACGGATCAGGCCGGAGGTCGGAGGAATCTTTACGAGGTGAAATAAACTCTTTTACTAAGTATTACGATTCATTTTCGAATGATCGATTGAGAAACAAAGCTTGCAATAAGATGGGTCAAAGGATTAAACTGTGTTGCGTATAAAGGGTTAGTACAAAATGAAGGAAAGAAAGACCAACACGTAGCAACGATATCACATTTCTTGGGAATTGTTTATGTCAATGTTCTGCGTTGCCGGCTGTCTAGAAATATTAGCACCTTTAGATTTAATTACAGTGTAGTGTAAATAAAAGTAAAAGCTTTCAAGCTAGAATCTATTTTCACTTCCGTACTATTTTTTTATTTTTATACAGACGTTTAGAGTAATAAATACTTAATAAAACAAGGGCGCAAATAATGAAAATGAATAAACAACATTAGCAATAGGACTTCGGATTAACAACATTGGGATTAGCAATTGGCTAAATTTAACAATGGAAACAAAGTATTATACTTGATACTAAAGACACCAACCTCAAAAAAATAGTGGGCCTAAAGTATGTAGCAAATAATTATTATTTCATACTTTTTTGATGTCGTTTTTTAAAAAGAAACATTCATTTTCGTACACAGTCATTGACACAATAATTATGAACTTATTATTCAACAAATCAAACCATATTATGATTTCTCGATTCTTGGTACCTGGACCTGGGTGGCCGTTATATCAATATTTTGATTCGAAACGACAAAATCGATGGCATAGCATTCCTCTGGTTATCATAACAGTAAAATAATATCCATGCAGATATACTGATATTTAAATAATGATGAGATATATTACGTTGCGCATAACTGCATTCCTATAAAGATAGTTTCGGACGAAGGTCGTATAAACCACGTTTTATTTGCACGTATGTATGCCTTATGCAGCGGTGATAGCCCAGTGGCTTAGAATTCGACCTCGAATCGAGGGATCCGGGTTCGAATCCCAGTGGCACGCACCAATGACTTTGTAATAAAATTTATGTGCGATTTATGAAATTAAATATCACCTGCTGTTACGGTGAAGGAAAACATCGTGAGGAAACCTGCATGCCTGAGAGTTCACAAAAAAAAATGTTCTCAAAGGCATGCGAAGTCCACCAACCCGCAGTAGGCCAGCGTGGTGGACGGCGGCCTACATCCTTCTCATTGTGAGAGGAGACCCGACCCTGTAGTGGATCATTAATGGTTACCGACATGACATGACATGCCTTATGGTACGAGTAAGCAGTCACCGCCTAGTGTCACGGGTGTCGACACAGGCAACGCCAGTATCTATATTTCTGAAGGAAAGATTTCATTAAGCTTTTTACGATATGCCCCCCATGTCATAGTCCTGCGAAAGTATGTATCTACAATTCTACATGTGTATCAAAAGGCTTATTTCTTCAGAACTTCAGTGCAGTTGTTCAGTGCACTAAATAAAATATTACCTAACAAATTCATTCAGTCAATTCAATTTTTGTCAACATTTAATACTAGAACGTTCGATTAGAATCAGATTGTGTTGCTTCTGAATTAACTTGATAAACACATGTTAAGATTATAAAGATTAATAACGGTAGCTAATCATTATAATAATTTAGGAATTTGACAATTTCATTAAGTACTTATATTTATCGATAATGTTTTTGTTATCTGAACAAATATCTAGTTCTTTCAGATTGTTATCGCGTCACGTAGCACATTGACTACGAAAAAGGTGAAAATATGGAATTATTTAAAACTAACACCTCGTCCAGAAAGGGCGAATTCGCCGCGAAACGTTTTGCGTGAATTGATTCGCTCGATAGCTAGATACTAGGACCTAATACAATACAAAAATCCAACGGAATTGAAATACGCACAATCGCGGAATCTCGACACGCGCGTAATTTGCGCATATTACTAGAGACGCCTTACTGCGTCCAGGTAACGCACAAATTCCAAAGCGAGTGCCAATATCGAGGGAAACGGAGCACCAAAATTTTGATACAGAATTGAAATCGGAAAGAACGGAATACAGATCTGAATTCGCCCCTTCTCGACAAGGTCTAAGTAGGTACTGAATTCCAGTGACAGTCAAGTAACTGTCTTTGAATCTCACTTTTTACCAACTCGATTTAGAGTAAGAGAGATAGGTATGCTCCAGCCTGTTCGTCTTTTTGTATCAGAAATGGACCATTCCAACCACCAAACTTCCCAGTTCTTGTGTTTGAAGCAGACTTAAGTAATTGTCAACGACTAGTTTTACTTCACAAATATGACTGGCTTCTGTTCACGATTTAGTTCCCAGAATTGGGTCCAGTTTTACGGATTAAACACTCAGCATTCAGCGTTTTAGGGCATATAAAGATTGTAATTTAAAAACATGATGAGAAAGCACAGGTAAAACGAACTGGACATCTCTACTTACGACTAAAATAATTTTTTTGTAAATTTCAATAATAACTCTAAGCCTAAATAATCAAACTGACCGCTGACACAATAGCAGATGTGCTGTTATCTCGTGAGATACGCCGGCGGATGCTGCGATATCTGTACCCGATACTAGATATCACTCATTACATTTTTAATAACTAGCCAGATGAGAGAGACAAGAGATGTTATCAGTTTGTGCGAGCGAGACGGGGATAGCGTGATGGCGGCGTGTGGGACGTTATCAGTGGGTCTGATAATCGATGCTGGTACACAGTTTGCAATTGAATGGATTGTCAAATGGTGAAATCAGGGTTATTTATATTAAATAATATCTCATTTCTTTTAAAATAACAGCGAATGTCTACACCCAATTTTTGGCTCCACTGCAGAGTTAGATATTTTCTCGCAATGAAGGATGTAGTTCACTGGCGTAATGCTGGAATGGTTGATGGACTCTACATGCCTATGAGGACATTAAGGAAAACTCAGTCATGCAGGTTTAATCATGATGTTTTCCTTCATTGTTACAGCAGCTGATATTTATTAAATAAACATAACTTAAAAGTCATTGGTGTGTACGATTGGGATTTGAACCCGGACCTATCTGGTGAGAGGCTGATTTCTTAGCCAGTGGGCTTTCACCGTTTTCCTATTTGAATTTTTCAGTTATACTAAAATGTTTTGTTGTTTCTAATTGCCTTATCTTGGCCCTAAAATTCCGGTATTAAAATTGGACCTAATAAGCTAATAAGTCCGATATGCTAAATTTCTAAACATCACTAGTTTCCCCATAATTAGGTAACATACTTGCTGTTAAATACTCTGTTGCACACCAACTGCAACTGTAACGGTTTACATCACAGATCGCTTTGTCGCCAACGGTCGCGATAAGACACGTACATCTCGACTCGTAATCGCACCGATCGAGTTACAATGTTCAGAATAGGGGCATTTTGTTCTAAGAGCTATTTTAGGTCTTGTCCTAATTGGTTGACATAACCGACCGACCGACCGAGAGCGGTGATAGCCCAGTGGCTTAGAATTCTCCCTCGAATCGAGGGGTCCGGGTTCGATTCCCAATGGCAGGCACCAAAGACTTTGTAAAAAAAGTTATGTGCGCTTTATAAAATTAAATATCACCAGCTGTTACGGTGAAGGAAAACCTCGTGATCACCTAGCCTGGTGCCAGATCCCCGTTTGCCAAAGTAAGTATTTAAGACCAGATATTATATACTGAGGAGCAGTAGATTATTTAAATTTCAAAACACCACAGAATCAGTTACCTAACGTCATTTTATCAAATGTATGGAAACAAAGACCAGTCATACCCATAGCTCTTATCAGCATAGAAATAAAAGCCATAATCGTCCGTCAAATTGGTATTACATCGCAGATCGTAACTCTATTGGTATCAGATTATCGGAACAAATGTTATCGGGGTTCAAAAGTTATCGGTCAGAAAAATTAATGTAAGTATGATGTAGGTATGGTGGTTATAACTCGCTTTCGTTTACGAGGAAACCGAAATAATTATTATAATGTAGTTCTATCTAAGTTATTATACTCGTACATTGTAGTTTTTAGAGATATTCGTGGCAATAAACAAAATTTTGAAAAATATCACCTTCTGTAACGGTGAAGGAAAACATCGTGAGGAAACCTGCTTGCCTTAGTTCTCCATACTGTTCTCAAAGGCAAGTGAAGTCCACCAACCGGCATTAGGCCATCGTGACGGAACAAGGCCTACATCATTTTCATTGTAAGAGAAGAGTGGGTCACTAATGGGTTTGTAATTGCCGTGATTTTCTCTGAAGAGAGCTGACAAAAATTCTCAAGCATTCTCTCAAAAAAAATTGGTACATTTGAATGTTATGACGACCTGAGTGGCGCAGTGCTCACGATACCAGTGCGATGCGCGGAGGGTTCTGAGTTCGATTCCCAGCAGAGCAAAGATTTGAATGTGTCCATGGCACCCACGACACAGGGAATCCTAGTGTGGGGCTATGAGTGTGAAGCGTTGAGTGTGAAGCGTTCTTGAGATATTATTTCGCAGATTTTTTGTCCAATTTATCACCCGCACTTTCAAACGACGATAATAAGGCCTGTTCTTCGTTGATTGTAAAAGATGGTACATTAAAAGCGAACATCAGCGTAATAATCAACGTATCTTCTATGTCCAGTATTACAGCTCATCGATCGTTATTGGTGGTGTATCATGATCTGCTATGACCACTTAATATAATCTGCACTCAACTACTTCAATATTATTAAAGATATTATGAAATAAAAAGCGAATATTCAATGGAAAAAATAAAAACTTCTACGTTGCAGTTAAACTATGAATTTCAAATAACATTGTATAATAATTCCTATACCTTTTATACATTAAATTAACAAGCTATTTTTATTTTTACAAAAAAATCTAATTAAACACAATCGACATCCTCATGCGTTAAATAAATTAAAATGTAAAAAATATCTATAACCGAACGATACTTTTGTACACAATAACATGTAACATACATCGCTGGTCTTACAACAAACTTTCGTATCATAAATCTTAGTAAACCCGCAATGTAAAGCGTACTTAAAGATAGCTACGTCCATCAAAAGTGATTATAGTTACACAATTGGACCGATATCTGTCGATTACATCGCGTAGGTTGGTTCTAACCACTGATAAGGATTCTCAGTACCAACATCCTGTAACAGACTAATTTAAAAACTGGTACATGTAGATAACATTACTCTTGAGAGCACCGGATAAGAAATATTGTTTCGAAAAGTGAAAGCAATCTTAATCTTATATTTTAAACGATACAATTGGGACGGAACTTGGAACATAAATCTACGAATAAAAATATTATTATAAAAGCTAATATTATTATAATTATTGTTATTGGTTTAAATTTGTACTGTATGGAGAAGCGAAATTTTGATAAATCTTTAACGCGAAAAAGATAATAGTTATGTTTAGTTGTTAAAGTTATTTAAGGCTTTCTAGTTCTATTTATGTAAATAATAAATTTACTTCCTTTTTATTAAAGAATCAGAAAAAACTAATTTATAATTTATTAATTAGCTGGATTTAGGTTAATAGCGAGTTTTACAGCCCGATCCAAAACAAATTTACTGAAAATACTACTTCACGGCGGATTAGAACACCGATAGAGGTTCCTCCAAACCAGAACATACTCTAAAAACCTGTTCCACTAAATTAAATACGAATTTAGACGCGATTTGGTCGCTGCTCTCATCTGCGGCGATAGCGCGATAAAGACCCGATAGTTAATGGACTTCGTCTTTGCCGATAAGATATAGTTAATGAATCTCCATTTTAAAATCATCTGTCTGCTGTTGATAAATAGCTCTGAGTGAAGCGCTTGTAACGTATTTGAGTGGCGCTCTATCTTTGATGCGTGTTGGTTGGTGCGCATAACGGGTAGATGTTTACACAATCTGCAATATCTCTATGTCCATCTTGCCATCGTACCTACCTAAACTGACCATTTTTTTTTTCAAAAAATTAAAGCGTCAAAATTTTAAATTGCTTAGTTATAAGGTTATTGGTGAATAGAAAAGAAAAGAAAAGAATGCGTTTATTGTTGACTGTTACACGAGAAAGATGTTACAAAAATTATAATAAGTTAAGAACAGTCTACCCTATGCGGGCATACAATAATTATATCTTAAATAATTAATACTTAATTTTATATTATAATTATGTTAAAACAAGTTATGATATTATTTTAGCAGTCCAATTATTTATTTATTTTAATATTTTTCCTAATAGATTTCGCCATTAGGCTTTGGTATAATAAAAAAGAAGTCTCTTAGCATTTAAGACTTCGCTTAGACTTTTAAGATCAAATTTGTCTATTAGGTATCACTTTGTGTAGGCAATTTTTGATAAAATCTGGTCACGTTCGGGTTACTGTACGCTCATTTTTAGCAAAGCGCAAGCGAGGCGTAACTATCATAGCCAGATATTTGTAGTGATTAACTGCTTATTTTACTTTTTTTTCGAAAACGGGACATTTTTGTATCCCTAGAATGTTTTTGAGGACACCGGGGCAGAGTAAGTCAAAACGGGACTGTCCCGTTCAAAACGGGATGTATGGTCACGTTAATCATGCCTCACTGATGTAGTGTCTTCTACACAACGAATACAAAACGGCTAAAAATTATATTAATGTATATTTTATTCCGTTCTACGGCCCCAAAATAGCTTAGATTGTGTTGACGGACTTGACGGTAGCTCACGGGTGGTCACCTGACGCAGTGGTCGCAATGGGTCGTGCCTCCACCGACAATATCGTATGACGGCGTGGGCGTGGGCGACGCGATTCCCAGAGCTGTTTTGATGTAAGTACGTCTGAAAATATAGTCTATCTCTGAATTTTATAATCCATCCCGCCAACTGATATCTTAGATGTAAAAATAGTTTATGTGAATAGAATTAAGTATTTTTACGTGGTAACCATAGGAGCTCGCCTGGGGAGGTGCTTTAAATAAAATATGTTACTGTAAATAAAACATGAAGTTATATGAAGATAAATAATGAAGATAAATTTATAATTAAATAGCTTAGTAATAATTAATAGTTAAGTACTAATTATTTAAAGTACGCGTAACGAGAGTTTTAATATACAAAAGTGTTACAACTTTTTATAACTAAGGTTATTTGTTATCAACCTAAGTTAATAACAGTCAAGATAGGGTTAATTCAATTACGTGGCTAAGAAAAATCAGTAACAACAAATCAAGCCGCCGCGTTCAGTTTCGGCTTTCGCTATTGTTACATCAGATGGACGAGAGATAACAAAAAACAAATAGTACTAATTACGTCCGTGGCAGGGTTAACCGCCATCTAATCTGGCAAACAAATTGTTGTTCGCCGGACAAATTGTCCAAATTATTTTTTCGATTACGCTCCCATTGTTTAATCGCACCGGTTAATAGCCACGATAGCATCTGAAAGTTGTGCGCGGCTCCATTGTTGCACGTTACTGACGTACCGTCATGGGACTGCATTGGTAACAAAGAAGGAAAATTATTTATTCTGTCGGAGATATTTTATTTTCAGGCAGCTTAGTCTTCGTGAGCAGTAACGTATCCACTTATAATCTCAGATTGAATATCTACCATATTTTAGATTGGACGTCGGTGTTCATAAGATAGGCTGCATTTCCGTTTGCTACTCATAGGTATACATACAATTTTGTTCAAATTTGTAAAATAAAGAAGAGAAGTACGTTTATTTTCTTATGAAATTAAAATGGTATATTATCATTTACATATTTATTCTAGTAGCGAGGGAGTTTGTTGCTTAATGAATTAATAACGGATAAAAAATAATGATAATATGCAATTAAAGCCTGTGTCTACTATTTTATTGTATATAAATACTCCTATTTGGGTACCTTACGTTCTTTTAGGAAGCGACTCCATTGTACTATATTTTGCCCGATGAAGTTTCAATGACTATACGAATTCCACTAATATCGACGACAGACGGGTAACCCCTTACCATCAGGTAAGCGGTCTGCACTTTTCGGTATTAAATCTTAGTCAAAATTACGAGTAGGTATTTGTGACGTACCGTCTAAGCGCATGGACACGCGTCATCACATGTATGGTATTTCCACATATTAACGACTGAAAAGATAGACAATCTATCCAACACAATTTTTTACACTCTCGCGGTACAGTTATCTCATTAATTTATTATTGTAAGGTGTTAATTTTGTTTTAATTAGGATTACGTAGGTAAAAGTATGTACCTACGTCGTATATATATGCTTCATTATATATATCTTTAGACCATGCTCAATTTGAGGTATGTGCGTGCATTTTACATAGGTTTAGAAAGTTGAAGATGGTCGACTCAAAAACTCTCCGGCAGCCATATAAAGCTGCTGCCTTACAATGGGTTTATACGAGTGGTCAGTACCTCCCAGGGTAAGTTGGCAGCCTACTACTCAGGCATGCAGGTTTTTTCACAATGTTTTCCTTCACCGTTACAGCAGGTGATATTTTATTTTATAAAGCGCACATAACTTATTTGAGAATTTTATTGTGAAGGCGCCATTGGGATTCGAAATCGGACCCCTCGAGTGTGAGACCGAACTCTTAGCAACTGAGCTATCACCGCTTGCGACTGTATCAACAGCAAAGGTAACTAGACGCTCTGTTGTTGCAACGCAATGCATCACGAGATGCGATTAGATACAGATTACAATATGCGTTATACTCGTAAGGGTGGGCGGTGAAATATGAGACGACTGGAAATCGCAGGTATTTGGGATGTTTTAAACAAAGAAAGTACTTTGTATTCAAGTTTTATGTTCAGGTGACCGAAAACTTAATCGAATAATTTCTAAAAGATTAAGCAAGTTGTACTTTCGCTAGTTTGTTAAATGCTTTTGTTGTTAATCCGCTGTATGTTTCTTTGGTTTGAAAGGTGATTTGTGAATTTGAAAGTTTCATCATTCATTTTTTTGATGACGTATTACGTTTGACATTTTTTAAATGTTTCACAAATTAGCATGTAGGGTTCATCAATGAAAGTTAGGGCATACCTACAATGAAAATTAAATTGCAAAAAAATATAAGGTTAACTTATCAAGGTCGTAAGCTTCCAAAGCAAATAAAATGTAATAAAGATATTGCACGTGATTAATGTGTTACTGGTATTTGGAATTTAATCTTTTGAAACCAGCAGCTATGATCTTATTTCATCCTAAATGATTGCTGCAATGATGACTCACTCCCCGGGTGTCCTACCGAGTGAGTTAGCTACAGTCGTGACGTGTAAACTGATCCGTCTGGTGGGTGGTAACTTGGTAAACCACCACACGACATATAGCTAAGTTACAAAAGAACTTAACAATAAGTTTACTCAACTTTTAAGAGATGTCATATTTAAAATTGAGTAAAAAAAGAAAAGAAAAGAATACGTTACATGAGAAAGATGTTACAAAAAAATTTTTCAAAAATCCAATGATGCAGTTCTAGTTTTCATCAAAATTGCGGTTGCCAGACTCCTTTCAGCATTTTTCACTATTCCTCATAGTTTCGTATTTACCCATCCACGCACACTTGAAAAATTCCTGCATAGGTAGGTGCATTTATAATAAGTATTTGCGATACAAACTTTTCTGCACTAATATGCAATACTCGACCAAAAAATAGAAAACGAGTAGATACTTTAAATTTCCGTTCAGCCATTTCTACGCGAAAGAGTTCCTATCAACATGTTCAAACATTAATATATAAAAATACTGCGATACAAACTTCTCTGCACTAATATGCAGTGCTTGACAAAACAAAGAAAAGAATAAAGGGCCAAGGTACAGCAAAACAATTGTTCGCGTGCAAATCTCTTGATAAACGCTACAAGCTCCGCGAAAACGAAGCGATAACGCGTTAGGGCGCACACACACGAATATTAAATACCTACCTACTAGTTGACCCGGCACACATCGTTCTATTTAAGTTGTATTTATATTTCTTTGCAACAATCCGCACACGTGGAACTTGTTTTGGTATGGACCCACCACCCTCCCTTATCTCTCTGAGTAGGTATATACCATAACAACTGATTCCAATAGTACACGACACGTGTTTCGCCCCAAAACGGAGCATCATCAGGTGATGTGGACTCTACAACGGTTGGTTGCTGAGTGAACAAGTTCCACGTGTGCGGATTGTTGCAAAGAAATATAAATACAACTTAAATAACAATGGATTTCCGCAAAGTAACGCCTGATACAATATATTATACACATCGTTCTGTCAAATATAGAAATGTATATTAAGTTCCCCCGCATTCTTTTGAGATTTTTCCACCGTATAAGCCTTCCTTGGGCTTATACGAACATATCAAAACTAAAATGCGCCAAACCGATCCAGGCGTTCGAAAAAAACGTACGTCAAAATGTCCTCTCTAATAAATAATTAATTTTAATTAGACATTTCACGATTTTGTTTGTGGTGAGAAAATAAAGACATAACTTATTAATATCAAAGTTCTGATAAATAAAGCAGCGGTGATATCAATGGCTTAGAAATCGACCTCCTAATTGAGGGGTCCGGGTTTGAATCCCAGTGGCACACGCCAATGACTTTGTAAAACATACATAAGTTATGTGCGCTTTATAAAATTTAATATCACCTGCTGTTACGGTGAAGAAAAACATCGAGAGGAAACCTGCATGTTTAAGAGTTCACAATAAAAAATGTCCTCAAAGGCCTCAAGTCAACCAACCCAGGCCACCGTGGTGGACTAAGGCCTACATCCCTCGCATTGTGAGAGGAGACCCGATCCTGTAGTGTATCATTAATGGGTTAAAGAGATTAAAGTTCTCTACCCAAAGGCTGCCTGGAAGACGCATCCTAAGCGAAATTGACCCAAAAATCACCTTACTTCACAAAGACGCAAAACACCTAACAAAAGCTACATCTCCATACCGGCCCACGCGACACATGTACTCGCACGTATAAATCCGCCTCACGATACCATCACACAGTTTATCAATCCGAAAGAGTATAAATTAACCCGTATCTCTCTCCCGATCAAACACGTCGTGTAAACCCCCCCTCTAATTGGGAACGCATGATTAGGCTGGATCCTCGGTCTGTGATGGATATCTGTGTATCGATGTGTCATGGCTATGGAGCCTAAATTTGCGAAATTTTTGACTCGCAATCTTAAAAGTACCTTCGATTTTCAGCAGAACTAATATAAGCCAGCATCGAAGAATCCCTACTTACTTTTCCCTTGAATGAGATGAGCTCAAAATTTTATCAGATCTTGTTTCTAACTCCATAACCATAACCCCTTGTCCTTATCGTGTCGGCAAAATGTCGCTTGCAACAAGTTGATTGTACGACAACGTCATTACGTACATTTGTCAGTTAAGATAAGATAATAAGATAATAAGCTCCATTCAGAGACCTGTACCCTTAGGCTGCGTTTCCACAAGAGATGTGCGAGGATGCGTAGCGAGAGATGCATTTTTGAAGAACCAATAGAATTGCTTCATTTACCTAGCCTCGCTCCGCTAAGCCGATCTCATGTGGAAACGCAGTCTAAGGGTACACATCTCTGGTGGAAAAACAGCCTTATTCTGAGTTTTAGCAATGCCGCACACCGATGTAGTGTGCGCCCAAAGACATGAAGCGTGTAGAAAAATGAATTCGAATGGAAGTTTTTTTATGTATTAAACCAGCAAACAGACACGAGCCATCTGATGGTAAGTGGTCATTATCGTCTATTGACCCGAGCAACACCAGAGGAAATGAAGAAAAGCTCTTTTTGCGCTCTTTTTGAAGAATCCCATGCTTAGCCCTGGGCTGCGGAAATACTTATTGAAGAATTTCTGAATGGTTCCAAGCAAAATAGTCCGATCGGTCGGTAATGCCACTGACCTTAACATCAAACATGGCTCCGTTAATTTAAATAAAAACCCACTAAATATGCACTAATTTATTCATATATTTATCCACGAGGCAAAAAACCAGCACTAAAAGATGTTATCTATGAGATTTTTTTAATTTTATCACTTTTTGATTAACGGGGTATCGATGTCGCATGCCATGATAATACACAGTAGCGCAATGTTGGAAAGTGATGTAAATTCATATAATTTTGATGTATGTATGTCTGCTACCCATTAGTTACCCATTACCTAGTTTACCTACTGTAGGGCCCGGTCTCTTCCAGAAATGAGAAGGAAATAGGCCTTCAAGCAGGCACATTGCAGGTTGATGGACTTCACATTACTTTTATATAACTGTGGTTTGCAGAAAATTTAATACACGAACTGAAAGCACTGTGCAAAATACTTTCAATAAAATCTAGATTTGTAATATATTAAAAATATGTGTTTAAATTCGATTTAAACTACCAGTCGTAATTATAATGTAGTCAATTTAATTACAAAAATTAAGTATCCATAGATTTGATTCAACCCATGAAGTTAATTCATTTAGAGTTACGTGTCTCGATTGAATTTGTACTCATCTTCCCTATTGACACGAGTTTGTTATTAAGGTTATTTTCCTGTGACGTCAATCCTTAATAGTTCGATCTGTACTGCGTCACCAACTATTGGTTAAGGAAACTATAGCTTTAGTGATTATTATTATACCTTAGTGTTTTTCACCCTTTTTAATTGCCCCTATCTAATGAGCAAAAACAAAAAATCAAGTAGGTTTACCTTGTAAATATTTGCTACATTCTCGCCCGAAACTATATTAAAAAGTTCGCTGTCACGTGAGTCACATGTGACTCATATCCTTTGTTAAATTACTGCATTTTTCTGGATAGGCAGTGCAGAAATTTACGTACACCATTTTGATTTCAGCGGTCACATATTGACAGAGGAGTCTTCCAACTATGAGGACTGATGACCTGAAGAAGCGAGAAACAGATGTATTCAATTTATTACCTTCTGTCAAAGACTTCTACTTCTTCTTTTCTGTGAAGAGAAAAAGTAAAAGTGTGAAGGAGCTCAAGCATAAAGAGGAATTTATCCTTACACTTGGGAAAAACAGGTTGGTAAAGGTTATGTATTCACAAAAAGTGTCATAACAGCAGTGCCCGCCAAATTAAAAGCGACCAAACAATAAAAAGACACTAATTTTAGATGTCCCCTTTTTGGATATCCTGAAACGCCATCTTGTCATTTAAAATCTTTGTCTATCGTTATTCCCATACAATGATACACTCGTTGCGAAAACGACATTTCCTATCTGTAGATTTTGATTCGGATAGAGCCTATGCCTGGCAAATTCCCGGTATTAGTAAAGGTTAAACACATAATCTGTGGCAGATAAACTGCGCTATCGATATCGAGCGATCGATCAAGTGGGCTATCGATAATCCTCGGTGGCGCAACGATAGTCATCAAATTACAACCAACTAGAATGTTTTCTTTAGATTATGGTGCGTACACCCGCTGGTGGTATTGGATCGGTGAGTTGCTCGTATATTCGCTAGCAGAAGCTTGTCTCTTCAAAACAATACAAAAACGTTTTAGTTTATTTTTCGCTCAGATTTTCTTAATTTAGTATCAAATGTATGTACATTATTAAAACTTAATTTTTGTATCACAAATTAATCGCAATAATTTTTATTTATTTACATAATCTTCATCATGCTATACAAATCGATGATACAAAAGGCGGACTTAATGCTAGAAAAATATTTTATCCTAGGAGATACTATACTATGTATTGTAGTACAGTTGTACTACAGCAACTGACACGAGCAATCATGGTGTATGGACTTAATTAAATAAATAACGCTACATATTTACAGCAGAGCAGAGATTTGAATGTTGAATTGGAATTTCTGTTTCTGGTCTGGGTGTGTTCTTGTCTTGTGTGTGTCCATGGCGCCCACGACACTGGGAATCCTAGTGTGGGGCTATGTGTTTGAAGCGTTATTTATCTATTTATTATTTATGTATCTACGATACAACACCACTTTTAGGTGTACACAAGTTAAAGTCGTGTTTCAATATCACTGGTAGCTTATCTTATGATCACTATCGACCAGAATTTCGACCGATTTTAATCCACCTAGATATCTTTATCATCAATAAATTTATCAAGATATACTTACAATTTGGTGTACCTGTGTACATGTTTACATACTCGTAGGTAAATGAAACACAAAAATTATTGTAACGTAATTTAATTAAATTGCATATCTATTGAATATTTAATTTCATTTGTATAGTTACTACGAAAATAGTACGAAAATATAAATATCTCTGAGATATTAAAAAGAATAATGGAGAAATAGATGCAAAACAATGTTTTATTTTAATTTATTATTACATATTATAAATATTGATAGGTTAATATGGATAGGTAGGTAGGTTTAGATAAAATCGATAGCTATATTTCATTCAGGCGTTTTCAATACTCATGAGTAGAGACCGGATTATATGCATTTGCATATTCGCATAATAATATGCATTTGCATATTTTAGCCATTCTCAGCGGTAATAGCATTTTTTACCTAAGATCTAGTTATGATGCATATTATCGGTACACTTACAATATTTTTCACTCAGTAGCAAAACTTGAAACTCGCGCCATATAATACGCCAAATGAATTCCGTGTTGCCAAATGCATCGCCGCAAAAACTTAAAGAAAAGTTTGAAAACATATTGAACAATAACCTAGGTTTTCAAAGCTTGTGTCAAATTGATAGCTTCATTAATGGGACGGCAGAACTTTTGCCAGAAACTATAAGTGCTAATATAGCACCCAAGTTCAAATTCTACCCCGTTACCTCAGTGGATGTGGAGCGAACCTTTTCCACTTACAAAAATATTCTAAATGATCGAAGACACAATCTTATCACTGAAAATTTAGAAAAATATTTGATTGCTTACGTTTTCAAACATTTTAAATAATTTTAATGTCATATAATGTTACTGTACCTACTATCGCCTATTAAAAAATAATTTACTAATTGTATGTTGATTTTGAAATAAAAAAAAAGAATACTTACTTTTCTCTTTTTTTGGGGATTCCTAAAATGTATCATTTAATTTCGCATATTCTGTCAATTTTTGTGCATATTTCAAGCATTTTTCATGCATATTTGCATGCATATAACAAGCTTTTTATGTTGCATATAATCCGGTCTCTACTCATGAGATTATAGCTAGATAGATAGATATCTATCAAGAATATTTAATGGACAGTAGATACACAATAATTTGACTTTTTATTATTAATCCCCAGAAATCGGAATAAGACTGGAATAAGGCTTGTATCAGGAGACTAGGCCCTGCAGTGGACTACACTGTGGCCTCTCGTATCAAACGCTTGAGTTGACAAAATGCTGGAGTTTTTTTCCGGACCCCTTTTATCCGGAACACACATTTTTACCCATCAACAATGAAAAGATTTTGTTAATCAAACTGTAGATCACAGTTAGCAACACGAGACTGCGACCTCAATCAAATATGCAAATTAAAATAACGCAAAACACGTCTAAAACGACATTGGACGTGCACCTTAAATAGAATTTTTTAAAAATAAAATACGACACCTGATATATATTGATGTAACATTAAGATAAGTATAGAGTCAATCTGTTATCAAATTACTGATTTTAATAATTTTATAATTTAATAATTTTTATTTTTTTATTCCACAATTTTATTGCGTATGTTTACTAATGAACTTTACTTACTTTTAGAACACTTTTAGGAAGTAGATTCAAAGGTCACAGGACCGGATGAGGTGACGTCGATTAGGAGAAGCCCGTGTCCAGGAGTCGACTACGAAGGGCTGAAGGGAAGAGAGGAAGAAGGAAGAAACTAGAGTTCACGATGATGTCGCCCTTATGGTAAGTAATAGAGGCGAATAAAACGCGCGCTTCCGTGCTTCGGAGGGCACTTTAAGCCGCCGGTCCCAGGTGTTATAGGTAACATAGCAGTCGTTAAATTTGTCGGAATCTCTATGGGCGGTTTGAAAACATCCGACACGGGTTGCCCCCTAGCCCGTTTCTCCACCAGTCCGTATTGGAGAAGCTTGGTATTCGAAAGAGAAGGCAGTGCCTACCTTTATGCTAGCCTCGCTTTACATAATATTATTTTTCTATTATTATTTGACAAGAAAATCACTACCAATCGTTATTATAAGTCAAACGAAAATTTAGATGTACCTAAAACTAGCTAGATTTTCAGTGCCTGCCTCCTTTGCACGCCACTGATGGTGGAATATGCTCCAGGCCTCCGTCTTGTGTGAGGAGACACCCGGCCCAACGGTGGATCATAAAAGGGTTGCCACCAAAGTATAATTTCGAAACGTTCTTTATTCGAGGTCTCAAAAGTAATTAAAATCACCAAGGTTTTTTTATTTTTTAATATTCGCTCAAAAGTTACGCATGGCACGAAAATCGACCTCCTATTTCGAGTTTTTTTAATTTATTCATAATAAGGCTACCATTACGCTGATTTGAATCCATAGTGAAACCGAATATAGGTTTGTATAATTTTAACACAGTTTTAATTATATGCGGATATCATAAACTCCAAAATTGATCAATGTCATCAGGAAATATACAAATTACGCCATTGTTGTCTTTGCTTCTAGAAAGTTTAATTTATTTCAAAACTATTATTATTACTATTATTATTTATTTTTAATTTATTTCTTTATTATACACGAATAACAAAGGTGGACTTAATAATACAATTATTACCAATCTCTACCATTCGACATTGGCGCTAAACAAATATCTCAATAGGCCACATAAATAAAAAGTGATTGGAAAAAATATACTACCTATACAATTTTTTTTATATAAAATGTAATAAGGTTATATCCATCCATATTAGAGTATTTCTTCAGAATTTGCACAGAGACGGGTTGATGTAATTTTTCCGTAAGGTAGGGATATATAGGTACTTTGTATTAAAATTTACAAAATTCAAGTGCACTTAATATGGAATAATGGGATCCTTGCCCAAAAGCGAGTCAATAAATTTGTAACGAACATAATTATCAATGATCATATTGAAATAGTCACAAGGAAAATACCATACCGTCTCTTTGTTCCAATTTATAATTCTTCAAAGCTAATGACTAATGATTTATCAACGTATCGTTGACTAATAAGGACGTGAGTCCATTATTTACCATTATAGCTATAAGTGCGTTTTCACGGAGGGATTTCCAGGAAACTAACCGTTTAACGAACACCATGGGTTCAAAAAACTCCCGAGTTGTACTAGAGGAAGTCATTAACTTTGAACAACAGATTAGGCACAGTTTAGGGTTCACTGTCAAAATTATAGTAAATGATCCTTTATTTAAAGTTATGATGTCTATTAATATTGACGTTTCCTTGTCTATGAAATACCGAAAAATACCAATAATCGATAAAATAAAAGCACATGTTTATTGATCAATTTATCGACAATTTGTTAATATTCAACGCTAACAAATTAAGAAGACATTTTATGAAACAGAAGATTGAGAAAAAGTAAGGAATCTGATAATAGCCAGGGTCTTATTAAGACCAACCAAAATCATCAATAGTGGGTACAGTCAATAACGAAAGAAAGTTATAAAAGATAAATAGATAAAATATTAACGAGATAAAAGAAATATAATTATTTTAAATTTAAATATAATTTTAAAGTAAATTCTAAGCCTTAGGTGCTTTAGAGAACGTAGTAAGCCAAAGTCAAATTTTAAGAACGAATTTTAGGTTTAATTTGTAAGATGATTAAAATTTGCTTATGGATGATTAAAATAAAACACCTTTAAGAACCGTTAATATATTTTAAACAAATATAAAATGTTAAACTACGGAACCTAAAACCGACATATTCATGAAATGGAATAGTTATTTCCAATCGTTCAAGGAAATTGGTCATATAAAACTAAATAATATGTTCATTTACCAATGACTACTTACGCTTACAATTCGGTATTAATTTATCGGTTTGGTATTAATACCAACATGAATCCCGTTAAATATTCCATTTTGAGATTTCTCACTGGAAATAAAAATAAAAATAAATAATTCAGCCTTTTTTAATAATTCAATTCTGATTCTGGAAGCAACAAATTCTCATTCTCCAACATAGAGTTTGAAATCATCTTTCCTAATACGAATCTAACCCTCAACTCTCCAGAGGTTATTACAACCATACTGTTGTGGGGTGGCAACCCCAGTAACAACCCTTCTTTCCCACGGAACGCGTGCCACTTTTTGACTCCTCGGGATATGATCAACCATTCAACTAAATGGGGTGTATATCACTTTATTATATCTGTGGGATCAAAAACTATAACGGACCAGAACTATGACAAAAAGCGTATAAGAATTAATGGTTGGGTTTTATCAGAATTTTCGTTTGGTGTCTTTTGAAACACACCATACATAAAATTATATAAAAATTACTCATCGCTTATGTTTAATTGGAATTAAGTCATCATTACAAGAATATATCTGATATTTAACTGATAAGCTTATCTGTTTGTTACATAGCATTGGCAACTGTCAAGTGCTCTAAAATTATTGCAAAACGGGCGATACCTACCAACATTATTATTCACGTTATCTACAGCTGATTTCTAAACAGTTGAGAAACGAGTTCTTTCTTTTATGCCATTATAGAAAACTCGACTGATAAGTATACGGTAAGTCGGTAACATGTGCAATAATTTTCTCCTTGTAAATTATTACGGCGTCGACAGCGTCTGATAAGAAACACTATCAAACTGGTTAGTGAAATCTAAAAACGTTACGTTTTATTCAATTTCATTGTTATTGTTATTTGCTGATTAAAAGGGTACTCTATGCTTAAATAGGTTGAAACAACAGAACTTGATAGGTGAACCAATTTGTAGTAACAGTTTACCAATATTGTTCAGTACCCTATAGTTATACCCTGGCGCACACCGCGATCGAGTGCGTGATCAGTAGACCCGCCGTCGCCCGTTACACTAACTGATCCAGTTCTAGTAAATGTTGACAAATTTACATTCTACACTTGTATTTAATCAATGTTTTAGTCAGTTTCTCGATGGATTGCAAGTTAGAATTGTGTCACTACGCCTAGCGTTCACAACTGGTAACTGGAACTTAATTAACGGTATCTATTTATGAACGTTAGAAATCGGAAATCAATTAGGTTAACTCAGTGTAAGTTAACTCGAAATATTCAATAACCGGCATAATAATTGTAATTTTTTCATTCATAGTTACAGCATTATACAGGTATATTTATGGGCCCAAGGATAAGAATCTGAGCGTATAAATTAACCATTTGAATACATCAATAAAATATCACCACGTGCCTCTTGTGTTCACGAATCGGATAAAGGTTTAATAATTAACTGGGGGAGAAACAGAATGACCAGGAAACGTGGGATCTTCAAAGGGAATCCATGGAAAGCATAATTTCGAGGTACAATAGCAAAGCCGTCGTCCGCCGACGTTATTTGCTTGCGCTTGCGCATTCACAATACAATAACCCTTTGATACAGCCGCATGGAATAATTCTCGGTGATCAGGTGTACTGCCCAATATGTACTCGTGTTGGAATACTATCGATTCTGCAATCAGCTTTTAATTTTTCAGCATTGAATAGGCTCCGCCGTCGCAGCGTCAAGTTTAAAAGTACAGTCGCATGATACGAATGATGTGTTGTCACATACAAAATCAAAAGACGAACGAACGCCTTGTGGATAGATTTTATTACTCTTCAAACAGAGATATGTTACAGATAAGCTGTAATAAGTATCTGATTATTATAAAAGAATTCGATAGTATGTCCGACAATGATATTTTATTGTTGTAACAAACTTAAACTTTTTATAATGACATTTTTTAGGTTTTTATTATTATTCCTTCCGTTTTAATTACTATAACTTACAAAGGTAAATTATTCAGGATTGCTGATCTTTTTGGAGTTAGTGTCCAAAGGGCCTGTTTTAACAAGCAGAGATAAATTACGTCCATAAAGGACATACTTAAAGCACTACTCACTACACATTAATCTTCATATCAAAGAGGATAATAGGTTCTGTACAATTTTTTGTTTTATCCTTGTATTTTTAGGCAACTTTACCTAATTACATTACTTTTAATATCACTTGAAAAAATCACTCAGATTTATATTACGATGACCCAAGTGGCGCAGTGGTTAAGACACCGGTGCGCTGCGCGGAAGGTCCTGGGTTCGATTCCCAGCAGAGATTTGAATGATGAATTTGAATTTCTGTTTATGGTCTGGGTGTGTTGTGTTCGTGTCTTGTGTGTGTCCATGGCGCCCACGACACAGGGAATCCTAGTGTGGGGCTGAGTGTGAAGCGTTATTTATTTATTACATTAAGCAGCAGGAGCTCAGTGTCACGTAATTTTGGGTAAATTCATATTCCATTAAATATTTTTAATTTTAATTCGTCCTCAGTCCGACCAAGGAAATGATGTTATAACCATATCGTATAAAAATAGGTAGGTAGTAGTTATTTTTTATTTTTTCTGTATATTTACTTTACGAGTATATTCGTAGATCAGTGCAAACTCATATTATTATCAAGAAATGAACAGTCATGACAGCCAAGACTCAATTAAATATAAATTAACGAACGTATCCTTTACACCTTAATGAATACCTAATTCAAATACAGAACAATAAAAAAGCATAGCGGATAAAGAAGTTGCCAGTCAATAAAACAGTTGGAATCGTTTACACTGAGTGGATGGGAACCCTGATCCATGTTATCGGCTTCCATTACACTCAAGTGGCGTGCCATCCACTCAACACTATCTGTGTATTGAATAAAATCTGTAATACACCGACCAATTACATCTTGTTATCTGTCCAATGCTTCTTACGCTCGTACAACTCGGCCTTTTTAATCTGTGCTCTCGTTTTTTGCTTTTTTATCAGTCTATCGTCAACAACTTTTAAGTTGTCTGTGACGAGATTGGGATTGTGTTCGATTTTTGAAAACCGTGGAAGGGTTTTGCTGTCAAATCGATTTTGTTTTTGTCAAATTTGATAATTTCTTGTTTTTGTTTCATTTGATTGGGTGGGATCTACTTACTTGCATACAGTCATCACGCTATGCAATTTAATAATATTTTTTATCTGATATTTTGTATATCGGATATACACAATAATTACAGATAGATATCAAAGAGGAGCTTGTGCTGAAAGTATTTTTTATGGCTTTTATGGTCGGCTCTTCTCACAGAATGAAAGAGATGTGGACTTCACATATCTTTGAAAACATTTTTTTTGTGAACTCTCAGGGATGCAGGTTTCCTCACGGTGTTTTCCTTCACCGTAACAGCAGGTGATATTTAATTTTATAAAGAGCACATAACTTTTTACAGGGTCATTGGTGCGTGCCACTCGGATTCGAACCCGGACCCCTCGATTCGAGGTCGAGTTCTAAGCCACTGGGCTATCACCACCGGACAAGGGGTAAGTTGGAGGAACACCTATCGCAGCCACGCTGCTTACGGCGTTAAGTGCGAAGCCGTTCGAGCGTTCTAATAATTCTATCACTCACACACTCATTACTAAGTAATTTTATCTGCGTGTTTTATTTTAAATTAATAATAATTATAATAAATTACACCCACGTGATACGTGGCGAAAGAAAAACATTGGTGTTATTTTTATTCGAGAAAGAATTATCTTGTTAAAGCATTATCTGTTTGTCCGGTTATCTCGGTGTAAATAAGATTCTTTCATTGGTTGCCCTCCACTGATTTCGTGTTTTAAATATGTACTTGATATATCAGCAAAGCCCTACATAATTATTCCAGTTTTGGCAAAGGAACATTACCTGTTAGACCAATGGATTTTGATGTTTGGTTGTAGAGCAACATTCATGTTATTTTAAAGAAATTATATGGATAAAGAGCCTGATAACCAAACATTAATAATCTCTATCCATGTCTGCAGATCGGTTATTGAAACCCACATCATGCCTGGAGACCAACCGTCATCCAATGTGTTAGTTTGACCTAAGCGAATTCCTTAATTGTGAGCTCCCGCTGATCTTTGTGGCTGTTATCCGAAAATTTAATTAAACATGAATAAGATGATACCTACTTAAAATAATTGATTAAAATATTCATTTTACGAAAAACTGCCTAGCTCTAATTTGGTTCCGTTCAGAGATCTAAGTTTCAATGTTGTCTGTCAGTGCGTATTGTCATTTAGGACAGCTCACCAAAGTCCTGAGTTTGAATTAAGTCGCGTCGGTTGATCGGTCGGTTGTGTCATGTCCGATCATTATTCACATTTCGTTACAAAGCGTTATTTTTATCGCTCGCCTATACTGTCAACAAAAAAGTAACTATTCCAAATTATCAAGGGCCGCATTCATGAACATCAAATATCATAGGAGATAAATCCACAAGTAGTTATCCAACGTTGGATGTTTCCATACTATAATTAACGTTATAACGCTGCTATCGGCTCGACATTGATAAATAAACAATCAAAGAATACATTAATACGAAGATAATGGTTTAATGAACCCACCCGCACTTTGATTCGTTCGGTATAAACAAAAAATGTATGTATAAATACTAGTCGGTTATATCTTGATGCTGCCACCTTGTTAGTTAACTACCCTTACATTGTAGTAAATAGTCATACATAAGTGCAGTAAATATTTGGCAGAAAGACTTTTATATGACCAGACGGAGTGATACTATATA
The DNA here is from genome assembly GCA_905147235.1 of Erynnis tages. Classification (NCBI taxonomy): domain Eukaryota; kingdom Metazoa; phylum Arthropoda; class Insecta; order Lepidoptera; family Hesperiidae; genus Erynnis; species Erynnis tages. The sequence goes on along the minus strand of LR990072.1, from coordinate 13,200,863 downwards.
CCAAAGTAAACTAAAAGTGGAGACTCAACTTTTGACTGACTCTCCACCTTGACAGATGATAATATAAATTGATGTAATACATTACATCCGGGGTGATAATGAAATGGTGATATGAAATTCTCATCAAAATATCACGTAGATAAATATTATACGATTATCTATTTGAGATGGTAGTAAGTAATCCTTAATATTTGCATCCCTAAAAATGGTAAATACCATCTATAGATTGATCTCAATGATTTGTAACAACTCTTGTCTTTGTCTTTGAAATAGTACACAGCCACAGTAAATAGTAGACGAGTAATGAAGTCTCAATGAACGCCCGGTTTAATCCTTAGTTTTAAACACAGACGAAGCAAGATTAAAACAGTTAGTTAGTCAATCAAATATTATTTAACGGATACTTATAAGATTGTTGAGTCATAGGTCGGACGAAGGAAAACCTAGCATTGAATAGTGATAGCGTAAAGGTTGCGGGTTCGATGCCCGCCGCGTATCACCTCTTGATACAGCAATCGCACGAAATGTTGCTAATTATTTTTATACTCAGCCTTATAAGTAGTATTTTGAGTATGAGTAGGTACTTTTAACTGGTATCTATAATATAATTAATAAAGGATTATATAGACGGGCGGTAAATATTCAAGTAGATAGGTACCTCTCCGAGGGGTGCAATAATTAAATTAATTTATTATTAATTAATCAACTATTATTATTAAGTAAGAAAAAAATTACTAGTTTTTATAATTATTTTTAAATACATGCATTCACACAAATTTTAAAAATGTGTGACGTCACATCATGGGGAACAGGTTCTGAAAATGTGACAAACTGTGACAAGGACGGGGCAGGAGTTGAAATGTCTTAAAATCGTGTGACGTAATTTATGGCTGGCCCCTTGCTAATACTCTGTATCTGTCACATAATCACTAATAAACACGGCGTCCAGGCATTAGAATTTGCTAAGTAATCAGTACCCTTAGTCTGAGTTTTAGCAATACCGCAACTACACACACATACACCTCCTGTATTTATAATCTCTATTTGGATTATTACACTGTGCGACTCCTGTGTAGTAAGCTGTGTATGATTTACGTATCTACTGGTGTGTGAGTAGTAGCGGCCTTCTAGAACTCCGACCAAGGGTACTGACTAGGGATGTTAGGGAGCTCCGTAACCGTAACCGAAACTATCGGATATCCGATAAAAAAAATATCCATAACCGTAACCGAATCCGAAATATTTTCATATCGGCATCCGTATCCGTATCCAGTATAATAATCATTCCTATACCTATCCGAAACCTATCCGTATCCGAAATGTCATATCCATAACATCTCTGGTACTGACCACAGGTAAATAAGCCTCCAATAGAACAACTACCTAGGATATGTCGTGGGCACGGACACGACAACGTGTGTCGTCGCGTGTTGTCGACGCCAGTGTGCACACGTCGAGCTAAAACAAAGGAGAACAGGCGCGACTCCGACAGATGTAGGTCAACAAGTAGGTCACATTCTAGATTGAGCGTTCAGTCACTGTGCAATCAATTTGCAATTGCATTAATAACTTAATGATACGCTGTTTCGTCTTCAGCGTTTTACAGGTCATCTCCCGTTAAAGTGAATACTCATGAGGTAGCTACACACCCACGTATGAACTCAGATAGAATTTTTATTCTTATAACATGTTAACAAAATTTTAATAGGTAGATACTTATTTTGTTTACCGTTTTTTACACCTAAATAAGGCACCATCTTAATACCTTCGCTTACACGTGTGAAAACCTAACAACCTCGATTGGAACTCTTACGCCATCTGTTAAAATGTTAAATTCAACGATAACATAATAGTATTGGCTAAAGTATAGTATATTATCGTCCAGCGATAACGCACCAACCTGTTTTGTTAACTTGTTGCTCACTTCTAAGTAACACACACTATGTACTATGTGAGTTAAAGTATTTTTTTTTCTTTTTGGTATGAAAATTTAAGAAAAGCCCCTTAATTATTTATTGAGTGTTACATAATAATAAGGCCTTGTTTATTTAAGTGTCATGTCAGTACCCATTAATGACCCACTACAGGATCGGGTCTCCTCTCACAATGAGAAGGATGTAGGCCGCCGTCCACCACGCTGGCCTACTGCGGGTTGGTGGACTTCACATGCCTTTGAGAACATTTTTTTTGTGAACTCTCAGGCATGCAGGTTTCCTCACGATGTTTTCCTTCACCGTAAGTTTATTTAAGTACATTTTCTATATTATCTATTTGATTTAACTTTTTTATTATTCATGAGTCAAACGAACTAGCAGGCGACCAGGTAAATTGTCACCACAACCCATGGACGTCCACGTGCAATCTCAAAGAGGGTAAGTCCTATCTAAAATGGTATGTAGAGCGTATGCGCGTTGGTACTCGAGACTAGATGAGTTAGACTAAGATGTGCTTCAAATAATAGTATCTCCGGCAACTAAAAATAGTATCTCCCCAACCGAAATACGCTTGTTAAAAGGGTGGCGGAACCTACTTCTGATAATAAATGTCGAATTTTTATATAAGAATATCATTATAAAATTAAATAACTTGCTGTAAGAGTGAAGTAAACATCGTGAGGAAACCTGTATGCCTCAGAATTACACGTAATCTACCGGCATTATACATAATCCAACCTGCATTAGACCAGCATGGCAAACGAAGTGGTTAAGACACCAGTGAGCTGCGTGAAGGGTCCTGGGTTCGATTCCCAGCAGAGCAGAGATTTGAATGGTGAATTTGAATTTCTGTTTCTGGTCTGTGCGTGTGGTGTTCTTGTCTTGTGTGTGTCCATGGCACCCACGATACAGGGAATCCTAGTGTCGGGCTATGAGTGTGAAGCGTTATTTATTTATTTATTTAATGTATCCAGCATTTTCTGGGGTCTAGTGTTAACTGCATCGGTTAGAAGGCGATAAAGTAGGAAATTAGCGGAACAAATCAATCGACTCGTTTGTCAGCGAGAGATAGGACTGGACACCTTTCAATTCAACTATCTAATTTATGTCGCAGTGCATGGAACGGTTCGTATGAAATCATTCATAAATATTATCAGATTTTGATATCATAAATTGTTTTATGTGAAAAAAAAATTTAATTGATTTTGATTCGCGAGGACACTTAGATACATTTTCAACTTATTAAAATAAACAAGAGTCTGAAGCATTTTAAGAACACCACAGTAGGAGGAATGTTATAAAAATAGAGTCAACAGCAGTTTCTGCCAAAATAAAAGCGAAATAAAAGTTCCCTAATTTTAAGTGTCCCATTTTTATATAGTGTCACTCCAAATTGTCATATTAAAATCATTGTATATTGGATAAGTTTTCAGTTTTTAATATTTGTGCAAACACCTGTTTTTTTATTTTTGTTTTTATTCGTATTAAATAATGCTGATGCATCTTATCAGTATGAGTGACAACTATTTAAATTTAGAAAAGGGAACAATTTCAAACATTTTAACACAATAAAGAGTCGTTGTAATATATTTTTACTACTATACAAAACTCTACTTGCCCATCTTCCGAATAGATAGAGTTAAAAATTAAGTCTATTAAAGTATTAACCCTTAAAAATGAAGATCAAAAATTTGAAAAAGTAAATTATTACATTTTTTTATAAACAAGAAACAACAACCATGTAGAGTCATCTTAATGTATTTTTACTACTTAGCTACTCTACCTTCACATCTTCATTAAAGATAGAGTTGAAAATTAACTCACTCATTAATTCTACTTCTCTTTATAGAAGACGAAGAGCAAAAATTAACTAAAAAATTTGCGTCATTACAAAATTATTAGTAGAATAGTTCCATTGATAAACCGAATATTGACAACTTATGTTACCACGTGCCGGTCATATGCGGTATAAATATTTATGATGCCATCTCATTATACATAATAATTGTCACTTTTTGACACTCAATTTTAGCAATTAAGTGATCAGTTTCATGTTAATTATATTATATCCATATACCTATGTCTTGTACGTACATTGTACGGTGGGATGCCTATTATATTCTTAAAAGAAGTAATAATTAAAGACACTATTTATTGTATGTAAGTACATACTTTATATTAGTTTACATTTCAAAGAAACAAATTAAAGTACATAACTACTATAAATAACTTTAGAACTCTACATCATAAATAACTTACACACCAGACTGAACACAACCGATTCTGATAAGACTCTACAGTAAAGATCTCTACAATAAAGTTCTTATTTGAAATTAATATTAAAATTTAATAATCTTCTAACCTCTAATAACAAAAAAATAAAACACTCGAAAAATGCCACAAAAAACTGAAACAAACTTTCGCCAACTAACTTTTCACACCGAATTGAAACTTTCAAAAATGGACCTTCGAAATTGGAACTCACGTTTCAACGGCTTCGGGTTGCTCTGCTTCCTTCGTGACATGACCTAGCACGGTGCACCCTTGGCTCCCAACATGACACACACAACACTGAAACCCTCGATACCGGGAAACTTGACACGTCAGCGACACACGTCCTGCTCGGTCGCACGCCGGAACGGTACTGGAGGCGTGCTGTGCGGTACCAATTCGCCGCGAGCAGACGAGGGCTGGCCCTGGTGCCGCCCCCTTGGCTCCCCCCCACCCCCCACCGTAGCACGTAGAGGCGTAGCGCCGTAGACTTACATTTTCAAAATTTCAGACTTTATTAATTTCTTTGAGAAATTCCAGTGCATGTGTTGTCTTGTTTTATAATTTGTAGAGTCAAGTTAAAATTAATGATTTAATATTTTAAGAAACTTAAAAAATGTAGAGTCTCCTGTAGTTTTATTTAATAATATATCCTGTGGTTTTATTTGACCTTAAAGAGTGTAAAAATAAGTACATATTTGTCACTAAAATTTAGAGTGTTTACATATGTTTTTTTTTTATTTTAAGTAGGTATTACCCACTCTATTTATCGAATCCTAACAATTTTTTTAAATATTTAAATAGAATAACAATTCTTAGAAATAGGGTCTTGTGTTATTAGTTTACAGTATACCTACTTAAAAATGTAATCTTAAAGAATATTTGTAGGTATGTGTAGCTAATATTAGCCTATTTTAAAAAGTACATCTTTACTTACATTCTTATTTTTAAAATGACCTAAGAAATCTTTAAATTCATTTGTACAAATTTTATGATAAATTGAGATAATACAATATCAACTCTCATGTCGTCATTAAATAGAGTCGCTAGTTCCAGACACCATTTTTTTACTATGTTCAGTTTTGGTACCTTTTATAAAATTAAGCCGTAATAACAATTGCGGCGAAATTAAGTTAATCTACTAAAGTTAAACTTATCTGTATTAATTTAAATAAGTTAAGTGAACCTAGTAACTAACCATTCGTATAGTTAACGTAGGCTATTGGTACGGGAAGATGACAGACGAACTGACTGAAAACAACTACGACATACGAATGACTGACTTTTACCGTACGAATACGTTGACGATAGTCATGCTCACGGCACAGGTGTCTGTTTGTTTCTTAAAAGGCAGAGGGGGTCATGCTAAACCTTATGGCAAAAACGTATTATTTTGGCAGATATTGTTTTAGTGTAAAATTACGATCTTACGTACAAAAGACACAATATACAAGATGTAAAAATGCCACCAGAAAAAACTGACAGTCGGAACACAACGACTCGTTACCAACAAGTTTTCTTAACCTTCCAAAAGACACGGACAAATTTATTTATTCATATTAAAAGTACACATATTGTGAAATCTCACGTAAGATGAAGATATAGGGCAGGGGGTCGAGTAAAATCAAGGTCGAGGAAAGAGGAAAAAGTGGGGGTTCAAACAACACAAAATTACCTCACGCAATTAATACCCTGCCGCAGGACAGTGGTTTGGACTCATTATTTTATTTGTAAAATTTTATTTTTATTTATTTTTATTCTATTCCTTTTTTGTTATAAGTTATGTAAATAGTTGTATAAATAAAGTAGAAACAATTGTTATAAATTAATGCATGTCCAATTTATTTATTAAAAAAGGTGAATAAATTTTAATGTATCCAGTCCCATTCACTCTCTTATCTCATATAAGAGAGTGATTTGGAAAATGTAGGTAATGTAATGTGTCAATCAGTCACAGGTATACTATTATGTAATTGATAAAGTTATCGATAGAAAGAAATGCCTATTGCTTTGAACATCTTGCAAGGAGTTCTTAGAGAAATGGAGTAATTATGTTTGATAAAATAATTTTGACGTACGAGTAACATGAGTGTATGTTCATATGAATTGTATAGAAATGGTTCTGGGGTTGTTTGGAACATTCTTTAATTCTAATTTAATAGGTTAGATATTTTAAATATGTTAGGTGGTAGAATCATATATAGTAGCTCGCGTAGGTAGGTATCTTACCGCCAGTTACCGGGTTAAGAACCCGTCGTAAAGCAGAATGTTCTTCATGTTTTGTGTTTCGGCTGGGAAACAATACCGTCTTTACCATAAGGGCACTCAGGGCCAGTGCCCAGGGCCCCATACTCAGAGGGCGCCGAAAGACCGACGATTTCTCTCACATTTAATATTAAAATATATTTGGTCGGGCGCATTGCGCTTTTCTCGTTGCACGAACGTCGATCGTTGTCAGATTTATTCAAATCAATATATTTATAAGCACACATTTCATTTCGAACACATAACAACGAAACACGAACAACAAAAACAGCAACATACATACTTATATCATTAATAACATATATTATTGTGTTTTATTATTATAATTGATTATTAACAAAGCTGATCTGCGTGAAAAAAAATTGTATCGTATAGTTCGCTTTCTTTACATTCCTAAAGAGCCCCCAATTCTTGTGTGCCCAAGGGCCCTAGCATAGTCTAAGACGGCCCTGCTGGGAAAGTATAATTGTTGAAGATATATGAGGCGAACGTCTTAGATATCATGCAAGAGTAGGAAAGCTCCCTCATACTCGTACAACCTCAGATATAATTTCTTCTCTACTTCTCTACTTCTCTAAATGTAAGAATGAGACTAACGCCATAAGGCGTGCTAAATCCTAGGGTCGTACGTGCTCGTAAAATGCGTTTAGAGAAGAGCAGACAAACAGGTAGACGGGCCACCTGATGGTAAATGATCACCGTCGCACATTCACACAAGCAACACAAGGCCAGCCGCCAATGCGTTGCCTGCTTTGAAAGAGAGAGCTCTTTTAACACCTTTTTATGTACCATGTCATATTCCAGCAATAAAAACATCAGCCGGGCGATCGTTCCAAAGCATACACGTCCGACAGAAAGTACGTGAAAAATGTGAGTTAGGTACCTTACTTACCTACTTTTTTGCAAATCGATTGATTTTACATTTTAACCAATAAAGTTACATTTTTTTATAGGTAGTTTGCTTGCAACAGACAGACGGGCCACCTGATGGTAAGTGGTCACCGTCGCCTACTGACACGTGCAACACCAGGAGTCGCCAGTGCGTTGCCGGCTATGAAGGAGAGCTTTTTTATGGCCTTCTTGAAGAATTAATAATTAATTTAAATTGAGTAATCATAATCGAATTATCTCCAACGGGTAAGCATTAGTAGGAATAAATTGGCAAATATAAAAACCTTTTACGTCCTTGAAGGAAAGACTTCAACGAGTATATAATCAAAGCTCAGTCGGAATTTACCATAGATTTGGTCTATGGGGATTCCCTTGTTCTATGGGTATTTTTAATGGAAATAATTAATAGGGAAATAAATACTGACAATAACAGGTAAGTATATAAAAATAGTGTACATCACAACATCTCTAATTTTAAAGTGGATGTAACATCTTCAATTTTAATCCCAAAAAGGACACCTATAAGGAAATTTTAATTTTAATGATTAAAATAAATCATAAAATTAAAAATCGTGTACATTTCCGATTGCGTTTTTAGTTACCTATTTATAGGTAAGCATCGCCCAAGCGGTTTTCTTGTAGAACCTACAGCTTAATAGTTGAACTTCTAAAATACGCGGGATCAAAAACGCTAAATATTTTAATTTTTATTTTAACGCTAAATATTAATTTATATTTATTTTACACCATAATTTGATAAATTAAATAATGATCATAAATAATTTATTGTAAGTTAAATAAAGGAAACAAATGAAATTAATAATTAATTTCATGAACATAAAATGAATGAAGGAATTGCTTTTATCGTTCATCCCATTTTACACCTAGTTATGATTTAAATATCTTTTGATAACATTCTTAATTCTCGGCAGGCAAATTTGCAGGCAAAAACCAGCTATACAATAAGCTAGCGAATTGATCACGAGAAACAGAATAATGATTCGCTTAATTTTAATGCAATTCGAATCAAAGTAATGACATCATGAATCATGAACCAAAACATGAGTTGAACACGTTATTCCCGCCAAATTGTTACCTAATGACAATGTGCGTAAAGTAACGCCATCTATCTATAAAGTAGAAAAACACGTTGCCATCTAGTTATAAGTGATGGCAATAATTACTGGCATCACAATTGGTTCGTTTGTATAAAGTTCTCAGATATAAGATAGATGGCGCTGACACCAGTTATTTTGAAAGCAGTGCGGACGAAATAGTACTAACTCGTGATAATAGATGGTGCTACTATACAAAGAGCTGATGTAGAGACGTTTGTAGAGATTGCCAGAATTGGGTCATAGGGGAACTTCACCTATTTATAGGACATAATTTATCATCTTTTTAGTGGGAAAATTATCCTAATCTCTTCTTTGATATAAAGTCAAATAAATACTTATAATGCAGATTTTCAATAAGAAAATTTTAATATTGGTTAGTAACCATGGTAACCATTATAAAATTGATTTGCGTAGAATAATCCCTTAGTTATTTTTAGTTTTTGTTACAATATTGCAATATATAAGTCATTGAACTCATGCCTATTTTCCAGCGCTCACAACATTCTGCTATCGTTCCACCCACACGGCAGTTTTCGCCCACTATGTAGAGTCGATAGCGTATTTGAATTGTTTCTAAGTAAACACTTGAATTTGTTATTGGTTAATATTATTATGTAAGGTGGGAATACGCAGATTTAAGTAGTTATAATATTTATGTGTGACAGATTTTAAAGATGTTTTTGTTGGTAGAGCCATTGCTGGCCCGGCTATGTATCTACGACCATCGTTATAACTCGTGGTGAAGGAGCATTCTTCATGTGGGTTTTAGTAGAGGAGTCGTGGTTGCCGGAGGTTATTGACGGTGACAATCTTAATCCTGAGTCTCGCTCGTAATTCTCTTCCCATAGGTTTTTGTGTCCTAGAAAGGTTGAACATCCGTGTCCGTGGGTTGCAGTGGCTTATTGGCTTATAAAATATTATTTTGAATTTTTATTTTTAAGAATCTTAAACTCTCATATTAATTAATCTCTCTCAAATAAGTATTATTTTCAATTTTTCCTTACCAGTCTCTACATATCGCACAGAAAAGCTATGCACGCTTCCTAGAATTTATAATTCATTTATTTGAACTGAATAAATAAATCATGAATCTAATAGACATAAATAGACATCAAACTGTAACTTCTATCTGACTACCACCAGAAAATTGTATCGCAGGTTAAATTCTTTTTAACTATTGCCTCTTACCATAAATGACGATAACATTCACTTAATAACATAGAGTCAGGGAGTCCAAAGGCCGCAGCGCAGGCTCCCGAACCGTGACGGAGAGAACTGGTTCCGAGATGTAGAGCGCACTTGACCACAGAAATATGAATCACTTGTTGCAATTTGTATCGCTACTTCACGTTGGGTACATTTTATAAGGATGTTATTTAATATAACTTAAATAACAATAAGTTATAGCTTAAATAGCATCGTTTTAAATTAATTTATTTTGTTTATTTCGTTATTTTAGATACGACTCTACATATTTGTGTTTTTAAGTATGTTTTTCATAATCTCGGCCGTTGATGGTTAGTTCATTTATAAAGTAGTCATATCAATGCCATAAGAGAAGGTATGGTAACTTACTCATCCGTAAGGTCGACATCGCCATCTTCATAACCCGCCTTAAAGCAGCAATTTTTATTTCTATTGGAGAGGTGTGTTGCAGGAAACTTTTAATTTCAAGCGATTGTCTTAGTCTTAGCACCCCTATCTTTTGACGTTGCACGTAAGTGGGCGACCACCATGTGAAGTGGCAAGCATGCCTACTTACTTTCATTTATTACAAAATGAATGGCTAAATACACTTGTATGAACATTTGTGTCAGGTCAGGTTAGCTGAATTTATAATAGGTCAACTTATATATAATTTTGGATCTAATTTTAAAATCCAGGTGGACGAAATCGTCGGCTGAAGCTAGTATACATATAAAGTTTGTTTTACCTGACCGCAATTTAACTAAACTTTTTCCTGTTGATAATAAAATGTCGGTTCATTATTTGTTATTTTTCAAGGAACCTTCCTTTGATTTTAATGATAAAATATAAAAACAAAACTCCAGGTATGCGATCACAGTGTTTTCCTTATAGTGACTCTACATAATGGAACTTGTACCGTAGTTTTAAACTGCAGTCTTCTCACTATAATTCCGACCCCACCGTGACTCACTTAACACTAATGGGTTGCATATGACAGGCTAATCCTTCATAATTCTCGCTTCTAAATGAAGGAGTTTTATACAAAATTACTAGCTGACCCCGCAAACGTTGTTTTTGCCATATAAGATATCGAGCGGGATGAAAATTTTAATTTAATTACTGAAATTACTATTAAAAATAGGTGTTGGTTATGGTGTTATTAAAAAAATCGTCCAAAGAATAAAATAAAAGTTTTAGGGGAGGACAGCCCTTATCACTTAGGGGTATGAAATATAAATAGTAGCCGATTCTCAGACCTACTGAATATGCATATTATTATAAAATTTCATAAAAATCGGTCAAGCCGTTTCGCAGGAGTTTGGTAACTAACATTGTGTCGTACGTTTATGTACGTTTACGTATCTATATGGAGTAGCGGCATTGTTAAAACTCAGACTAAGGGTACAAGTTCTTATCACTAGTCAGTGTTTCAGTCAATGTCAATGTATTGTTGTGTTATTGTTTTTTGGAAGTGTAGCGTAGTCTCAGAAATTGAATACTTTGTGGTCGAAATTCGATCACAGGACAGTACAAATGACATGTTTCAGCAAATGACAATGGAAAAGTACTTACTTCATGTAAATTGTACTGATATGTAGTGATTGAATACTGAGTAGGTGCAGTACTGTCTATACTTTGCTCCGTAACTAAATTTAAAATAAAGTACCTAAACAAGTGTTGTGCGTTCTCACAGTTACATGCAAGTGAAGTGATAATTTACTAACAAAATATGCATAAAATTGAGCTCGTATGCGCTTATTTTCGAGCCATAAAGTGCTAAAAAATTAGTAGTGTGTGACAATTGTGAACGAATTAATACTCATCTACCCACATTACAATTAATAACAGTGTTTTTATCTGTTTGTTACAACACTGGCCTACTATAAGCCGAGTATATACTGCTGTAAATAGAATAGTCACAACAAGAACAAGGTTGCTGACAATTATTAACTAAAATCAAAGCTAAAGGATAGTAATGCCACTTAACCATACACCGCCTAAGCTTGACTCGCCGGCCGTTTTTAGGACCCCTTTACATCACGCTGTATCGGATATAAACCTATCGGTGTCATCACCTCAGCACGACGCTGAGGCAACGCAGTTGTCCACGTCGCTACACAACTTAACTACGCGAAACGTTAAGCGTAAGCGGCCGGATTCACCAAGCGAATACAACAAAAATGATATTCTAGATCTATTCACCATTATTAAGGAAGAACAAGACACAAAGTTCTCAGCCATATTAAATTCCATAAATGAGGTCAAAATTTCTGTCGATTCTATTTCGCACAAATATGAGGAAGCCTTGCAAAAACTAAATAATTTGGAAGAGGAAAAAAAACTTCAGGATAATAGAATTAGCTACCTTGAAAATAAGATCGATATTCTTGAGCGCGAGTCTTTAAGCACTAAAATCGACATACGTAACATTCCGCAATCTACTTTGGGGTCTAAAGAGGACCTAAAAACTATTGTCTACAAAACCGCTGAAACGCTTGGCGTTCCATTAAACGAATCGGACATAAAAGACATTCATCGAGTTGGGATAAAATCCACAAGCAGTACAATTAGAATTGACGTTTCTACCGTGTCAAACCGTGACAAGCTTATCAGCTACTACAAAAAATATAACCGAGATCATAAGGACTGCAAATTTGGAACACAAAACCTAAACATCTGTGGCGAGAATAAACCAGTCTATATATCTGAATCCCTGACACAAAAAGACAAAAGATTGTTCTACCTTGCTCGACAATTTACTAAGGAGAAACAGTACGCATATTGCTGGATATCTTATGCCAAAATATTCATCAGAAAGACTGAAGGGTCCGCCAAAATACGCATAAGAACCGAAAGTGATTTAGAAAAAATTACCACTACTGAAAAGCCCTTGCCTAATGATACTATATAATATACCTAGTTGCTATAAGTTCTAAGTCAATGTGTTGTATTTTTAATTCCTTGTTTGAACTAGATCACATGCTGCTACTATTGCTAATTTAGGTTAAATATATTATATTAAGTAAAATAAAAAGTATAAATAAGTTCAGTGAGATTAAGCCAAATTAATTTAGCAAGTTATATTTATTTAGCTATTTACAATAAGTCATGAAATAAGCTGCATAATGCAAAATTAATTAGTACCTATGGTTAATCTTTGATGTCATACTATAAAATAAGATTACAAACTTTCAAAGGTTCAACAACAAATTAGACTGATTTTAGACTGAATTAATATCTTTTTCTGGTCCTCTATGAACTGTAATAATTATTGTCTAAAATCTAAAATCTTATTGGATAGTATGATATGTTAACTTTGCTTGTTTGTATTTAAATACCCCAAAATAATTGTTTTCATATGCAAATATCATTAAAACAATTAACATAAACAACCACCAAACAGATGTATGTACACACTCCATTTAGAAATAAATTAATAAAACTACCTCATACAATCACTTTAACAATATAATTATATTATACACACTATCACCTACATTACACTATACACAAATTCAATTACATTACATTACATTACAGATACCTAGGTCTACTTAGTATAAATAAATACAAAAAAGTATTTTAGGAATTTTAAATAAATTAAAATAAGTACCGTACTAACTTTCCATATAAAATCCAACCTCAATTACCTTTATATAAAATCCTTTACACCCTTACAGTTTGCAATACATAGTGTACACTTCACATACATTTCTCCTCATTAGCCGGTAGCAACTTTATACACGTTATCATGACAAATTTTATAAATGGAGGTATTGATAGTGAAATAGATTCAATAAATATATCAAGGTCCTTTAATTTATGCTCACCTGAAGCATGCTCGCAATATCTAACGGATCATGGAAAAAACACACTTCATACATTCCACATGAACATTCGGAGTATTTATAAAAACTCTGACGACTTAGGCATATTATTGTCACGAATTGACATTAATTACCAGCTGGTAATCTTAACAGAGTGCTGGTTGAGTATATCTAAGCAGGTACCAAACATTGTCAATTATAATACTCACTCATCCACTAAATTAAAAAATCAAAACGACGGCATTGTTATATATACATTAAAAACTTTAAACTGCAGTATAACAGAACCTGCATTCCAGGATGGCAGCTGCCTAATTTGTACCATTGAAAATAACATAGCCATAGTTGCCATATATAGATCCCCATCATATAATAAGAATGAGAACCTTGATAATTTCCTTAACAATATAAATATTATATTGACCAATCTAAAAACCTTTCCAAATATAGCTATAATAGGGGATATAAACATTGACATCAAAGCGGGTAACTGGGACAGGCACTGTAACGAATACCTAACCCTCATGGCTAGTCATGGACTTCTACCGGCCCACTTGTTTGGTACCAGAAATGAAAACTGCCTAGACCACATATTAATAAAGACCAACCAAATCTTTACTACTTTAACTATCGCCTCAAGTATAACGGATCACCTTCCCATAATGTTTGCTATTGATCTTGGTAAAAGTCGTAATTGTAAACCCAGTACATATCGAACCCGTTTAAATTACACTCGAGCAGCTGAGTCACTGGCTAAGATTAATTTTACTCAAATTCTAAACTGTGAAGACACTGACCTAGCTACCGACATGTTTGTTAACATACTAATGTCAACTATCAGGACACATACTCTGTTGCTAAAGGCATCTAGGTGGCATCGTAACATTAAACCGTGGGTTACACCTGGTCTTCTTAGATGTATCCGTAATCGTAATAATATGCATTTGAAATTAAGGAAATATCCAGACGATACAATACTTAAAACCACTTACGCAAGATACAGAAACTACTGTAATAATCTAATTCGTAAATTAAAAACCCAATATGAGAGAACCGAAATTGCCAAAAACAAAAATAACCCTAAGGCGACTTGGAAGGTAATAAAAATGATTACAAACACACAAAATAATGTATCCCATGCCGATGAACTATTAAACTTGGAAAAAAATCCCGTACAGTCTGTTAACGCAGTAAACAAATTCTTTGCACAAATTGGCAGCAACCTTGCTAGAGAGGCTAAATCAAAAACTGTTCCTCCACAAGAGACTTTTTCGGTTACTAACTATTCACCGCGCAACTCGCTAGTCCTTCACGCAGTAGATAATGCTGACATTGAGTGCCTTATAATGGACCTTAAAACTGACTGCTCGGTAGGCTGGGATGGTATATCAGCATTATTTCTAAAACAGTCCAGAAAAATATTGGCTCCCATAATAGCACATATTTGCAACCTTTCAATCAAGAATGGTGTTTTCCCAAAAGCATTTAAAAAGGCATTAGTCACACCAATCCACAAGAGTGGAGACAAAAATAATGTCACAAATTATAGACCCATTTCAGTTTTAACTACCCTTTCAAAAATTCTAGAACGTGTTCTCAATAATAGTCTTAAAGGGTTTTTAGAAGCGAATAGCTTAATTTCTAAGAACCAATTTGGTTTTAAGCGAGGAGTTTCTACAGAAGATGCATTAATAAAGTTAACTAACGCAGTAGTCAAAAAGCTGGATGATAAATTTAAATGTGTAGGTATATTCCTTGACCTTAGTAAGGCCTTCGACACTGTATCCATCCCTAGACTTATCAACAAAATGGAACATTTTGGTATACGAGGTAATGCATTAAAAATCTTCTCAAACTACCTAATAGACCGAAGACAGTCAGTGAAAATATCTGGTCATGTTAGTGAGGAGGAAAAGCTGACATATGGCATTCCACAAGGCAGCATCCTCGGACCTACTCTATTCCTAATATATGTTAATCAGCTATGTCAACTAAATTTACTAAATTGTGAAATTATCGCGTATGCCGACGACACTGCCCTTATAATACATGATACAAATTGGACTGATCTTCGTAACAATATAGAAAATTGCCTCAGTACAGTAATAGCTTGGTTGAATCATAATTTGCTAACATTAAATATTAATAAAACAAGATTTATGATTTTCTCTCCAAAAACAAATGATAATTTAGTATTTAACATTAAAGCACATAAATGTTTACTACCAACGATAGACTGTGGATGTGAAAATCTTTTACGTTCTAAAATCGTTAAATATTTAGGTGTCGAATTGGATGAACGACTATGTTGGCGAACACATATTCATACTCTGGCTGGGAGGGTTAGAAAAATCATATATATCTTTAAAAAACTAAGACTTTCAGCCGACTATAAAACTTTGAGAATGGTATACACTAGCCTTTGTGAATCGATTATATCCTATTGTATACCAGCTTGGGGTGGCGCAGCTAAAACTATACTCAAAGAATTAGAAATAGCACAAAGAGCCGTTCTAAAGGTTAAAACTTTTAAACCCTATAGATATCCTACTTTTTCTCTTTATAAAGAAAGTGGCGTATTGACAGTCAGACAGCTTTATATTTTGCGTACAATTCTTCGTAAGCATTCTACTGTACCATATGACCTTAGTAATATAAACACACGCAACTCAAACAGACGTAGACCAATACAAGCTTGTCCCTATGTACAACACCGTACAGTATTTGCTAGTAGACACTATTATGTAAAAAGTGCAAAGCTATACAGTAAAATTCATAAACGATTAAATATCTTAGCTTTATGTAAACACGATCTCAAAATTAAACTTAAAAACTACCTGCTTGATATAGATTATGAAAATACAGAAGAAATTATCACATGAGTTCACATAACGCACATGCATAAAATACTAACACACATACACACACATGCGAACGCACACATACACACACACTAACACACGCGCACACACATACACACGCACGCACACACACACACACACTTACACACGCAACATACAAACGCACATATTTCTTAGAAGTAAATAAAAAAAAAAAAAAAAATGTGTATATTGCATATTATAATTTAAGATTATTCTAGTACTTAAGTAAATAACTTTACTACGCACCACTACATATCTACCAGCTAAATGATAATGTAACGGAAAAGCGCTGACTTCTAAGATACAAGTCAAATTATGACTTAGTTTAGGAGACAGTGTCCCCACCTTACAGAATACATTGTAACATTGTAACAATTAATATAAAGTTAAAAAACAACAAATAAACAAGAAATGTAAGTTGTTGTAAAATTTGTTAAAACTGTGTTATTTTTATTGAATAAAGTTTATTATTATTTATTAAAAAAAAAAAAAAAAAAAAAAAAAAAAAAAAAAAAAAAAAAATTCTTATAATAATATACAGGAATTTTCCGCTCAATACATACTGAGCGAGAGAAACGCTTGTATCCTATCATCCTATCTAATATTGTAGTAGTCACTCACTGTTGCTACCAAAATAATATAGGAATGACTGATACGACCCATATTCGTGCAAATAAATGATTTTGATTTGATTTGACTTGATTTGAAGATTTGGTGTTGATAGGTCGACTTTCTATTGTGAAGATCCGGGTTTAAATCTACACGGTACTAAAGTACTATCTATTTGAGGTTGAAGTAGAGCTGTGGACTACAGTAGGTAACCGCCAAAATCACAAGGCCAACTACTACTTTACTTTTATTTTTTACTTTTATTACTTTTATTTTTTAATTTGCATACCTGAAAAGATGAATATGGATTGATCAAAATGCCCTGTAAAACCAATAACTAACCCATATTCGTGCAAATAAATGATTTTCATTTTGACTATTTTACTTTAACAAAAACCGTCCATTTTTTCAGGTTTTCCGAACATTAACCCTAAACAAAAAAATTGATAGATCTTTTTCTATGACTTTAACCTAAAAACGTAGTAACGGCTGACGTAGTTGCCTCTATATTTTTCATCTACTAAAAACAAATAAGCAATGATGTCGGTGTTACGGTTCTTAAGTGGTCACTGCAGCCCATGACCACCTATATCATTAAAAAAAAGAAGAAATCCTATCTCATAAGGACTGGAATGTTCGCCTCAAGTAAAGTATCTCCGTCAACCAAATACAAGACATAAAGATTGTACCTACTAATTTACGACAGTTAAGAGGCTGGCAATAAGGTACCTACAACTTTTCTCTACCATTTAAATATTATATTCAATATTCGAAAATAAAAACAACAATAAATGTTTAATTTAAAAACTAGTCATAAACAAAGAGTAGTTTTCGCAACACGCGAGTTGAGTCACCGATCGCGATCGTGACGTGTCCACATCAGCCAGTGTTTTCCACTCACACTTGCGCAACGCACACACATATACCCATCACGTACACTACGTTGTAGTGTGGTGCAAGTTGTAAGATGATAGCGGTGACTTTTAGTGTCAGTAATTAATAAATTAACACCTTACAAAATGATAAAACTATTATATCAATGCTGCGGGTTTTATTTATGTATTCATAAAAATTCCATAACGTTATCCATTGATAACTTTGTAACGGTTGTTGACGTAAGACCTATTTTTATTTTGATCACATGAACGAAACTATTTAAAAAAATTATAACGATACTACTTTTAGTTTTGTAGGATTAGATGAAAAGAAGAAAACTAGGAGGGGAAGGATATTAAAACGAACATATGTATTTCGTATTTTTTATTGATCCAGATAGAATAGCTTTTATTATAGTGGCTATATGTGGTAATGGTTTGATATATTAGGCATCCCTTACCTTTTATAAGAGATTCAAGCAAGGCAGACGGGCCACTTGTGTGCCAAGTGGTCACGGTCGCCTATTAACACGAGCGACATCTGAGGAGTCGCCAGTGCGGTGCTGGCTATGAAGGAGAGCTCTTGTTACACCCTCCTTATTATCTAATTATCTATCTTTCAGGTTCAGTATGGCGGACGCGAGATTTTCTAGTCTTTCTAGTAAGAAAACGTATACAAAATATATCACAATGTCGCAATACTCGTGGTACACTGGTATACAGAGTACATTCGTTTCGTAACGGTGCGTCGCCA
This sequence comes from Erynnis tages, assembly GCA_905147235.1. Classification (NCBI taxonomy): domain Eukaryota; kingdom Metazoa; phylum Arthropoda; class Insecta; order Lepidoptera; family Hesperiidae; genus Erynnis; species Erynnis tages. The sequence goes on along the minus strand of LR990072.1, from coordinate 13,182,249 downwards.
ATCTTGGGAATAAGGGTTATAACAGAGCGCTCCAATACGGTTCATTCAATTTCATCATTCTATTTTTGAATTATGACATTAGAACCATAAGTCAGGTAGAAGGTATAGAAGCTAAAATGAGCTCAACACACTAGATGGCGCTGTATTCCATTTATACACACCCGCGGTAAGTCCATACCTCGGGTCGCGCCGATCACTCGGCGACCGCGTGTCTGCGTCACTTTCCCGTCCGCGTCACAACACGAGTGTACACTGACTACACTGGTGCACAGTACATTCGTTTCGTAAGTAACGGTGCGTCGCCAGTCGAGTGCTCCTGACGTTCCAATGCGTTTTAATGTCATCGTTCTATTTTTGAATTATGATTTCGGAACGATATTTAGGTTAGCTAGAAAAATATGCACCATGTTCATGGGTAGAGATTAATACATTTAATGTATAGATGATGTTTTAATTTTATTTTAGTATTAATTAAAGAAACCTTCTATGCGACGTCAAATGCTCCATACCTTTAACGTAATAATAAAATTAATTTATATGCTGAGTTCCTGAGTATAAAAAAATATCTACGTTTAATATCATTTCAGTGGCAATTTATTTATTTATTTACCATAAGGCAAAAAATTCATAAAGAATTGTAATTATTTATTATTATTTTAATTTATTTGTTTACATTTTTTGAATTGAAGAGTTTAAACTGTATCAGAGTAATGGAGAGCACATGTAGAGCTATCGGAAATATCCCAATAGCATTAGCGATGAAAATTCACTTTTTTGAAATTTATTTCTTAATATTTATTTATTTGTAAAAATTATTACATTTGATTGGATATCTACCTTGTTATCAAAAAGCTGACCCACTGATAAGATAACCAAACCGTGGGAATTCAACATTATCTTTTATTTTTAAGTTTTTCATAAGTAGATAATTATGTTTTGAATTTTATGGTCACGTATAATGTAAGTAAATACGTGAAATTAAGTCGTGTACATTACAATGTAGAGTCTGAGCCACTCGCGGCCCTCGCTACGGGCTTTCGGTGGGAACTTCACGTGTATCTGATTACAGCGGCAGAGATAACCGATATCTTACAATTATCTAGAATATTCATGTTTACGTACCTGCTCCCGATACGTGCGGCTTTTATTGTTATGCCTACAGCGTTTATCCGTTTACTCGCATGAGTAATCGTCGGCTATTCGATGTATCGGCACTGAGCGACCGCTTTTTGATTTCTGGGGCCGGCGGTCGCGTGCTTTTCTAATCAAACGCGGCCGGAGGTCGTCGACACTGTCAAAATTGCAGTCGATGCAGGCGCGGCGCGGCTCGGCGATGCGGCTCGGCGGTGCGGCGCTGCGGCGGCGACCTTGCTGCCCGCGCCCCTCGCACGACGTCATGCGGGGGCGCGCCGGTGACGTCACGCCGCGACCTCGCCCGCCGTCACTCGGTGTGCACGTGAACGGCACGCGCCGGCACGCGCCGGCTGCGTGATCGCCTCGCCGCCATTGGCCGCCGCTGCCGCGCCGCTCGCTACGATTGGCCGCGCGCCCCGCGCTCCCCGCAACCGCTCGCGCTTCGTACCTCGAGCGCTCACGACAAGGTTTATTCGTCTGCCGCTCGCCGACCGAACCGCACGGCTCCAAAGAGCGTAAGCGCGCAGCGAGTATCCAAGTTTTGTGAATTAAAAAAGAAAGTTTTTCATCGTCGCATGATCCAAACGCGACCATGTCTACTCTACTAGAAGTCTGCGGACCCCTATCTCCACCGTCAACGCCGCCGTTGATGGACGTAAAAGTGAGTGACGACGAATATTCGAGCCCGCTAAACTTTTATTTTCCCAAAAAAAAATTCGCGGCGCACTCCCGCGCCCTAAAAAATTGCACCTCGTGCGATCGAAAGTACGACGGTGGGAGCGCAGCGCGCGAGCACGCATCGAGCGCGTGCTCCCCCGAGCCCGAGCCGGCGACCGTTCACTTACGTGCGTCCGTCTTTGTCTCGCAGGTCGAGTCGCCTTTAAAAAAGGGGGCGACGAAACGGGCCAGGGAGTCGCCGCCCGCCGGCCTGGTGACTCCGCAGCCCTCGGACTCGGAGGGCGAGGACGAGTGCGGCAAACGAGCGCGCTGCGAGCTGGCGCGCCTGCTGCTGGCCACGCCGCCGCCGGAGCCCTGCGCGCGCCCCTCCGTCATCATGCGCGCCCACAAGGACGGCACCTGCAGCCCCGAGCCGCTCCCGCCGCCGCCGCCCGCCGACATGAACATCCTCAAGACTTTAAAGTTCAAGATGAACCGTGGCCACTCGTACTCGCAAGCGAGGTACATAGCGAGCCAGGCCCAGAGTCCGCCGGCGGCGCCGCCCTCGCCGCCGGTGCCGCCACCCTCCCCGCCCGCGAGGGTCGAGGAGGCGCGCGTGCCGTCCCCGCACGCCGAGCTGCAGCCCAAGCGGAGCGACGAGCGGCGCGTCCCCCAGTCGCCACCGACGGCCGCGACGCCCGGCTGGGTGCCGCTGGCGCCGCGGCCCACCCCCGCCGTACTGGTGCCCGGCACGCTGCTGCCCACCGCCGCGCTGTGGCTGGTGGCGCCCGCGCCCGCCGCGCGGAGACGCCACTACGAGTGCTCGTATCCGGGCTGCGGCAAGAACTACTTCAAGTCGTCTCACTTGAAAGCGCACGCCCGCACGCACACCGGCGAGCGGCCCTTCAGGTGCGCGTGGCCCGGCTGCGAGCGACGGTTCTCGCGGTCCGACGAGCTGTCGCGGCACAAGCGGACGCACACCGGCGAGAAGAAGTTCGGGTGCCGCGTGTGCAACCGCCGCTTCATGCGGTCGGATCACCTCGCCAAGCACGTGAAGCGGCACGCGAAGGAGCAGCGGCCGCCGGCGCCTGTGCTGCGGCTGCTGCCGTCGCCGCCGCTGGCGCTACCCGTCTCCGCCGCACCCGCCGCACTCGCCGCCACCGCCGCGCCCGTCCACTGAGCGCGCCCCGACTGTGATCCGGATCTCACGATCGTTACCTAGCTGTAGTACTCAACTAAGACTGTCCTATCTGACTACTTAAGTAGTTGCTAGTTGTAAGAATATGTTACTGTTTAGCGGTTGATAAGCTTAAAAATATATTGAGATTTGATTTTTACGTGCCTCGTTTTCTTTCACTGCACTGACACACTCACTACACTGAAATCACTGATGACGTTAGCCGTATATGAGTATAATGGTATTCACTGGTCTGGTCTGGTCTGGTGACCACGGTAGGTGGTGGACGGTGGCGGGTCCCGTGTGCGCGCGGCCCGCGGGCGACTGGTGGCAGCGCGCGACGCCGCCGCCGCCGCGCCTCGCCGCTGATAACGAATGCTTACACCGTTACACTTATCTATTACGTGATATCTGAAAGCTATTAAATATTACATTTTGCATATTAGAAATATATTATTGCCATAATTGAAGAATTTTTTTTCAATTTAATAAAACAATTAATAGAAAGTAATTAGTAAGTAAATATAATTAAATAATTTGTATAACTTGACAGTAATTACTTGTTTAGACAATTAAATTACTACCTAAAATAACTTTCGAGTATAACTCGCTCTCGATTTGAAGTTCAAAACAAGGCCCTTCAATAAGTTATGAAATAATTACATCATTTATGATGAAAGACAATTAAACTCTTGTATACATGAGTTTTATACATAGTCTTACTGATATTTTTTACGTAAGCGAACAAAAAGATCACGTCTTAAATGTACACATTTACATTTAACCTACATAGTTGAGCAACATCAGGTTTATTTTACAGGAACTCTACAACCATCAAAATAATAATCTATCCTTGTAATCGTGCCAAAATACTGGTAGAGTCATCGGAAAATCGATAGAGTTCTCATTTCTACGCGAATCGCATCGACACATTCGCTGGACTACAAAAGTTTCTAGTCAATGATATTAAAATTTTATTAGGTAATTTAATTATTCGTCTGATCTTTATGTATGGTATAATGGTAAATTTCTTTCTTGAACAATTTACAGATTTACAGACTACGGCTAATTTTCAAAAAAAAAAAATTACATGATTTTAAATTATTCCATTCACACATCACTCTGTTGAGGTGTGCAAAAACACATTTTTTTTTATTCTATGCACATGCGCTTTTACCAATGTCTGTCTGCCTCAGCGTACTTGAGACCGGAAGCCGTATAACCAGTTTTGGCGACGAAGCCTTCTCGAATGCCGAGGGTGTGGCTGCGGAAGGTTGCATAAGTTAGTTTGAAATGCGCTACATTTTGTAGAGTTTACGTAGAGGTCAGTTACATTACTTCAAATGCTACGATACGTTGAAGTATATTGTTTTAATAGACACGGTTTCCTTTATTTTGTAGTAAGCTGTGAGGTTTTTTTTAATGTACGAGTATTTATAGTAGGAGTAGAAACGAGTTAAAAGAACTCTACTCTTGGGATCTCTACGGATTTGCTAATTCAAAGGGTTGATATAAGACCGTGGGTTTCGGATATTAATATTCAAGATAATTGTTTGAGACAATAATAAAATTAACTCGTCTCTCTTGAATTGTAGTGATCCTCCAAAACAAGTCGATAAATTGAACATAAAGAAAAATATTTTTTCATTTCGTCATTTTTTTAATCTTCTTAATTTACTAAAGAATTTAATAAATTAATTAATTTACTGAAAACAAAAATTACAAATTTACATTAAGAAAAAGTCCGATCGAATAGCTAGTCTTAGCAAAATATTCTTGAAAAAATATCTAAAGAATACCTCCTAACAACGATGACTCTACCTTTCAAAAATTATAATTAGACTAAACACAATTTCACCACGGTTTAGTTTTATCTGTCACTAGTGGGACATACCCGCCCCACGAGGCTATCACGCAGCTGTGTCGTGGGGATGACGTCACTCCAAATATCACTTTCTGATAAGACTTAGTCCTTTCGGAAGGAGATAACGGTGATTAAGCAACAATGTAAATGTGATGTAGGTATTGTGATACGTTTGTTATTGTTTTTTTTTTCTTATTTTTAATTATCCGCCATAGATTTGCTGTGTATGCCATACTTTTGTTTGAGTTATTTGTGTGTAGTTTGCCATATTTTTTTATATATTTTCTGCAAGCTTTGTTTGTTTGAAAAACGTTTGAGTCGTATCGCAGAACACCCAATTATGCAACCTCTTTATAATAAAGTGATGATAGTCCAGTGGCTAAGAGATTGGTCTCTTATTCGAGAGGCCCAGGTTCAAATATCTTCTTTTTTTGTGTATCCAAACTATAATGTCACTGGTTGTAACGGTAAAGATAAACATCTCAAGGCAACCTACACTTCTTCATGATGTTCCCACATACATGTGAATTCCATCTACAAATCTGCTATAAACATCTTTCATGTAGGCTGTAGATGCTAGAGGCCAGGCTGTAGATGGACTGTAGACAGGTACATACCACCGCAAGTTCTTGGTTTTTGTGATTGAGACTGAAGAAGAAACTTCCGGATGATCAAATATCATCTGTGAAGTCTTTCTGCTTTTAAGTGAGACACATGCAATTAAGAATAACTACAAAGGGTTTCTACTCCTAATAACTGCCCACATCTTGTGCCTTGTACATAAAATTGTTGCAACAAAGCATGTGAGTTCGAATAATTCTAATCAATATTTTTTGTTACTTCACAAAATCAACTTTGAAATATCGATAAATTACTGTCTACTCTAAATCGTGTACCTACGAAAAATGTTTGCAACAAAGTTTGCAAGCTCTAACAAATTTATCACATATTTGATACCTACTTCACAAAATCCTAATCTTTCACGATTTACCAATGACGTCTATTGATGTAAATGCAATTCCGATTCGAGCCAGATCCGAGTCGGGGATGACGAGTTATCTTTGGGTGAATGTTTGGAAAAGTGGTTATGGAGTGGCTCCGCTAATTCGGCCAACTGGCCGCCTTGGCAGTCGCTCTAATTGGAATTTCAATGGAATGTGCTAATGTGACGATCACTCACACACCTCCGAGATAGCCTTGTTGGCTATCTTTATTTTCTGCCTTCTTTTCAAAACTCACCGTAAGTTGGTGGCCCAGTGGCTAATGAATTCTTAGCGATAGAGCCAATTACGAGTAACTTTGTAAACTGTGGGCGAGGGCGCCAAAATACCAACTTAGTCCATTTGACTCCGTCCAGAAACGCGCTATCCGAATCCTCAATGACCCAAGATCGACCGACAGGTTTGAACCACTGAGCCTTCGCCGCGATATCGGGTCCCTCTGTGTGATTCTAATGATTTTACTTTGGTGAGTGCTCCGCGGAACTATACGAAATAAAGCCGACATCACCCTCTCCTCACTACACCACCCGCCGGAGACTGAAATGCCTCATCACCTGGATATTGTGGCGTTCGATATTGGACCTAGCCATACTGCACTATAGACTAAGTTTTATTTACTTTTAAAAGAGTGCTGGGAGTTTTTTTCCGCCCGCTTTTTTCTTCCAGTCTACGTTTTGCCTGAGGGGCGATCAAAGCGGATGAATGTAGAATGTATAATTTATCTGTATGACTTTCATTGAGTGTGCACAAATTGTACCTAATAATGAATAAAAGCTATTGAGTTTGAGTTTGAGTTTGAGTTTGAGTTTGAGTTCCCCCACAGTCCGTTTATCACGTACGTTCTTGCCTCGTATTGCAAACATTGAAACGGTCTTCCGGCTGATGTAAAAAATAAATTTCATCTGCAGAACATTGACCTGTGAGCAAAAAAGGGGCCGAGAGTCCAAGGGCTTTCCCCGTTACAGCAGGTGACATTTAATTTTATAAAATAAACTACTTTTGTCAGTACCCATTAATGACCCACTACAGGGTCAGGTCTCCTCTCACAATGAGAGGGATGTAGGCCGCCGTCCACCACGCTGGCCTACTGCGGGTTGGTGGACTTCACATGCCTTTGAGAACATTTTTTTTATGAACTCGGGCATGCAGGTTTCCTCACGATGTTTTCCTTCACCGTAACAGCAGGTGATATTTAATTTTATAAATCGCACATAACTTTTATTACAAAGTCATTGGCGTGCCACTGGAATTCGAACCCGGACCCCTCGATTCGAGGTCGAATTCTAAGCCACTGGGCTATCACCGCTGCATATTGTATAAATAAACTACTTAATTTGGTGAAATTACGATTGAAATTTAAACTTCTTCAACTTTACCAATTACGGTTCTCTGCGTAATATGTTAACGAGCCAGTCTGGACACACCTCTGGTCTAGAATTTCTCGTACTTCCAACGATAATTAAAGCGTGGAACCGGTCTAGCCTTTAGTCGCGTAGTTGACTATAAACAGTAGGGAAATAAAAAAACAGAGTAGCTGTTACGTATTTGGAAAAATATCGTATCCTAAGATAAAACTACGCTCAGAAAGCTATACTAGCTGCCTCAGCAGGCTTCGCTGTACCAAATAAAGAAGCTTTACGCAACTATTAAAAAAGAACAAACAAACACTTGAAAGACTTTAGCGTATGATACTCTCCAGTCAGTTAAGTATCTGCCAGTAACCCATTAATGACCCACTACAGGGTCGGGTCTCCTTCTCACAATGAGAGGGATGTAGGCCTTAGTCCACCACGCTGGCCTACTGCGGGTTGGTGGACAGTTAAGTATCTACGTACAAAAAATTGCATTAACCTGTCGCTCTTCCTTCCTACTCATATATGGCTGAGATAGCGACAATGGCTTCTTTTGCGAATGACTGGTTCTAGATGCAACCTTTTTTATATCCGACACAAAGATTGGGCACGGATCTTTCCCTATTATATAACAGGATAAGGCTTACGGATAAGGATACAGGGTTGTGGACAACTCGCGTCTTTCCTGTCTCCCGCACATTCATAAATACCAACTGGGACTAACGTCTTAACGTGCCCTCCGAAGCATGAAAACGCAAGTAATTCGCCACTAGTGACGACCTATCCAGGTGCTGACCACGCGACGGTGGTTAACTTGTTAGATCGACCTTTTACCACCTGTAAACTATGTGTCTGTCTGTAACCCGTTAGCTGTATACACAATCAGAAGAATGCAGGCTTAAAATCACGCTGACTTAATGCGGGTTAGTGGACTTCATATTTAATAATATGTAATACCTTTACTGTTACAGCAGGTGATATTTAATTTTATAGCTTTTAAGAAAAGATATTGGGAGCCGAACTTTCACGGAAAAGGCATCTAAAATGACAAATCTATAACTACGAGTATCATGTATCAAACATGTATTGTGTGCTCAAGTTGTGTGTAAAGGCTGTCAAATAATGTAATGTCAAATAATCACAATTCCCTCAATAAGTCGTTAGCTGATAGGTTGCACTGACGTAGGTACATACTGCAATGACGCATTCCGCGATAAACCAGTCACGGTATCTGCTTCGGCAGAACACGCGGTAATATACCGGGTATATTACCTGACTTCAAGAAATAAGCCTGAATTTAACGGGTCTTTGAGTTGACGTGTGGAAGTCTTTCAAAAACGCTCCTTGTTTGAGATTTACTTCCTCTCAACCCTTCATAGTCAGCTGACATTGACGGCACTGTACCCGGTCCTGGGCTTCTTGAATTAAATGGTTTCCCGCTGTTTTCTTTCACCTCGTAGGTCCTAGTCGTAATTAGTTCACCTGGACGTAGGTCGTAGGTCCTAGTCGTAATTAGTACACCTGGTCGTAGGTCGTAGGTCCTAGTCGTAATTAGTACACCTGGACGTAGGTCGTAGGTCCTAGTCGTAATTAGTACACCTGGTCGTAGGTCGTAGGTCCTAGTCGTAATTAGTACACCTGGACGTAGGTCGTAGGTCCTAGTCGTAATTAGTACACCTGGTCGTAGGTCCTAGTCGTAATTAGTACACCTGGTCGTAGGTCGTAGTTCCTAGTCGTAACTAGTTCCCCTGGCCATAGGTCCTAGTCGTTATGGTGGCCTGAACTCCTTTTACCAAGATATGGTCACCAGTCTTTCTTCCCCATAGGTTAACGGTCCTTTGACCGATATGATCAGTCCATAGCCACTATCATTTGCAAACTTTTGAGCATACCAGAAGATCAAGTCATCCTACTTATATTATATACTATTATAAATGCGAATGTTTGTGAGTATAGATGGATATTTGTTACTCTTTCACGCAAAAACGGCTGAACAGATTTGGATAATTTGGTACACAGATAGATCTGAACCTGGATTAACATATAGGATACTTTTTATCCCTCACTGGACCAAGGTCTACAATCCACGCGGACGAAGCCGCGGGCACAGTCGAGTCTAATCATAAGGCAGTAATCACGTAATACTAAGGAGTTTCGCAATGGAAACAGGTGTTGTTGTAGTAATGATACGCTTAGTACGAATGGGCTTCGTTTTCTTCGTTCTAATCAGCTGATACCCAAATTACAAGTCCAATTAGGCCTGTGTACGTGACCGGTGGCCACACTTAACGGGGACAGTCTCGAAAATTCTGCCACATTCGACATTTCGGTCACCTGATGTTTCGTCCGTTTGTTAATTAAGTCTTTATCGTCACCCTTCTGATTCGCTGTACTTTACGTTCTGCCTCGGCCTTTAATACATCTGAATGAACTGCGACTTTGTGGGATTTGAGGGCGAACATTTGGAGGGATCTATCACCTCCTGGATGATAGATGATTTTCTTTCTTCTTCTTTCTTTCTTCTTTCAAAAAACTAAACATTTTGATGTCTTTTAACAATTCTTTCCAGAACCCTTCGCCTTATAAGCGACTTCAAAAGACGGAGAAATCCTATGTACCTAATCCTGATCGAAGAATAGAATTTGTTTTCAGTACCGGCTTTACTTTGTTGTTTTTCTCGAGTACCTGTATGTAACCGAGCCCTTTGATTGGACTTTGGATCGCGAGAAAAAAGCGGAAACTTCACGCAAGGTCAGAACGCGAACACGTTGTCGAAATAGCACGATTTTCACGAAACCGCCGCGTGACGCTAACAGGTTCTGTTGATCGGTTAACGGGGTATTTTATGCTTGTTGAATTATCAATGTCAATGTCTTTTGCCAAGAAATTTCTGAAATATCTCCTTTTTATAGATTTTTATAGCTCGCCACACACTGTTTCGATTAAGAATCAATGCTTCACGGTCGTAGCAACCAGCATTCCCTGTATCGTGGGCGCCATGGACACACTCAAGATAAGAACATAATTATAGACAGATACATATGCCCAGACCAGACGGAAATTTAAACTTTTCATTCAAAACACTGCTCCGTTAGGAATCAAACCCGGCACCGGCGTCTCCACCATTGCGACACGCGATTTCAAGAAACTTTGCACGAACATACAAAAAATATTCGTGAAAATAAGTATTTTCAATTTTTTTTATTTGCGACTAAATTTACATAAATCTACCACGTAGCCGTGTTGGATGTTTTCAAACCGCCGGTAGGGCCTCCGACAAGGTTTAACGACTGCTATCGTGCCTGACCGGGACTGACACTACAAGGTTTAACGACACGATGTCGATAACAATCGGGACTTACGGCTCAACGTGCCCTCCGAAGCACGGAAGCGCGCACGACCCATCCAGGTACTGACCGCGCCCGACGTGGCTTAACTTTTTCACTCCACACACAACACACATACACATACACACACACACACGCACGCGCACACAGACACACACACACTAACACATGCATGTATACTTAGCGACTGTAATTTGAATTTGAATTTAAACTTAAATCTAAGTTTAAATTTAAATTTAAACTAGCTTAATTAATTAAAAGCTCTTGCAGTAAAAAGTAAATCCGTTTTTGGCTCTAGGAATTAGATGTAAGTATTGCTGTAAGTTAGTCTGTAAGCTGTGGATTTTGTTTTTAATAAATAAATAAATTTCGCTATTCAAGCGGAGTTATGCGCGCTTCGCTTTGAAACGCTTAACGAAGTATAATTGGTAAAAATACAGTTGTTTACTGTTAACAACGCAGATGTTTTGATATAAAACAGTAAAATTTATTAACGCGACCAAAACAACATTAGGTCCAAAGTCTACTGCGACTTGCACGCGTTGGAGATTAATTTAGACCCGTGTCGTTCAATGAGGTCTGGAAAATAGTTGAAAATGTGGAAGCTTCTTAGAATTCCACTTTATCTTTTAACAGTGCCACGCGAATAATTCAATCAAATCGTTCAAATAAATCAGTGAGTATGTAATTCGACACGTACGAGTATGTATGTAATTTTCTCAGAACTGCACAATTTTTACATAATAATTATGTTGGTCTATTACGGCTTCCAAACAAGAGTACCAAATTTGTATTGTATTTGTATTTGTATTTGCATGTATGTTTGTAGATATGTTTGTCCTCACATATCTCTGAAACTAACTGACAAATGGTGTTCGTTCTTTTTTGTTTCTTTTTTTTGCATTACTTTATTATTTTAAAGATATATATACAGGTAATCAAACAGCCTAGCCGCCTAATATAGACAGATAACGCATCATCTTTCGCAACAGAGCACAGTATTAATCCGAGCTCACCGAGCGAAGTCCGTTGCCACACCCACTTATGCCGGATATTTTTAATCTGGGCTCTACATTCAACACGCGTTTTACGCACACGGCATCCCCGGAGAAACCAAGTTTTTAATACAATATCTACTCTTTACTGTGCTCAGTCAACTTCAAAGAAACTCGCAAATTAACGACTATCTGACTGATTAATCAATGTACAGCCAAAAAGGTACCTAGAAACACTAAATTTGGCAGAGATGGTCCTCATTAGGCGAGTGAGCATTATGACTAAGCGGTGATAGCCCAGTGGCTCAGAACTCAGCCTCATATTCGAGGGGTCCGGGTTCTAAACCCTTTGGCACACGAATCACTATCTTAGTTATGCACACTTTATAAAATAAAATATCACCTGCTGTAACAGTGGAGGAAAACATCATGAGGAAACCGAAAAAATCCGAGCGAAGCATCAATAAAGGAAAACACAATGATTGCCCTAGCTAAGAGCGATTTCTTTTAAACAACTATCTGTGTAGAGTTAGGACGAGAAAAGAAAGAGAATAAAGGGAACTCTGCGGTATCTTATATAGTATTTTTTGTGTTAGATACTTACTTAGGTGATTAAATATAGGTCTATAGCAGTTCTCAGGAGCCCTTCGTATCGTCCACAATCTTAGCTACGGTTTCAGACAGGACTATCTGTATTGCTAGACTTTGTCCTATTTGAGGTTTGACGTGGGAATCCATGGGTTGCCTCTCTCTTAAATCAGTTGTCTTGCTGGTTTCCGTCCACTAATGTCGGATAACTTTAATCTCAGCACGCGTTTTACGCAGACAGCATCCCGCTAAGAGACTTTTTTTAACCAACTTTTTTAATATGGGATGATGTTTGCAGTAAACTACATTTTTTTGTTTTAGATGGGAACTTCCAAAATGCTTTGTGGCTCAGCTCTTAAACTACTCTTTTTATATAGTAATTGAGTAGCAAAAGGGCATGCAGGCTATCTGATGTTAACCACTTCATTGTCCCGTGAGTCACATGTGACTCATGTCCTGTTTAATGATTGTGTCTAATTAATGAACAGGGAAAGTGTTACCTAAGTGTTTACTGCAGCCCATAGATGGCCACATACTCGTATAATCACATAAAAGAGAAAGAAAATTTAAGGTTGCACGCGAGTGCTTTACTGCTCAAAAGGACTGATATGTTTGTCTCAAAAAAAGTATCTCCGGAAACCATACAGCATACATAAGAAGAGAAAATAAAAGAATGCGTTTATTGTTGACTGTCACATGAGAAAGATGTTACAAAAATTAGGCCGCAGTGACCACCTAACACCAGGTCTCACTCGTTTGCTACTCAATTCAAGCCGTGTGTGAGTTGTCCCACAATATTTATTTATTACCGAAAACAGTTACAGATAAAATAACGCATAAAAACTTGAAAAGTCAACTGAAACAATATTATCTACAAGTAACAACAAATAAATACATCTAAATCACACACACACACACACACACACATATCACATAGGTACACATACACACATCACATACAAAATTAGTAACATTAATTAATATAAAACAAAAATATAACTAATCAGCCTGTATATGGCACGCCAGTGCATTGCGCAGAGTGAACGTCAACAAAAGGATTTTGTATCTACCTTATATTACATGATTCCTATAAGATGTTGTTTGTGCTATTTAATACTGTTAATTTATTAACTATACTATACTATACTAGTACGTTGATGTGTCTGTATTTTTCTTTTGTCTATTCGGCGACGCAAGGTGTACGGTCAAACTCATAAGAGTTTATGATTACACCTTTTAAATCAAAAATTGTAACAGTGTCTTTCTGCTAAATTGTAAATAAATAAATAATAAATAAATTCATTTTCGCAAACAATTCCACGCGACCACGCACCAGTCTCGTGTTCTATGATGACTCTGTCCAAGTTCTTTCCTTGTGCATTTCACAGCACTATGAAAAAACATTGTGTAATACGCAGTCACGTAGACTATCTGTTTTAAGTAGGTACCTATGTATTTTGTTCTAGAATGCCAGCTTGCTAATTATTCGCACGAGTTTTTGTTTGGCAGACATTGGATTATAATATGGAGTACTCTACCTTTTTGGAAGCGGGTTTGAGGTAGTTCAGATTGTAACGTCTTCGGTGTACTTGATTGGATAGAAGAGACGGCTAATAGTAGATGGTTTCAAACCTCTGACAAGGCTTAAGCCTTGTGACTACTCCCTTATTCAAAACAACCGACCGACGGCTTAACGTGCCCTCCGAAGCACGGCAGCGCGAATAAATTCGCCACTAGCTGTCACCCATCCAGGTACTGACCGCGCCCGACGTTGCTCAACTTTTTCAATCGCTTGTGATCTACTCAAGCAGCGGGGCTATGCGCGCTTCAAGCTACGGTATAACGTAGGGGAATCGTTGTAATTTCTCGTAGCGCCACGTCACTGTACACGCGTCGAGACCGTGACGCGTTGACGCAAGAGACAAAAGGTGTGACAACGACATAACGCCATGAATGGTGTTATGAATCAGGTACATAAAAGGTCGCTTAGTAACTGGACGGTAACTTAAAGACTAAACATTGATATAAAAAAGTGGTAGTTTATCTTAGCCGTTTTTATTTAAAATAAAAAACCGAGTTTGTGGTCACTGCATACCATAGAGACCATAGAGAGTATGCAATGTATCCTACATTGCTGCTCTTGAGAATTGGGATATTCGCCTCAAAATTGTCTCCGGGTACTACCAGCCAAAACGCGTCTCACAATAAAAAGTATATAAGCCTTAATCCACAACGATTACTAAATGCGAGCTGGACTTCGCATATCTTTAAAAACATTATTCTGAACTCTCAGACATGCGGGTTTCTTCGCAATGTTTTCCTTCACCATTACAGGTGGACTATAATTTTGTAAACTTCAGTGAACATTCATAATTTTTTATGCTCCAACCTCCGTAAACAAACGAACTCCTCGATGAATTCTAGATAACGAGTTATGCTGGACTATGGATGAACGAACTAAGATCTCAAAATACAGAATTGTCTGATCTGTCTGAAGGATCTTCTTATATGAGAAACTGAATGAATGATCTGTTTGAACCCTGAGTGTATTGCAATGCCACACCCAACCGTAACAGAGAACTTTTTCGGCTACTAGAGTAAAGTATAAAAATAACATTGACAAGTGAATGCGTATAAAAACATAGATAGGTGTTTATAAACAATTAAATTCTCGGTGCATTTAAACAAGCGGTACAGGATGAGATAATTTGTTATCGGCGTAGAAACTGTACGTACAAATTATGTTTATAGGACTAGTGCGAACATAGGTACTTGAGTGCATTACAGTGTGATACAAACTCGCGAAAATAAAGTAATAACAAATTAATCCTGCCAAAAACATATTCGGTCACAGCCAGTGGCTGAGTATGCGGTTGCGGCCTCGTAAGGTTCGCATCATGCAATGTAATTAAATATTTTATAAATTACCGACAATTGTTGCCCACTGGACGACTGTTGCTTTTACATAGGCAGCCGATGAGTTCGATTAGGTAAAATTATAACTGAATAAAATGAAAATAATTAATATACTTGGCTAAATTGACAATGTAATAAATTGTGCAAAACATGTCAAACAAATTGTGTATTAGTAATAAGTTTTAATATTTTATAAGTAAATTTGTATTACTAACATTAGTTTTATTTTTTATTTTTTTATTTGCATACCTGAAAAGGTGAATATTTTGATCAATCCATATTGATCAAAATGCCCTAACCAATAACTAACCCATATTCGTGCAAATAAATGAATTTTGATTTTGATTTTAAATAACATTTCAATGTTGTCTTAATACGATTAAGAAAGTTTATTTATTCCTCTGCAGCGTAAAAACAATAAAAATTGTTGCCAAGTTTTCATTTAGTAAGCACAGTAATAGACCGTGAAACAGTTTTATTCCGTCTATTTTGTTTTAATGACTTCGTTAATTTATGTCGAGTACACATCATGATCGAATTGTGCATGGTTACTGGGAATACAGAAACCGCACTAGGCCATCGTGGTGGACTAGGGCCTACATAATTCTCATTGTGGGAGGAGACACGACCCTGCAGTGGGTCACCAATTGGGTTACTTACAGATAATATACAATTATCTGTAAGTACAAAGCAATAAATTACACCATAATTTATGTTCACCATGTCAGTGCTTCACTCAAGCCATTGCGAATACTGAATACTGATATAGGTTTTTACCATATAAAGTGAACGTAACTATGCAATATTTCACACTATGTGACAATTGTTACCTTGTGGGCTTAACAATAAATGATAAATTATTGTAAGGTATATTTTAAACAAATTACGTATTGTACATTTCTTGCACAACGGCAAATTATGGGTTAACTACTTACCAATACGTTGACTACTTACCTACCATAGTATAGACTCAGAATTAATCATGTCATAGACATTGTAATACTTGGTATCAGTGTATAAAAATATAATCAGACTCTTTATTATACAGAAATATCAAATAAGTGGCACCAAGCACGTCCGGAAAACCACTTTACCGTCACCCTCTTAACCCGACGTAAAGCAGCATGTTCTTCATATATTGTGTTTCGGCTGGGGAGGTGTGGTTTCCGGAGATACTGTTTTTGAGGCGTGAGTGAGTGAGCCTCATGAGTCAACGCACCCACATAAAAATTTTGATCGTATTTCTATCCTACTAGAGGTATGAAATTTAAATGTTACAAAATTGCTACAAGTTGTCTTTGTAAGGAAAATGCATTCACAGTGTCATAATAGGCTAATAATGTAGTAAATAATGTAGGTAATTTCACACAACTAGTTACATAAATTAGAACAAAAAAAGGAATAGAATACAAAAAAAAAATTTATAAATAAAATAATGATTCCAAACCACTGTCCTGCGGCAGGTTACCCAAGATGCTGGCTGCATTCCCCCTTTGGATAGCAATACTCATCCTTTGTCCAAAGAAGGATCCAGCTCTTGGGTCCCCAGTAACGTGATTTAATCGACCAGATAATTCTTAATAATTATTTATTAAGAATTTAAATTTAATGTTAATTAAAGTTACATATCTGAAGTGAAACTACAAAGTGCTATACAGTCTACTATCCTCTTTATAAGGATCAGGTGATGTACCAGACGACCCGTAAACATTGTGTTTGTCTGCCTACTTGTTTGTGATTATGCTAATTGACGCTTTGTTTCATTCGTCGCTTATGCCCTTGACTAATTTTATCGAATAAGGATTGTGTCACCTACGGAACTGGATTCACTTGTATCGTATTAACCAACATGTCACGGAATATTTTGGAAGGTTTTAGAAAAAAAGGTTAGAAGAAGGGTGAATGGCAATTTAATCGGCCTAACGCCTAAAACCTACCATTTTAAAGCAAACGTAAAAATGGTAGACGTAAATCTTAAACACCCTTGCTTATTAATATCTCGAAAACCGTATATATTTCCCAAAAACTTAACAATTTCTTCAATTACCTTATTTAGAAATCCGCACCAAATTTACCACTTGCGTAAAAGATCGCGTAAGTTCTAAAGATATAGTAACACACTCGTGACTATTGAAGACATTCCCACTTCCCACTTCCATTCATGAATCGATCACGATAGGGACGCGTGGCGATGGCTTCCCTAATGACGTTGAAGAGAAAACGAAACTGGCGCCAGATTCTATTACAGGTAACGTGTGAACAGGTCCCACGTACGTTGAGCTAATATCCACTGCATGTGATGGTTGCGTCGATAAAACGCATTAATCCGATCCTGTAGTGGGTACTACAGGGTCGAGTTACCCCTTTATGGGAGGGAGAAGAATTTATACAAAATGGCAATAATAACATAATTAACAACATTAATGGAAAAAGTGGAACCAAATAGATTTATTGAAGGTGGAAATTAAAAAAGAGGTGCATTTTTAGTTTTAGAAAACCACCGAAATTTTTCAAGGAAATTTGACAGCGAACACCATACAAACAATAAAAGAATCTTAAAATTAGGAAAACATAAAAACTCTAATACAGCATACGAAACGGTCACGACATCCATGCGTGTCATTGACACGTGTCTTCCCTGATGATGCAAAAAACACGTCAGTGACAAAAGAAATATGCATTAACAATGATTCGTTCGCCAATATTGGGAGATTTATAGATAACACCGTCATAGGAAACAAGCGTGACAGATGATGGCGTAGATACGGAACGTGTTGGAAGAGAAAATTTAAAAGTAGTTCCTAAATTTGGTTGTAAACAGTTTGTAATTTTAGTAGTATACGATGATAGAATCAGAAGAAGGTAAGATATAATAGTTGAAACAAAAGGGATATAATAATATATGCTTGGATCACAGTACAAGTGTTTACAGCTTCCTAAATAATTTAACAACGCATTTAAGTCAGTAAGTCCCACATAGATGGACAAATAGTAGGATTATTAAGCGAACCGCGAAGTTTATTAAAATATTCAGTATGAGTATAACAATCAGGTCTGAGAGCTGTACGGGCCCTCTGAAACGCGGAATTTGCCAGTCGCGCTCAAATCAAGTGACCGTTCCTTCTGACTTAAGCGTACCACAAAACAGCCATAAAAAATCAAACACAAACAAAACTCACTATTCCTTTACCGGTCACGAAACGATCACGACATTTAGGCGTGCCGACGAATGGCATACCTAATGATGCTTCAAACGTCATTGAAACAAAGACATTATGGATCAACAATGATCTGAGTTTTGTTGGAGACAACATCTTCTACGCAGGGGAAACATCCATGACAGCTGATGTCGCTAATAGAGTACGTGAGTACGAAGCGTGGTCCGTTGGCCAGTGACAGGTTTTAGTGAACAATTTCTGTCCGGCCAACAATTTGCAGAATGCTAAAGAGAGCAGAACTAAGAACCCTCGTGATCTTCAGCTAAGGCATGTAGGTTGAGTGGCATCTGCAGCCCCGGAGTATGTTATTCAGAAAAAAAAACTTTTTTCAAATTATAGCTTGCCCGATATAGTAACAAGAACAAATCATCAGCCAATTATAATATGGCGGATTATACGAGTATGTCTGCCGGTTACACGAGTATGATTTTTTTCAGTAAATTCATCCCAAATGAAACTTTGTCAGATGACATAGTATATATCCGAGTATGATATATATACGAGTAAGTTACCGTTAATAAATTCATATGTGTATAATACCTATCTCGCTATTTACTAAAATATTTTTTCTTCATACTTTGGATTCTCCCTCTCCTCAACCAACGCATGGAGCCAATGGTAACGATCACGAGGCTGCTTATTTCTACTCTATGACGCTTTCTACAAGATTTCGACTTGGAAGAAATGCTTGACGAAATTTGCGCTTGGCTCAGGAACCATGATGGGAGAGTTCCACCGATGTTCATTCATTGAGCACGTAACAGGCGCGTGCAAGCTTGGCACCCTCCCCGATGATGCAATGGGCAACGTCACGATGAAAATAGTTGTTGATACATTGTCCAATCGGAATGTTTGTATGGGGACCAACTATTAAATTGTTTGGATTTTTTTTTCTTTATATTTTTTATGGACAACATAACATGCCATGTGATGCCTTGAGAGGGTATAGTATCCATTTCAAAACACTTTCAGTCTTTTGACGCTAGAATAAAACTTTCGTTTTTAGTGTTAACAAGAAAACAATTTTTCTCTTGATACTTTTTAACTTTTACAGCTTCTACTTAAAAACCCAGACCTACCGCAAATTCGTGATTACTCACAGTAAGTGACAATGACTAAATAATATCTCGTGAAACGTATAAAGGGCGTACGTTCGAGAAGCCGACAAAATATTCCGTTCTGAATCATTTCACCAGCTATCAACAAAATTAGTAGTCATATTATTATTAGACCATTAGTGACTATAAGGTTGGGTCTCCTCACCCAATGAGAAGGATAAGCCTTAGTCCACAACGCTGACCTATTGCTCATTCGTAGACTTCACATGCCCTTGAAAACATCATGAAGTACTCTTGGTCCTTGCTGGTACTGTTGTTTCTGTCAACAATAGTCGTCATGCACCCATCGGTGACACTGTGCAGGGTCAGGTCTCGTCTCAGAATTATAAAGGATAGGCCTTAGTCCACAACGCTGGCCTATTGCTCATTCGAAGACTTCACATGCCCTTGAAATCATCGAGGAACTCTTGGACATTCAAGTTTCCTCACAATTTTTCTTTCATCGTTACAGCAGGAGTCATTTTTCTGGTATCTTCTAGAAGTCAGCAAAACATTACCTTCCAAATCTTATTACCTAGGTACCAACGTAGGTTGCAGTATGTAGGTAGGCAGATTTTCTCACCGTCTTTCTTTCACCGTTACAGCAGCTGATTTTTTCGCATGACTTCTGGAATACATTCATTGGTACAACAAGCGACATTTTTTCTAGAAGCCAGCAAAATATTCCGTCCTGAATCATGTCACTAGCTATCAACAA
This sequence comes from Erynnis tages, assembly GCA_905147235.1. Lineage (NCBI taxonomy): Eukaryota > Metazoa > Arthropoda > Insecta > Lepidoptera > Hesperiidae > Erynnis > Erynnis tages. Next base: position 13,162,185 of record LR990072.1, on the reverse strand, counting down.
ATGTAAAACGGATAATCTTCGAGTTTTCAACGCTACACAATCTTTTGGCAGCGTCCTCTGCGGTTAAAGTATGTAGGTTGGGCTGACTATCAACGATTATTTATTGAGGTGTGTTGTGAGTCGTGTGAGGCAAGTGTTGGGCAGAGATTATCTTGTTATTATTCCGCTCAAGTTCAATTTAAGGACGTTATTTTAAAGTGTGATCTTCACGCATTGAATTAAAATCATTTAAACTTTTCACCGCTGCGCACCGCTGGAGGAAGTGGTCAAGCTGATGGAGTGGAAAGGACGTGGTATTAACATCAACGGCGAACACCTCTCACACCTCCGATTTGCCGATAACATAGTGATCCTGGCGGAGTCGCTGGAGGAACTCAGCATTATGCTCAGCGACCTCAATAGTGCCTCACAACGGGTGAGTCTTTAAATGACTGAACAAGACGAAAATCATGTTTAACATTCATATTACATCCGTATCAGTTGTTGCCGACAGGCACTGTACCTGCTGCATAGGACAATTGATCCGAACGTTTAACCCGTCCAGCTTCGATAGAGAGGTCACTAGAACAATCCAACTCGGCTGGACAGCCTTCGCCTCGATTCGATTGGGTACCCCCGACTAAAAAATACCCATTTATTGAAAAAACCGGCGCTCAATCAACAACATCCTACCAATACTTTACGCTCAGAGACGGAGCACAGTACCCTTAGTCTGAGTTTTAGCAGTTCCGAAACGAAACGCACACATACACAGCTTACCAGACGAAAATGCACACTGTAATAACCAACAGAGGAAAACGATTTTTAGAAGAGTTAAAAAATTAATAAAGTATTAGATAAATCATCACAAAAACTGCTTTATTTTTAATTAACACTCTTTCAATGTTTAATAATATTAATGAAACATAATAACCGTGAATTGGCCGTAATGCACTGTAAAATTTCGAACTAATGTTATCCCGTAGGCATTAAATATTTGTTAGTATTATAATGTCTAACGATAAGTATTCATATCTTTCACTCCATACAAAATTTGATTTTAAATTTTTTAACTCCTCTAAAAATCTTTATCTCTATTTGTTATTACACTGTGGACTCCTGTGTGGGAAGCTGTGTATGATTTACGTATCTATCCAAAACGAAACGCATAAACGTTTCGTTTCGGTATCGCTAAAACTCAGACTAAGGGTACAGTATACGGATTGTACGTGGTAAGGTGCGGGCGCGGCGATGACGTCACGCGCACGCAGCCACCGCGTGGCGCGCACGCCCACCGAACGTTCCCGCTCGCCTTGGGCGCACGGACGAAGAATTCACCGACATTTGCGATTCATTTAACGCACTGACTCGGCTATCGAAGGTACTCGAAATTAGTACAGGAGGTAATCGAAAAGACAGATAGGATGATTTTCGTTTTGTTTAATTTCGTTCATACAATGAGTTGCAAACCGACAGGCTAAGGGGGTCCGTTAATTAATTACCTGAGGTGGTTTGGGCCCCCTAGTGAAACGTCGTGAGATTTTATCCGGCCCCCTCCCCTATCCCCTAATTTCACCGGAGATTTACGGGACACAAACTGCGTCCCATGACTATCACACTTGACGGCACTTTTATCATCTTGCTTTGCGTATCTTTTTTAATAATATGCATTTTATGATTTTACAGTAATAATACAGTAAGTAGTTTGTCTGCAAGTAATTTAAGAGATAAATATGTGATATTTGTAGAGACCCTCCCCTCCCCGATGTGAAACCTTCTCAACGTTCCTTTTACAACAATTTTCCGTACAAGTAAGTTAAGTAGTCAGAATTCTGCATTTTTTTCTTGAGCTTACTATCACATGACATGCGGTCGTCGCTGGCTATTTTCAAATTCACAATATTAGATCAGGTCACGTTACATTTCTGGCTAGACAAGTAAACTGGATTGGCACCGAGTCTGAAGTTCCAATATATCTAGAACCAGGAAACAGCTAAAAATGGATGGACCATGGATAACCAAACCCAAAGTCGGCATATCTTTGAAGCAAGGTCTCGTAGCACATGTTACCCAATTTCTTCCTGCGTTCTATTTAAAATTACCAGTGGATGTTGGCTGTTGGCTTAAAGTTAAAATGGTAGGTATTTGTTGGTTTTTGACTATTGTTTCATGGTAACGTTTAGACAGTACTTGCCATATCCGAGTGCTACAGTGTCAGATCAAGTTTGGATTTTGTGTGGTTCAAAATTAATTCGTGTCACATCCCCAATGACATTGATCCGATAACAGATAAGTATTCATGAATAAACTTCCCTAAAATCCAAAAAAAACAGGCTACATCTACATCAGGTACTTTTTAAGTTTTTTCAAACCATATCATTTAATTTTGTTAATCTCTCTGATTTTGATAAACAATTTAATATCCGGAAAATCCTCGATAACAAACAACCGCATTATGTTAATTGCATTCTTGTGTAATGATTTTTACAACACGAATCGAATACTGAAGATTATTTAGATTTAAATTTTAAGGCTGCAAGATTTATGTTCCTCTTTTGGACCCAAATGCCTTCCTGCGACGTAGAAAGTCCTGAAACATACTCCGATTTACTCCAATGCAGATTGGTAAATAGCAAACGTAACTAAAACTACTAGTAGGTATCAGTACCTACTTCTTATCGCGCGTTTAGAAAACGTCCAAGTAAGCAAACTTAAGTAACAAAACCATAGATTTCCGGCTACTTTTCTTAGTATTTAATTCTCTGCTATAAAATACGCCGGTTGCCATAACAAAGCGACGTTGGTAACACAAACCGGATCGTTATTTACATAATTATTAAACAAGCAAACAAACGAACGCTTCTACTAGAAGAATCACGCCTACATGAGCGTGCTTTACGAGAATTTGCATAGCACACGACTTAGTTCGCCATGACCTACTCTGAACGTAACAGATTTCTATCTGGATTTTGGACTAGTGCAGACTTTTGCAGACTCACTTGTTATGGATTATAAATATTCTAATGATTTTGGAATGGCTATAAGTTAAGATAACAGTAGGTAATATCTAGAGTGGTATCAATTGGTTTTATATTGCCTTAACATCTCTGCTTCAAAATCGAAGATTTTGACTTACTTCCACACTGACTAATCCCATGCGTGTGTTTCGCTTATTAAATGTAATTGTATTCAGCATAGGAAAAACTAAATTTTTCCTATGTTGAAAATGATTAATTAAGTATTTTTACGGGAATCTGAAATAATAAAAGGTATTATATAACTTATGAATCTTTTCTCGAGTAGGCTACAGCCTTCAGCCATCGGCAGCAACCGCTTACGAACTCTAAACTTCCATCCTACTTTTCCATCATTCCTTCCTCACTATGAAGAGTCACGTACGTGACAGCAGGATAAAAGTAAGGGTGTCAGACAGCCATTAACACGATAAAACATGGGCAAGATTAAAGAAGAATTTATGCTGTCAAATTCCCTAACAGAGGATTCTTCCAAATTCCATAACGAATTTATTTATTTGTTTGTCTTTTATCCAGTTTATTTCAAAAATTGTTACGACTCGTTTTCATTGTTCAAAAGCATTGAGGCTCAAACGAGACAATAACTTGTTCCAAGGCAATGCCAAAGGTCTTGCAGGTTCAAATTCCTTAATTGTCAGTTAATTACAAAAGCGGAATGTCAATCACTTTATTTGTTTATTTACGTCGTTATCTTAAATGGATTTATAACTAATTGCTTCTAATCAAGTATTCTTTGGGGCATTCCTTTAATGGCATGATTCAACAGTTTTTGTCTATAGCCCATTAATGACCCACTACAGGGTGGGGTCTCCTCTCACAATGAGATTGATGTAGGCCTTAATCCACCAGGCTGGCCTAATGCGGGTTCGTAGGCCTCACATGCCTTTCAGAACGTTTTTATTATAAACTCTCAGGCATGCAGGTTTCCTTACGATGTTTTCCTTCACCGTAACAGCAGGTGTTATTTATTTAATTTTATAAAGCGCACATAACTTTTTTACAAATCCATTGGTGCGTGCCATCGGGATTCGAACCCGGACCCCTCGATTAAGAGGTCGAATTCTAAGCCACTGGGCTATCACCGCTTGGGCTATCATATGAATCATAAGTGATTCATGGCACGTGTAATGGTTCATTTGTAATGTCTTCAAACCAATTTGTTATAGGTATTAAGAAAATATTTTGTTTTGTGAGTCATTTGTTTTGAGCTGAAGGGAGAAGCCTTGTCAGTCAAGTGTTATTTATTGATCATGTTTATTTACATCGTTATCTCTTACGGTTAGTTAATTCTAATCACTACATTCTTTAGGACGTTCCTTCACCCAATTGATTCATGAGGAATCACCAGGAAATGTGATAACATTACAGGTATTTTCTATGATTCATTGACCATTAACGATCAGATAATGTTTGTTGTGTTTCTACTTGCAGGGAATTGTCAGTCATACGGTCGTTGCTTGTATGATTTATAGAGGCCTGTCGTTAATGATCTGGTACTGTTGTCTTGTCCATTTGTTTTATCAGTCTAATGATCAGGTATTTGTGGTGTTATGTCTGCTCTTGCTGAGTTGAGTAGTTATAAGGTCAGTATTTGCTGTGTTATGTCTATTATTGCAAAGTTGGTCAGTCTGTCATGCGGTTGCTATGTTGGGTGTTGGTGGGAGCTGTCCAGTGTCAGTCTTCACCTAGTGTACCCGTGCGATCCACACTGGGCGAGGAGCGCTCGGTGCGTTCGCTTATATAGCCTCGGTCGGGCTGATAAACGGTTTTTACATTGCGATAAAGGCCCGACATTTGCACTCGCTAGTCGCTGCTCAGTTCCTGTACGAGTGATAACAATGTGTGGTTGTATGGCCGTTTGTTTCATTTTGTTTCAGGATATGTTGTTGTATTTATCCACCTCGTGGTGAATCCCAGAAAAAAATCAAATTATAAAAGTACTGAGTGTTTGTAAACAACAAATATTATATCAGATATTTCGAAATATTTATGAATGCACCTGTAGAGTGAATCAACCGCCATTACCACGAATATTATAACTAAACAGCAAAGAGCACACCCGACATTTAAATATCACTCCAACCGTACACGGGTCGAACAACCAAATTTCGGCCACCAAATTCGCAATACTGTCATTGCATAGACCGCGTGACGCAAGGGAGCCACGTGAACCGCTTCTGGGTGTTACGCAAACTGAATGGACGGAAAACTACAGGAGTGCACCGGCTGGTCAGTGGGCGTTGGAGGTAGTGGTATGGTGGTAGTGAGGCGCGGCCGTCACTCGCAGGGCTGTGACCACTTCTTCGCGTTTTATTTCATATTTTTTAGTTTTTAGACGATATCATGAAAACGATTCAACCGATTTGGATGAAACTTTTACCATACCCTAAGTTAAGAATAATGCAAACAAACAAGTATCCATCAAAGTATCCACGGTTCCACCACGTAATAGATTGTGTCTGTTAACTTTGGAATTTTGCTTTGTGAATGTTTTCGTCGATACGAATGATGCTACGATCTGATTCTGGTTTGAATTAGTGACGTACATTTGAATACTAATCACTGATTAGGTACACGTTGTTCTGATATGATATGATACCATTTTATCTCAAGTGTTTTCTGCCACCTACGGAAATGTGTACATGTGTAACTAAAATTCGATCATTAATTATGATGTTTTAAGTTGGTGTGAAGCCTTATTTTTTATTATGCAAAGCCTGGAACAAAACAGATATTTAAAAATTTATGCTGTGTGTATGTGTGTGCCGTCCTGTCCAGAATTTCAATTCTGGAAATTTTTTGGAAATCTCCTAGTTCACACAATAAATATCGCGTAATCCTGGCAATTACACGCTATGACGTCAACGAGCACGCGCCGACTGCGTGATACAAAACAACTAACAAGCCTTTAACGTATACGTAGTTGCCGTCACGAGTGGTGAGCACAACTTGCATTGGTCGGTTTGACATTGACTGTGCTGCGGTGCACACGATTGGTTCAACAAACGTCAGTGTGCGTCGTCTATTGGTCCAGCACGTTTTTCGGCTGCTATACATTGGCCGAAAGTATACAATATACCACTGATAATCTGTGCTCACGACTCATGACTGTTACTATACCTAGCTCTTATAATATTAAATCTGCATCATAATTTAGGCCTTTGATTATAGATTTTTTTTTAAACCTACGTCTACAAACCCTGCGATTACACGGTAATACTAGTGTAGTAGCTAGCATCCCTGCAAGCAGCATGACGCGCGCTGACGTCAGCGGGCACGCACAGACTGCGTGATCGGCTGACGCGCCCCTCTCCCTCTGGCATTCACACGTCCGTTCCTAGTAACGGAGTCATTTAAACGCCGATGTTCGTCGCGCTGCTTAAAAGTATCACAAATCGAAACTCTACTTTTTAAAGGAGAGCGAATCAAAGGGGGAAAAAGATTTTTGCCTCAAACTACTGTATTTTATGTCAATATTTAAGACGACGTGTTGTGGAGTCGAAATGGCGGATTTTTCGGTAATTTTGAAATATTTTGGAGGAGCATGCTTAAAAATTCATACTTAGTTTACCTATACAGTACCATTACACGATATGATTATTGGGTATACTTCAATTCCTCTAATACCGGAGATTGTCGGCATAAGTGATGTTTTGTTATCGCGGTGTTGTCTACATACATTGTAGTTAATTCCTTGCTCGTCTTGCCTCTTGAATCGTTTCGGTACGAGACACTTGAGATACAATGTTACTTACCTATATTATTATTAATGCAACAAATTGTGAGAGGTATGGATCGATGGATGATGGTTCCATAGCTGGTAGTCTTTTTTTTGTTTTTTTTACGCTTCACACTCATATCCCCACACTAGTATTCCCTGTGTCGTGGGTGCCATGGACACACACAAGACAAGAACACGCCCAGACCAGAAACAGAAATTCAAATTCATCATTCAAATTTCAAATCTCTGCTCTGCTGGAAATCGAACCCAGGACCTTTCGTGCAGCGCACCGGTGTCTTAACCACTGCGCCACTTGGGTCTTTAAAACAAGCAATCGCAACATTTTAGAGCCATTTTAACTACGGAGTACCTTACCACCACCGTCTTAACTAGCAGTGAAATAGCATGACGTCATTCATGTCTTGAATTGTCTTGTGTCTTATATCTTAAGGAAGAAAACAAGTTTTATTCCACATTAAAATGTGTTCAAGAGACGAAAAACCATCCATGGCACCGTATCTATAACGTTGAAGGACTTTACATGCCTTTGAGAACATTTTTTTGGAACTCTCAGGCATACAGGTTTCCTCGCGATGTTTTCCTTCATCGTAATTTTGTAAAGCGGATATAACTTTTTTTACAAAGTCATTGGTGTGTGCCACTGGGATTCGAACCCGGACCCCTCGATTCGAGGTCGAATTCTAAGCCACTGGGCTATATTAAATGTACTTACCGCTTAATTGAATGTACGATGAATTATACTTAACGTGATGCCATTGTTATGAGATGTTAACTCCGTATGTTCATGTTCATTCCGATAATGTATCGTTACTTAATGGTTTAACATTAATTTGATGACGACAGTTAGAAGTAAGTGACAGCTAAGTGTCCGTAATATTAAAATTTAATTAATCATCAATCGTTTTAGGAAATTTCCATTGTTCTTGATATTTTACTGTAATGCCTTTCTGTATGCCAAAGAAATATCGTTGTTTCTGAGAAAACTTACTTATATATTTATAAACATTTGATTCTTCGGAACGTGATGAAACTCATTTATGTTTTTTCGTGTTTTTGCGTTGCATGCGAATTTCATATATATCTATTAACCAAATTGAGAGGTTTTAAATTTTGGTAAAAATTTTAGAACAGAATAAAACCAAAAGAATACAACGTAGAAAGAGAAAAAGCAGAAGAATAGCTTCAAAGACATTTTATTGCACAGAACTCATAATATTGCTCTATTCGTCGGTATATCTTGTCTCTCAGTAAGAGGTTAGCATCTTATATTAAAAAGTATTTTTGTCGCCTGAAAGTATTAGTGCGTACGTTCATCAAATCTCAAAACAATTAGCAATTAATTCAGATGAGAGAGACAAGCCCGGGCAAGTCCTCTAATAAGAATCTTCATAGAATACTTACAATCCGTAATTCCCTGCATCATAGAATCTCGTAATCTCAACTGTTTACGACGGCCTCGCCTCTCGAGTCACAGATGCGTCATGTGGGGACTGATTAACACCAATGAGAAACAGGAATTCAGATATTAAAAATAAAATACCTAGTAGCGAAGACCGACGATCAAACTTAGTACAATAAGTCGATACAAAGGGTCTGTGTATTTTAATTAAAATCATTGTAAAACTTCCTTTAACAGCCAGCGACAATGATCAATCTTGGTACAAAGACATTATATTTTCGTTAAACCAACTATAAAATTGTAAGTGGTCTTACAACTCATATTGGTCACATCCGACCACAAACCAGATAGACATACTAAGGTTCTGAATGTTTTGCTACTTCTGAGTACTTTAATTAAGCGAAAACTTTGCTACTGATTCCTCCTTGCAAACAACCACATATCCATACGAAACCCACGAAGTAGCTTGCTAAGAGTTCTTTTTTCCTTCTTTCTTTTGAGATTGATGTGTGACGTGTCTTGAATGAATCCATAACCATTTGCTATCGAGCTATATTTGCTATATTTTTGACCTCCCACTAAAAAGTGGTTTACGCTATATAGGCTAAATCTTTGCCCATATCATTACACCTTTCATTAATTATTTTCAGATTAATATCTAAATGCTCCTTTATTCCAGTCTACATCGCTAAACCTTGAACAAAAGCGCTAGTAGCTCGCTAGACAAAGACAAAGATTTCAAAGCGTTTAAGGTGTTTAAAAGGGAGGAAATCTCTCGAATCTGTTGGCAGTCGGCCAACACTACGTGGCTTTCTCTACCCTACTTGTGTGGATCAGTTTGTCCCTTTATTTACTCTCACTGAATTGTCAAGAAGCTTAACGGAGCTGAGGGAATGGAAAAAGTCTTTTGTTTTACTTTAGAAGCTCAGTACAAAAACTAAAAAAGGGTTTTAGTTTTTTATACAATAGTTTTGAGTCACAATCAGAAGAACAAAGGGAGGGGGAGGAAGGGAAGTAATCCCTCTGATTGTACCTTAAATTAGCCAAAGTTTAAAAAACTACAATATGACGAAGACATCTCGTCTTGTTTACCGTCCTTCGTTATCAGACCCGTCAGACGTAAAGCAGACAAATCAAAGTGCGTATTAAGACAAATGCAACCAGTCCACACATGGTTTCACATTGATAAATTGTTTACGGAGTTTTATTAGTATGGTTGCGGGATATTTTATTTGGCGAAGATCTTAGATCTCATGAGTGTGTTCCTCACATACGACCTCAGATAGATTTCGCATCCCATTCGAGGTTCGACGTTGGTCCATCAAAGAACTATGCGCTATGCCTGGAAGCTTCTACAGGAGACGGAATGGAGGTTCAGCTCCCTCTCACCAATAGTGGAGGTGCGGAATGGCTCTGTCAAGGCTACAGAAGAAATCATAGCCAATAATCTGCCAAGTGTCCATAGCCCCGATAAATGAACGTTGACAGAAACACCGTTTCTAGTCTGTGGAATTCTATCATCATCTCAATCCGCCCCGTTCGATGACAGATGTCCATGTGTCACAGTTACCATTTAAATTCAGAGGCACACCCTATGTTTCCCAATACAAACCTCGTTTATAGAAAGAATATACTTAATTGAATGTAGTCTGTTAGCCGACACAGTAACTCGTTCCGGCCAGCAATGCCAAACAAAACAAAGGCTGGTATGGCGGCTGAGTCATGGAGCAAAAATACGGACGCAACGCCCTCCGCGCGTCTGCGTGCCTGGTCCTGTACCAACGGATTACATAGTAGTTTGCTTTAACACGCTTTTTATGTGAATTTCAAATAATTCTATGTCAGCACGTCAGCAGACAGAGTGATAATAGTAGAGAAACACTGCGTTCAAGTTTTTAAATCTTGAGAATACATTGACATTTATAAAAATCGTTGGTTTAAATTCACCTATGAGTGAAAGAGAATTTCTCTTTATATTATGTTAGGGACGCAAGGTAGAACTCTCTAAGATGACACAGTGTCGACGCCACGTCGACGCGCTACTTTGTTCCTTTTCCTCAGAAACTCTCACCTTTTACCTTGGATAAGCCGTTGGTGCCACTGGGATCTTTGAAATCAGCATCAGAATTCTTGCCAATCGATGCCACTGGGCTGTCATCTCCTTTTATACGTCTTTTACCCATTAATAATGTCATTATTGGGTTGCTGCAGGGTCGAGTATCCTCTCAGAATTAGAAAGATGTAGGTAGTTCACGAAGCTACCGTAATGCTCACTGGTGGACTTCATATTAGGTATGTGTTTCTATGAGCCATTGTTGTATAGTGGATAATGGAAAATTTCAAAGAAATTTATGACCGTAATGTGATAACGTTTTATAGTACGTAAGCATAGTACTTCTGTTGCTCCTAGTGTATAGGTAATTAGATGATTGTTTATCAAATCGAATTTGAAACTATTCGATGGTTGCATGCTTTGCTAGGATTACGAGTCGACCTGTTGGTGTTGGCTCTTATAATTACAAGACGTGGCGTTAAAAATGTGTAATCTGACAATGACGCAATAATTTGTCTGCGACGCAATTTATTCCACTTGTTTTTGTTGTATTTATTTACTAACGTTATCTCTATGCTCTCAACAGGGGAGCTTATAAAAGCGTCAATATTGTCCATTTAAGCCCCAGCCTAGCAACCGCGCTAACATTCCAATTCCAAAACATTGCCAACTATTCGGGATCTGGCATCGACAACATCTGGGCGTGGTCCATACGCGACGTCCACTTCACCTTGACCCGTGTCGGTTGGAAAGCGAGCCTCCGATCCATCATGACTGCACCGGAGCGGAGGGGCAGGGAAGTCCCGGTTATACTGGTCGTTGGTTTTAGCACAGTGCGTTCTATTTTTACGAGTCGCGCGGCCGGCACGCGCTACCCGCGTGGCATTGTTTTGCTCCGATAACCGAATACTCGCCACACATTTACGACGTGAACAATTTCTGTTTTGTCATCTTATCTCCGTACTGTAACCAAGTGACGTGAGAGCTATCCATTTATCGTTATTATAAATACTCACGTTAATTAGAGTAAATCTGATATGTTTAATTAAACTTGCCAGATAGCGCGGTTATTAAAATTTTATGTTAACTATTATTAAAACGTTATCGCCGTTTAAATGTGTCGTTATTGTCTGTTAATTACTTCGAGCGTGAAATGTCTATTTTTATTATCAGACGTATTTACGAATTCGTCGTGAACCCTAATGTATAACCGGCTGGGTTCTTGATTGCCCTTTTTATTCCGAAACCGAAATTTTGATAAAACTGGCATTCATTATAGATATGTCATGTATTTTGTGTGTTTTCTTTTGTGATTTGTTAACGTCAATAACGAGCTTTTTTGAGTAGAATATTTTTTTTCTCATCTTATCCAACTATCATTATCTATACACCTACATATGTATTTCAGTTGCCTTGCTGAAATTGAGCAACAGCCTCCGGAGAGGTCTGGAGCCGACGACGTTCCGCCGCCGACTGACGGCGCGAGCGCATCGAAGCCCCCATGTTGACTCTTTATCGATATCAGCGTCCAATGACGAGAGGCCTTCTCCCCCTCCTGCGTTTCATACGATAAATGGCGTTCCGGATGAAATAGGCCGTGATACCTCGGTTCATGTTACCCTGGTTCGTAGATTAGACATGCGCTTACGCAAATGCCTCCTGGCATACGAGATTGGCGAATTGTCAACAATGATAGCGCGTCTGCTGCTTGCGGGGTCACGGCATTGTTCGGGCGGTACCTACCTTCACTTGTTTTGAATGTAAATTTAGTGATCTTATTATTTGGGGTCAGACACAGAGTTTACACGAGATTCGGAACGGATGTGTTCTATTGTGCCAAAAAGAGCGGTGATAGCCCAGTGGCTTAGAATTCGACCTCGAATCGAGGGATCCGGGTTCGAATCCCTATGACTTTGTAAAAAAAAAGTAATGTGCGCTTTATAAATTAAATATCACCTTCTGTTACGGTGAATTAAAACATCGTGAGGAAACTTGCATGCCTGAGAGTTCACAAAAAAATGTACTTTTAATTTTAATTTAAATGTACTTTAAATGTAAAAAAAATTCTTTTCTTTTCTATAATGTAGGTACTTAGTAATTACTATACTTAACGCAAGTATCAATACGTTGAACGATGATGGTACCGCATTTATTTCCATCAGTGCAATATGGTGACGGTGTGAAGTCTTTTTCGTTATAGCCACGCCAATGTCTTCCATATTATAATTTTTTTTATCTTTAATTGCTATTCACAGACTCTAGGTCCGTGCCTTCTTTTCTGCATCACTTTACTCGTAATATTACTCCAGAAAAAGTTCTTTGTCAATTTTGGCCCGGTGTGTCCTTGGATGGTCCCGGGCGTTCCTTTAGGGTTTCTGCAATGACCGTCGCGTCTCTGTGGCTGATGGCAGTGGCCAGGTTGAAGTCCTCAATGGCAGCTGTGTTTGCCTCTGTGGCCTGTTTTATGAAGTTTGCGATGCGTGTCTTCCATAACTTTGTCGATGTCAACTTTTTGCAACCTCATTGACTTGCCTGGCCTGTTGGTCTACTTACTACCCGTCGAGGGTTCGATTCCCACTCAGGACAAATATTTGTGTGATGAGCACAAATGTTTGTTCCGTGTCTGGGTGTAATTTATCTTAGTATATAAGTATGTATTTAAAAATATATACTTATGTCTGTTTATGAGCTATCTTTTTACCATAACACAGGCTCACAGCTTACTTTGAGATCAGAAAGCCGTATATGTTGTCCCACAATATTTATTTATCATTTATTTATTTATTTATTGACGAAAAGACATTTTCTTGTCAAGTTTCCTCAACTAGGCGATGTGCGAAATCTCTGATCAGGCAATAATGTTGTATAACGTCACGTGATAGTTATCAAGAAAAGCTGTGAGTGTTACAATAATATTGTGTTAGCCATCGATAACCCGCCGCCTCCCACCGAAGTGGCCTTCGGTCCCAGGATATTATGTCACGTTACAGCGTTTATTGGTAGAGTTCCTCGAATTTTAAGTGTTACTAGCTGTGCCCGCGACAGCGTGATATCGTCCGCGTGAATTTCAAAAATAACAGCTATCTGCCAGTGAAAGCCCCGTCAAAATCGTCATTTGTCGAAAATTCGAAATTCAAGCATGCTAAAAGTAGTTCATAATATTCATAATAATTATCCTAAAAGTAAAAAAATATACATACCTGAAAATATTAAATCTTAGCACTTGTTCCATATTTTCATCGTGACAAACATCGGCCCATTAGCTCAGTTGGTTAGAGCGTTGTGCTAATAACGCGAAGGCCGCGGGTTCGATCCCCTCATGGGCCAATGCAAATTCACGCACTTTTTTTCTCCATGTATTTTTTTTCTTTACAATACCAACTTATGGACATTTATCCTTTTACATATTTTCTCTTTTTATGTTTATTATGATCCATAAGATCGCTAACTACTAATTAATATGTTTATTATTAATATTTAAAAATGACAAATGAAGGAAGAAAAGAAAAATAATATATCATAAAGGAATCCACCTACAAAATACCATCCAAAATCTTCAACTTGTGGCATGGTGCCTAGAACGCTGGCAGCATTGCCCCGTTGAATGGCAACACTATTTTTTTGGGCAAAATAGCTGCCAGCCTCCGGTCACCCAAAGTAAGGATAAGCCTGACAGACATATCCTTCATAAAACTCTTCATGTCGGTCTGTGTATATCTCAACGATACACAAATATATTGATATAAATTAGGTAGCTTGAGGTTACTAAGCGGTGATAGCCCAGTGGCTTAGAATTCAACCTCGAATCGAGGGGTCCGGTTTCGAATACCAGTGGCATGCACCAATGACTTTGTAAAAAGTTATGTGCGCTTTATAAAATTAAATAACACCTGCTGTTACGGTGAAATAAAACACAGTGAGGAAACCTGCATGCCTGAGAGTTCAGAAAAAAATGTTCTCAAAGGTATGTGAAGTCCACCAACCCGCAGTAGGCCAGCGTGGTAGACTAAGGCCTACATCCCTCTCATTGTGAGACCACGGACATTGACAAGGTAGCTTGAGCAAAAAACAGTTTTTTCTCTTATGATTCGTTCTCCTGTAACAAAGTAGAGTTTTGATGTGATGAGTTTAGTTGTGGCACTTTTGAATTTAAAAATTATTGTATTATATTGCAATGACGCCAATAGTGACCTTAACCCAATCGCGCTACTTTCAGTAATCAAAACAGGAGATTATCATCGCTCCGAACACTACAATACCTATTTATTTGTAGTGTTGACTTTTGATCCGGTTACTTAGTTATTTCATACTTTACTTAATAATTGTATCGTTTATTATGAAATTGTGCTTTGTATAACAATTTTTGATCACCAACGTAATTACTTAATTACTAAATATGAAAAATAAAAGTAATAAATCTGATCCAAAAACGTTAATAATTTTAAAAAAATATAGCCAATAGGGTACATACATAGGGTGCATACAATACATACTTAGTAAGTAGTAAAAGCTCTAGAATAAAAAAAATACTTTACAAAGTAAAAATTTTAAATGTTCTTTTTTATTTCAAGATTGTCAAGTGTACTTTTTAAGTACTTACCTACCATCTATTTACAAATTCTTTCGTGATTGAACGCTGAATATTTTTAGATGAGAAAATTTAGTCGCAAATATTTTTGGATGACAGCATTTACTCATAGTATTTGTTTGCTTCAAATTTTAGGGAACTCTTACTGAGATCGGAAAATTGGGAAAAGTTTTTGGGGCCCCTTAAAACGATGTAATTAATGGACGCCCGTAACGTTGCTTCACGGCGAGTTACGAAGGCGGCGCGCGGCGGTAGAAAGCTATTCCACGAACGATTTCTTTTTCTGTTTTACCTGCAATATGTCGAAATTCCATCATAAAACTGATAAAGGAATGAGAACAGCTCTTAAGTCATGTTTGTTTCTTGACTATCGTTGTTTTGGAAATGATAAAAAATTTAATTACCAGGATGTAAGTATCCGTTGCACAATATGTACATCATAATCTCGTTATCTTCGGCCATGATTCAGTGTCAAAATATTTGAAAAAATATAAAAATGGCAGAAAGTTTCCCTGATCGAAAATGCTACTACCCTATTTAATATTTTGACATACATAATATGTACCGTGTAAACATATATAATTAGCGGTGATAGCCCAGCGGCTTAGAATTCGACCTCGAATCGAGGGGTCCGGGTTCGAATCCCAGTGGCACGCACCAATGACTTTGTAAAAAAGTTATGTGCGATTTATAAAATTAAATATAACCTGCTGTTACGGTGACGGAAAACATCGTGAGGAAACCTGCACGCCTGAGAGTTCATAAAAAAAAATGTTTTCAAAGGCATGTGAAGTCCACCAACCCGCAGTAGGCCAGCGTGGTGGACTAAGGCCTACATCCCTCTCATTGTGAGAGGAGATCCGACCCTGTAGTGGGTCATTAATGGGTTACTGACATATAATTATTCATTTAGTAAAAAGCGTTATTTTATATTAAAAACAGATACTCCAATTTTTTTATTTGTATAATAGATCATCTGTGCTCACGACTCGTGACGGTTACTATAGGTACCAGCAGGTGAAGTTAATAAGACTACTTTGCAATCGATCGCAGTATTAGGAAGACGCGTCTCAGTTTACATAATGCGTATCAACGACCACTCACGGCCCCGTGGGTCGTGATTCCCGAGACCTTCGTTAAGGAACTGGCTGATACTGGTTGCGCTCATGCAGAAGCAAATAATGCTATAATATTATTGTGATGTGAGGTAGCAAATATCCGTAGAATGTCCGATAGAACAAACATAAATATCAGGTATTATTGTGATAGTTCGTAGCAAACACCGATAGAATGCCCAATAGAACACATAAAAGATTTTTTTTATAATTTAATATTTGAAAAATCGAAAATTGCAGCGCAAACTCTTGTCAAATATTTACCGACAGTCAGTCCCAAAAGACCAGTGAAAATTGATTTCGAATTTTCCTTTTGACAGTTTCCATAGTTCCATCTAATTAGACGCACTTTGTTTATGGATGTTTCCTTTTGACAGTTTCCATAGCTACCAGAGGGGCAACGCGTTACGTTACGAAGCGGTTTACCCTCCAGTAAGAAGTTTTCACCTCAATAAACACTGATTCAATATTTTTATTATTAATTTCTGTAAGTTTTACGACCATTTCAAACACTTGGTCTGTGTTTTATCATCGGGTATCAGAGGTCATGAGAACGACTATTTAGGTAAAATATAATGACAAAAAGTGAAAAAATATTCGTGGTTGATAATTTTAGTATTTTAGTTTCAGTTTAACGTTAGCTGAAATAACTGATGCTGGAATAGAAGATCAAAATAATATCATTTTCTTAAAATGCATTTCGTTGGATCGGTAAACAGTCAAAATTGAGGAAAGAACGAAAGATTCTAGTAGTTAATACCTTTTGTAAATATTTTTTTTATTTACAATTGTATTTTTGTGTGTAAATAAAATTTTAGGTTATATTAATGTCAAAAAATTTGTCAACAAATAGTTTTAAAAAGAAGCATTTCAACCCTAGTCTTACCCTAGCGATTAACTGCTGGTCACGAAAATTCGATGTTGTTTACTGCGTTAAACGATACACAAATTAATTTAAAACTGCAACATCACTAAGAAATAATTAAATCGTTTATCTAGTGACATGTTTAAACTACCAATGAATGACCACTTATAGATAAAACATTGCACTAATGTACTTTGTATAATTGCTGTATTAACAAATTACTGTACAACAAAAACTGTCTTGCAGTGTAAATAGAGAATGACAATTGATAAATTGCTTTATTTAGTAGATACAGAGGTGGTACAGCCGAGGTTAATTTAAGTTTTATTACATTTTTTATAGTATAAACATTTTTAGCACCTATATAAGTATAGATATACCAGGAAAAATCCCAGACAAAACTGAATGAATAAAATACGTTAGTACATTGTAAGTATAAAAGCTGTTATTCAACAAAGGGGAGCTTATCGAAGACAAAAGCAATCAGATATAACAAGCTCTATTGGAAACTGCTAATGAAGGTTCAAGGTTCGACGACCCCTGCTGAACCTGATTGTTATTTTAATTAACGAATAATTATTCAAGTTGGAGTTTCATCCCTCTATTCATATCTGAAAAAAGACTAAAAATATTACACTGTCGAGGGTTGCAGCTAACATCCCTTTTTATTTCACACTATTGGGAATGGGTCTCTCCATTCACATTCTAAAACTAATGTTATAAAGAAAATAACAATATTATTAGTTCCAGTATAAATATTTAAAGAATTTGTTTTATTTGTTTCTTTGAATCACTGTCATATTGAAGTTCAACTTGGCTTTGAAAAAAAATTTCATGGAAACTGGCAAAGCTACATCTATTGTCCTTTTTTAGAAATTGCAATTGTTCTGCCAATGATATTTGCCATGAATATCTCATTTGACATCGCTAGCGAAGTATAGCGATATCAAATGAGATATTCACATTATAACACATGAAGGTTATGTAAAATTTTAGTCGTGTTAGTGTTACTAAGGTGTGAAACCGTATGTTTAATAAAGATAAATACTGTTATCTACATTATCTATATTTTTATCAACTTTTGGAGATTAGAGGTGCAGTAACTAAATTTTGTAACCTCTTACATAACGACTTAAATATTCGAATTTAAAGTTTTGTGTATTGCAAAGTAACACTACTTTTAAATTCTGCTGCGTATGATAACATTTCTATTTATAAACGACTTTTATTATTACGACTGATTGTTTTATTTGTAAAGCCTAGATTTATGCATAAAATTAAGTATAGGTATACTATTGTGTTTGTTCTATTGATTGAGAACTATTTGATTGATTGATAATGACAAAGATAAGATTTACTATTCCGATATTAAGATCATAACCATAAAAAATATAATGTATATACATATATTATAACTGATCACATCCCTGCAGTATTCCTGCATCTTTGTAGAACCCATATGGGTGTTCCCCATTCGATCCCAGTGATACCCACTAACTTATAACTTGTAAGTTATCTGCGTTGTATAAAAAGAATTACACCTTCTGTGCAAGAAAACTCCGAAACGAAACCTGCATGCCTGACAGTTTTCCGTAACGTTTTCAATTGCATGTGAGGCGTATAAGGCCAGCGCGGCGGACTAAGGACTACATCCTTCTCATTGTGAGAGGAGAACCGCGCCTGCAGTGGATCACTAAATAATTGGCTATAAACTCCTAACAAACAAGATCCATTTCGTTTTTTCAAAAAAAATCTGTTTATTTCCAGCCACCAAAACAAATTTTATTGTGCGCAAAACAATAATAATAACAAAAGTGCAAAATTTCGTTAATAAACCAACACACGTAATATCATTGAGTGAATTGTTTTCATGACAAAACAGGTGTAAAGTGTGTCTGTAGCGAATAATATAATCGTTCATGTTAATAATAGAGGTGTTATCGCTATCGTTGTACCATATCAGCAGATAATTATGACAATTGACAAAATATTACATGCGGTACACCACGCAAACACCGCGTGATATGGTTCGAGATATGCAGCAATACAAGAAATAACTTATATGAGAAATGAAATATATATTAGGTGGTAAAGCCATGGTAGCTCATCAGGAGAGGTACCTACCGCCAGCCTTTTAACCCGTCGTAAAGCAGCATGTACCTATACCTACTTATGTTACAATTCAAATTAATCACACATAGCTTGGAAATATAAACAATGGGTGGTCTTTTCGCTATAGAGCGAATTCTTATACGCAATATTGAATTCAAACAGTAATAAATGTGAATGTGAATTAGAAAGTTATATCGTCCCTTGATTCATCCGCTTTGATCGCCCCTCAGGCAAAACGTAGAATGGGCGAAAAAAAGTGGGAGGAAAAGCTCCCAGCACTCTTTTAAAAGTAAATTTATTAAAGTTGTTATCTTTGTTAAATGGTGCAACTTATATTGCAAATATACTAAACGCACTTAATTATAATACCTATTTAAAATTGTAATGTTAACCACGAATCGCAAACGAATCTAAAATATTATAACAAAACAATGTGCCTGGTCTGTTGTTTACATTTTTTTCGAAGGCCGCGCGACGCTAGTTCTATTAAAACGCGGGAAAAATACGACCACAGATAATGTAACGCACGGGCCATCCGTCACGTACGCGGAATATACAGCCAGTCGGTCATCATGCATGCATGTAACTTGCATGCTAAGTACTTTATGTAAATACATTACTGCACGAATTTTTTTAGATTGACTGTGTTGCATGACGGGCTTTTATTTAATAACGTGTTTTATAAATTAATTTAGAGAAATAATAAACTGTTGTTGGCTGAATGCGCTATTGTTAGTGACCATATGATATGATCGCGTCAGGACACGTGACCTGATCGAAAATTCGTAAGACGGAGGGAGAGTGTTTAAAATATGGAAATTGAACAAAGTCCATGTATTAATGAGAAAAGTGATGACCACATAAATGATAGTACTTTTATACCTATAAATAAAGCAATTGTTCCCTAACCATTCCAAAATATTCAAAAATGCACAACGTTCATGTTCAAGTTTTCACTTCTGCCGTTGTTTTTTTTTAATATTTAAAGATTTGTAAGTGTTTTTCTGCAACAAACTAAAGAAAGCAATATTGAATTTATCGTAACTCCAAAGTTAGTACCGCCAGCGCGAAATATTTAACAACAAACTCGCCGGCCGGTCCCCCAACCGTACGAGTACACGATCGATGCAAGTTCAAGGCGCATTACCAGACAGCCCTACTAAGGTGGTTTCGTAATACATAAATTTATATTAAAAGGTTTGCTATAACAGCCTGTGTCATTAACTTCCGAGATTAGTTTCGTTGAAATGTTTAATGAATCTTATTCGAGAATAACAAGTTTGATGCATAAATATTTTACCCGGCACTGTTTTAGATAATTTTGCCGCGTGATATTTAAATGCGCGCTAATTCTTCTTATTGCTGAATATGAGTGTAAAATTAGCCCAGAGACATGATATGTTCATTTTTTTATTGATGTCAGTTAGTCACTGCATCCCACGGACATTCAGATCCAACCCAAAATGGTTTAAAAGCTACTACCATTAATAGGAAGCCTGTTTATAGACACTCAGACATTCATTCTCATGTCTGTCTGTAACCCATTATTGACCCACTGCAGGGTCGGGTCTCCTCTCACAATGAGAATGTAGGCCTTAGTCCACCACGCTGGCCTAGTTCGGGTCGGTGGACTTCACATGCCGTTGAGAACATTTTTTGTGAAGGGCAGGCATGCAGGTTTCCTTACAGTGTTTTCCTTCACCGTTACAGCAAGTGATATTTAAGTGATAATACGTAGGATACGCAGCGGTGATAGCCCAGTGGCTTAGAATTCGACCTCGAATCGAGGGGTCTGGGTTCGAATCCCAGTGGCACGCACCAATGACTTTGTAATAAAAGTTATGTGCGATTTATAAAATTAAATATCACCTGCTGTTACGGTGAAGGAAAACATCGTGAAGAAACCTGCATGCCTGAGAGTTCATAAAAAAAGGCATGTGAAGTCCACCAACCCGCAGTAGGCCAGCGTGGTGGACTAAGGCCTACATCCCTCTCATTGTGAGAGGAGACCCGACCCTTTAGTGGGTCATTAATGGGTACTGACGTAGGATATTTCCTTTTGTAAAACTGGCTCTGTTAGAAAATTTTATATCGCCAGCCCGAAATATTTACCAACAAACTCGCCGGCCGGCCCCCTCCCTGCAGCTGCACGATCGATGCAAGTTCAAGGTTCCGCGTGGCGCAGACCGGTGACGTCAACGCCATTCATGGACCCAATCGATAGCACCCCCGCACCCCTCGCCCCGCACCCCGCACCCCTGTGGGACCCTGAGAGAGGACGCCGGGAATATTTGCCGGGCGAACGACTGTGTTAGCGTTTTTGTTTTTTTTTAGTCCACATCTTAGGCTTAGTGAACGTTTTTTTTTCTATATCAGCCCAGGGATGTAATTCTAACTCTATGTTAACATTTTTCTGTAAAGTAAAATTATACGCAGCGAAATCGTTATTGTAAATTGTAAGCTCCTATTTTCACGAATTCAGTACGGAAAAACGTTAGCTTGTATGTCGAACTCAATGTCCTATTCCAGCGCGAACAGTATGACCAGAAAAGAGTTAAATCTCCAAAAGGTAACCCGACCCTGTAGTGTCAAAAAAGGCTTGCAGACACACTTGTCTGATTGATTTATTAGTAGGAATACTTACCTATAAAAAACCACGCCGTGTTTGTCCTCAAAAGTAGCAACAAATACGACCTTTTATAGAATTTCTACGGTATTAGGTGACCTGGATATTCTTTAGCTACCCTTATGTAACTTTAAAATTTCTTTATACTAATACGTACTTACTCAGGCGGTGTAAGATGGTAGCCTCAAATAAAATATCTCCCGCAATCACACTTCTGTGGCTTCCCGGCGACTAACAAAGACGGCGGTAGGTCCTCCCCACTATAGGTCTACGACATCCCCGAACTAACTGTATTAGTTCCACCACAATACAATAAAAAATTATGTCATGGATAACATTGCCATATTCATATTGCGTTCTGAACGAATCCCTCCGAATAGAAATGGAGAGAAAATGGCGCCGTTGGATGAAAAGGGAAATTGCCGTTCACTGAAAATGGGATTTTGCAGATTATTCAGATATAACTTCAGCTGAATACAGCTGAATACGTACGGATAGACAATATTATGACGTAACACGAGTTACTTGCTTGAAATTGTTGAACATTACAATGTAAAAATATATAGACTTTTTTGAACGAACGAAATTGAATGAATGTGTATGGTTTTCGTTAACTGTGTGTGTGTGTGTGTGTGTGTGTGTTACCTGATAAAGAACCTTTTGAATTTAAATAATAAACACACGTCTATTAATAAACAAATGACTAAATAATAAGAATCAGTGAGAAGTTCAGTTTATCTAAATGATTTTAAACAGACGGGATTTTTAAGACTGTTCTTGTTCTCTTTTCAAAGTACCTACATATAATTTTTAATATTTAAGCAGTTTTGACTTACTTTTACTTTTCTAGACTATTCACAATTTAGTTCCTACATTTCAGATTTTTTGTCGTAAATACCTCATGTTAATTGTGGAACACATGAAATTTATTTATCGTACTTTGATACGTGTTAAGTAGAACAACTAAATTTGGTACGATGTTGCAATAAATATATTTTTAAATATTATGGAGTAAATTAATTTATGAATAGTACTCGTAGACCCGCTACGATTCTCGTAGCGCCCTTCAATGTATACAATCTGTCGCGTTCACAACTAAGGCTTAGTTAAGGCAGGTACAATAATTTCCTCCTAATTTTATATACCCAAGGTTTTCCATATAACTGAGAACTTTTGTAGAACGGAAGGTATATCCGTTGCGGTCTTGAAATACAAAAGTTATAATTCGTAGACGCATAACGATTCTCGTAGCGCTCTCGAAAGTAAACAGCTACTTGTGGCGCGTAGGCCGCCGCCCACCCTTCTAGCCAATCTGCGTCAGAAGGAACAAACATACTAGTTAACAACTCTACACAATCTAAATTTTAGGAAATATTAATAAGAAAACCATAACCTTTGGAGTGGAATGGAGTGTAGTCATTTCAGTTTTCCGGAGAGTTTCTCTGCTACTGCCGTTATCACAGTAAGCTTACGTATATGTATATCATTCTTTTTCAATATATGATATCGTCATTTTAAACTATCTGATGAGCTGATGGATTCATGCTTTATTGGAAGGTCACCTCTTCTATATTCATCTTTTTATCCATCTATTCATCAACTATCATGCCATCTAGTCACCACAGGGCACTTGATTATAGGCTTTCTGAAGAGGCCCCCTTTCTTTAACATTATATCTATGATGCGTTAACTGACATGAACGGTTACAACCCAAACCATTATTATGTTCTGTGGTATTAACGATTTAAGTGTATGATGTTTATGATAAAAATTTGTGCTTAGACTATACGGTCAACATTTTCATGGTCCAAATATACACTAAGTAAGTATGTGACAGACCTTCAAAGCTCTTATTTTCAAAGGAGTTCGAGGAATGGCTAAGTATTTGTCGCACAATTTCCACGATCAGCAAAAAACCGTGCCCCCAATTACGACAAACGGTCACAATAGAAAAATGTTGATCGTTACTTCCTTTGAAGTACCTTTAAACGTTGTTAAGTGTAGTAGGCTCGGTGATTTGAATAAAGTTGGAAGCCGTTGACGTCAGCTGAGTTAGCTTCTAGTCCTTTATTATATTATACAACACCATTTTGTAAACCTAGTACCTACATTATTTTTAGTTATTAATGTTCCTTGAGTAATTTTTTCGGTTTTAAGCGGTTTTATCGGTACGCGCGATCTCTTCCAGAGAACCATTTAGGTAAGAAGTTAAAGCATGGAGAGAGAAAGTTGTAGGTAGGGTGCATGAAACGTTAAAGTATAGATAAATGAGTACAGAGGAATAGTGCATAGTACAAAATGACGAAATAAGAATTTACTGGTGGGAAATTAATAAAAAAGCTAACAATAATAAAGAGTATATATCTTTTCTAACTGTACTGTACCTAAAGGAGCAGTATGGTGAAATATGCTAAAAGTCTCCGCCTGTTTCCACCCCGTGCCTTTTAGTGATTCAAAAAGGATTGCAGAATTGCAACCCACTAGTATTAACTGTACAATACTAATAACAATTACGGTTTTATATACATGTGGATTGATGACGCAAATCGTTACTCCACGCTATTATTGAGGCTTGGGCGGGGTCGTTGTACGTCATATGCGTGAATTTTCAGTGGAAATTATGATTTTGTTGTAGCATTTAATACAAAATTGTTGAAGTCCATCAAGTCGCTTTCGGCCAGCGTGGTAGGGTATGGCATACATCCTTCTCATTGTGAGAAGAGATCCGACCCTGCAATGGGTCATTAATGGGTTAAAGACACATTTGCAAGAAAAAACATCGTAGGACATGAATAAATTTAGATGTTTCATTAAATTTGTTAAAATCAAGTGATTTAATTTGTACACCCGAAGTGTCGCCAGAAGTGTTGAAAATAAAAATAAAAAATAGCAAAAGAGGATATTATATTTTTTATTTTCTTAAGAAAAGTAGTTCTACTTCTTATGGGTTATAAAATACCGGATAAAAAACATAAACAACCAATACGAAAATTTGCGAAAACCAAATTCGAGAACGAGACTTAAAGTTAAGAAGTATAAGTGCGTAAGCACTTTAAATTGTACTATATTTTATTCGTTTATTCTTACTTTACGAATACAAACAATTCCTACAAAAGTCGCAATTAATTCCTTAGGTAAGGCTAAGTAACCAAAAAAGTTATGTAAATCGCTTCTACGCATTCTCTGCGCTCCACTGTAACCGCATGGTAACCGCCTACGAGCGCTACGAAACTGTTGATTTAATTTCATCTATGTCGTGATCTGTTTCTACGCTATTTAATATTATTTAAAGATATACGGTAGATTTCAATAACCGGTCTTCGGATATGAATAGGGATAGAAACAATTCGATCACCGAGATATTCTTTTAAACGGTTGGTAACTTTGTAAAATAACAGATGTTAAAATAATAGATGTTTGGTTGCCAACTGAACATCTATTGAGCTAACCGTATCCGTCGATTGGTACTTGAAACGGCCGATAACAGACGGCTTTGATTACAGACACCAATAAATGAAAGAATCTTGAAAGGCGCTCTCATGTACAGAAAGATTTGCCCTTCATAAATTCTTCCTCTTTCTGCGAAAATGGTAGAGCTGTAACTATAAAACCTACCACTTTTACCTTTGAATTACCAATTTAAACCCTCGAAAAATTCCAACTAGAATAAAACATATCCCTCGAAAAACAATAATACACAAAAATGTAACTCTGCTCATATTCCCAGCTTAGCCATAATTGTATTCCTTGTATCAGTGCCATTTCTCCCGGGGGGTTGGGCGGGCGGCGTGGGCGGATGACGTCAACGGATCCCTTCAACTTGACATTCGCAGGCTGTATCGATCGCGGTCGATCGTCGCAGTGGCGAGGCCGCCCGTGTTTACGTTATGCTCTGAATGAACCGGCTAGCCAATTACATTTCAGGAAAATTAACAGGTCTTTTTTTATAAACGCAGGCAATCAGGCCACTATAGGCAGACGGGCCACCTATGCTTCGAGCACGAACGTATAATATAGTAATTTTAGTTCATATTGATACAAGTTCATAGTTTCGTATAGTGTCGTATCGAGCTGCCATCAGTATGGGAAGATGTCTGTTAGACCGAAATAAGACGTAATGACTGATGTTTGGGTGCAATCCTATTATGGTCTACAGCCGGGTCTATTCCCAAAACAGGGGGGCCTGAAGCATACTCCACCACGCTGCTCCAATGCGGATGCGGATCAAACCGCCCATGGGACCTTAAAACGTATCGGTGTAACGACTGCTATCTTGTCGCAAACAACCGGGATAGACCGTTTAACGTGCCCTAAGTGCCGTATATAGCGGATAGTGTATTAAGTGTAGATATTAGTGTGATAGCCCAGTGGCTTAGAATTCGACCTCGAATCGAAGGGTCCGGGTTCGAATCCCAGTGGCACGCACCAATGACTTTGTAAAAAAAAATTATGTGTGCTTTATAAAATTAAATATCACCTGCTGTTACGCTGAAGGAAAACATCGTGAGGAAACCTGCATGCCTGAGAGTTCACAAAAAAAATGTTCTCAAAGGTATGTGAAGTCCATCAACCCGCAGTAGGCCAGCGTGGTGGACTAAGGCCTACATCCTTCTCATTACGAGAAGGAAACCCGACTCTGTAGTGGGTCACTAATGGGTTACTGGCAAGTGCCGTAACGAAAGTTTATGAGGATTGGACGGATGGAAGGATAGATGGATGTTAGATACTCTACGCAAAAACGGCTGAACAGATTAAGATGAAATTATCGACACAAGTAGATTATGACCGGATTAAACATAATATAAGATATTTTTATCCCTTCCTGGATCAAATTCTTAGGTCCACGTAAATGAAGTCGTAGTCGGAAGATTTTCCCCAAAAATATTTTGAAATTAGCAATCACTCATAGTCGCGATTAGAGTGATATAATGAGCTAATATGCGCTCAGTTGAGTAGAATCCAGACTACGCCTGCCCCGCCCACATAGCCGGTCACTTCAAACATATTTCTATGTAAATTCATACACATTACAGTACACGGGTAATTCGGATCTTAGACGGTTATACAACCATTGCAAGAAAAGGCAACTGTAGAGTCTGCAAGAGAAGTTAACCTTTCAACTCGACATTCGGAGGCTGTATCGATCGCCGCAGTCGGGTGTGTTTACGCGGCCGGGCTCGTGAATGAAAGCCGCCGCCCGGCCGGCTTCACAGATTCTCGGAAATGAGTTTGCTCCTTATACTGTAAATAATGCTTTGTCAGTAACCCATTAATGACCCGCTACAGGGTCGAGTTTCCTCTAACAATGAGAGGGATCCACCACGCTGGCCTACTGCGGATTGGTGGACTTCACATACCCTTGAGAACATTTTTTTTGTGAACTCTCAGGCATGCTGCTTTCCTCACGATGTTTCCTCACGATGTAACAGCAGGTGATATGTAATTTTATAAAGCGCACATAACTTTATTTACAAAGTCATTGATGCGTTCCACTGGGATTCGAACCTGGACCCCTCGATTAAGAGATTCACGCGGACGAAACTACGGGCAGTCTAGCTGGTACATAAACGATCCCGAGTTTAGTTAACCGTAGGTTTAACCTTTCAACTTGACATTCGCTGTATCGACCGCCGCAGCAAGGCCGGCTATGTTTACGTTGTCTGTGAATGAGACGCCGGCAGGTGTCAGACAGTCTAATTCTCGGAAATAAATCTGACCTGATTCAATTCTAGCTCATTCGTAGCCTTCGTTAGGATAGCAGTCATTAAACTTTGTCGATAGGATAGCCGTCGTTAAACTTTGTCGATAGGATAGTAGTCGTTAAACTTTGTCGATAGGATAGCCGTCGTTAAACTTTGTCGATAGGATAGTTAAACTTTGTTGAAGACCCTATGGGTTAAAAAACATCATACATGTCCCTCTGCCAATTTTCATTGGAGCAGGCGTAGTGGAGCATGCTCTAAACCCCATGTGTTCACGTATAGTTATTTTATTTACATAGTATAATATAGTCATTTTTAAATATTTTATAAACAGAATAAATTTATTGTAACGTCGTAATTTATTCAAATAAAATTAATTTAATTTAAATTACGGAGTTACATAGTACTAATCTGTGGCGAAAGTCTTCAGTAAGCAAGTAATGTCGTCTATTAAAAGCTCAAGAGCTTTTAGAAGAGATAGAGATATACGAATAGCAGTATGTATTTAAGTCACATAAAGAATATCGCAAGCGTTTGAGCTTTGTATTCGTATTGATCGCGTACTCTGCAGTGCCGGCGCTTGTGTGAAGTTTACGTTTTGTTTTGACGTGAAAAGCTGCTTTTCTACCTCAGCACAGCTCTGGTGGAAACAGCTTAGCGTAGCGAGGCTAGGTCAATCAGTAACCCATTAATGACCCACTACAGGGTCGGGTCTCCTGCTCGCAATGAGAGGGATGTAGGCCGCCGTCCACTACGCTGGCCTACTGCGGGTTGGTGGTCTTCACATACCTTTGACAACATTTTTTTTGTGAACTCTCAGGCATGCAGGTTTCCTCACGATGTTTTCCTTCACCGTAACAGCAGGTGATATTTAATTTTTATAAAGCGCACATAACTTTTTAACAAAGTCATTGGTGCGTGCCCCTGGGATTCGAACCCGGACCCTTCGATTCGAGGTCGAATTCTAAGCCACTGGGCTATCACCGCTTCACCGCGAGGCTAGGTAAATGAAGCAATTCTATTGGTTATTCAAAAACGCATCCCTCGCTAAGTCACTACGCATCCTCGCACATCTCTGGTGGAAAGGCAGCCTTACGCTTAACACTCACAACCCCTCAATCGGGTTCCCTATGTGGGCGGTTGCTTGTCTAAACATTTTTTTTTATCTTTAGATAAGTCGTTTTTTGCAACGCTCCTTTTACGACACGCTTACGCCCTTTTACTCCTTTTACTCCTAACCAACCTCGTATGAAAAAGTATTTCTATAAATAGTAACGTTAATTATAAAAAAACATGTCTTCCACAAGGATACGCTAATTTGACCTTTTGTTCTGTGACCTCAGCGTTTAGACGCTTGGGTCCCCGTGACGTCATTCGGCGACCTTATTCAAAGGATCCTCGGAATATTTTAATATGAGGATAAATATAGAATGGTAAGAAAACATAGGTATAATGAGAAAATATTTTTGGTGGTAATTAATTTTTTGGTTGAAAATGCAAAATGGAATTAAACCACTGCATCGAAAACGCTGCAATTATTCGATATCGACATCGAAATACGTTGAAGCGATATTTCGATGCCCAAGGATACATCGACGAATTAATCGATTCATTACATTGATACACCTCGTAATAGATAAACATCGATAAATTGTTTGAATGCGACGCTTGTACTTGATATAGCTGGAGAGCTCGCAGGCATTTTTCTACAAGTGTTTGTGTCATTATAAAATTATATAAAATAACTATGCATCAGCTATGTCTGCATTTTTTGTGTTCGGATATTGTAAATAATCTATTTACAGCGGTGATAGCCCAGTGGCTTAGAATTCGACCTCGAATCTAGGGGTCCGGGTTCGAATCCCAGTGGCACGCACCAATGACTTTGTAAAAAAAAAAGTTATGTGCAATTTATAAAATTAAATATCACCTGCTGTTACGGTGAAGGAAAACATCGTGAGGAAACCTGCATGCCTGAGAGTTCACAAAAATGTTCTCAAAGGCATGTGAAGTCCACCAACCCGCAGTAGGCCAGCGTGGTGGACTAAGGCCCACATCCCTCTCATTGTGAGAGGAGACCCGACCCTGTAGTGGATCATTAATGGGTTTACTGACAAATAATTAATTTAACATACTTTTATGATTAAAGTCAGAATAAGTCGTACGGACGACTAACTCACGCGCGTGTGATCGCTCCTATAGTATTTTTTAGACCGCATACGCACAAATTCGTACGAAAACGCGTTCAAATTGACAAACGCGACCTTAAACACTTCTCGAAATGTCCCGACAGCTCTAGGGATAGTTACGAAAAAATGAAATGAAAAATTTATTTATTTTTCCAAAAAGTACAAATAATAGTTTGTTAACACAGTGTAGGCATCCTTTTAAGTAAAATAATACCTGTGACAGGATGCCCCGCTCTTTCTAAGTTAAATACATTTTTACATATAAAATAAATTTAAACAGAACTACTTACATGTTTTATACAAATTTAAAGTGTGTGTGTGTCTGTTGTATGTGTGTGGGTATGTGTGTGTGCCTACTATGTGTATGTGTGTGTGAGTGTGTGTGCGTTGTATGTGTGTGAGTGTATCTGTGTGCCTACTTTGTATATGTTTATATGAGTGAGTAGCAACTATATGTGCTTATTTATTGTATTTACGAGCTTAGTTATAGACTTATGGTATTGCATTGACTGTGACTATTCCCGCTCGAAATAGTACGCACCAGTGGCATGGTGGCGAGTGCGCTCAAGTCGGCAGTCGGCCAAACCGGTTGGCGCCATGCAAATAAGTTCACAAGTTCCTTCACCCCTCGCGTCATCGCTGGACAACGGACTATCCACTCACGCCCCACACTGTTTTTCCGTGATTTTTCATCTGTTTACGCGTGGTAATAGACGATAAACAACTCCATTTTTTGTTTTTATTTTTGTGATAATTTTAGGGCGATTAGCTGTAGCAATTAGCTGATAAGGATTTAAGGTCTTAACAAGTTTTAAGAAAATTTACACTTTTATTTTTGGTCCATACATATTATAATAAACTTTTGAGTTAACAGTCCCATTGACGTCATTGTTAATTTTGGAAATCTCAAGACGTACGTTGGTATCGATAGATTAAGATCTTAAAAAAATAAGAAGTTCTCTAAATTACGACCGTGAATTAACTTTGAGCGTCATGAGAGATAATCCGGACTTATCATTGACGCCATCACCAGTTTTGTAAGTGTAAGCACAGAATACGTAATAGTATAAGCCGAACGGATAAAGAAACCATCTGGTAATGGCGGCCGGTACTTATGGTAACGTCAGTAAAAAGAGGTCAAGTAAAATCTTTGATATCGTGCTGGGGTCCAAACCGGTTGCCATACTTGCCCGTGAATTACTAAATTGCAAGGGTGATAACGCTCCAGTCTCTTTTCTTCTTCAAAATACTTAATTACTTTGTAGAATATTTGTCGAGCATCACTATGAAGAAGATTCCCGCGTTTTCTAGAAGCCATTTAAACAACCAAAGATCTAAACTTAACAAAAACAACAAATAACAGAACAGTAGTTGTAACTAAACAGAATTAAAATTTTACGAAATGGAGTGCGTCGAGACAGCGAGAATGCTAATCCAAACTGATTATTTTTTTGTACGTCGTACCACTACGTGCGAGTATAGACAGAGCTACGATATGAACGAGATAGCATGAGACCGTCCGCCATTTACAGATTGTTTCTTTATCCGCACAAAGATACGCATACAAGTACTCTGTATGTTACTCTGTATAAGTACAGTGTAAATTTTTCACGTATGCGTGGATGGGGAAATCCGAAATTATGAGAAATAGCGAAAAATACTCAAGGTAGCCTGATTTCGATGAAAAATAAAACCGCATCATCGGATTTTTGAAAAATAAATCAAACCCGTTGAATTAAAAAAATCACAGCCTGTATAATTATTTTTTCGATTTTCGAATTCAGAGCAAATTTTTAACAAAATTTTTTTTTTACAAATTAACTGTGTTCAAAATAATGACCATTTTTCCGAATATGTACCTACATAGCTGGATTGGACGACTCAAGGTTACTCTGTATTTATAAGAAGTACAACGTGGTTTTGTATTTCAGTAATGCGGACATCGGCCCATTAGCTCAGTTGGTTAGAGCGTCGTGCTAATAACGCGAAGGTCGCGGGTTCGATCCCCTCATGGGCCAAATATTTTTTTTCACTTTATAAAACGAAATCAAAAATGTAACGTAAAGTATTTCTTACCACAATACTTTGTTTTTACATATTTTAGAAGCTACATTTTTTCTTCTTAAATTTTTTCTACAACTTATAAACAATAACTTCTTGTGTGTGCATTTTCTACTTATTGAAAAAATTCTTGCAAAACTAGACGTTACCTACATTAAGTTGCAGTGTAGCAAAATATTTGATTTATTAATTTACTAACATTAACTAAACTACGAGTAATTTACTAAATTCATTTCCTAAACACACCTCCTAAACACACGAATCACGACTTTTAACTGACACAAACCAGTGTATCTAGTATTCAGTGTACCTTGAAATTATTTACCTAAAACAACCTCATTTAAATAGCAAACCTAACTAATCGTTTATAGAGTATAAATTTCATTGAAGATTAAAGTTATAGGTGTAAAGAAGTTTTACTCGAATGAGGATAATAAATATGAAAATCGATTAGACCTTTCATCGAAAAGTAGAGTCAATATTATTTATGTTTGAGACAAAGTAGGTACGTCAAATGCACGAATCCTACTGTGCGTCAAATACTGCACAAGAAATTGCTTTTAGCAAGGTAAAATTTAAATATGAGGTTTAGCCCTAAAGCCCTAGCTAGCTTATACTCGTACGTATAAGGCCAAGACAAGAAATCAAAAATAAGTCAGTTAACTTGAAACATTTATGACGTCATAAATAGCCGTTTTTTTAGTATAAAAATGGCTATACGTATATGAAAAGATTTGGCGTTTTTGACGATCAATAAAAGTATCTTAATCGACTCTGAGGTCAAAAGGATGTAACAAGGATATACTGGAATACCGGAACCGAAATCACATTAAAATCATCCCATTTCATCCGAAATATAAAGAGTATCAATATTGATTTCTACTAAACTGGTTCTAATCCTAATACCAGTAGAAACTGGTTTACAACAGGTGATTAGACTGCGCAGTCGCTCACCTTGACTTTGAAATCGATTTGTAAACAACGCGAATATCGATATAGAAATATTTTTTTCATAATTATGTTAGTTGATATTTATTCCATATTGTTTTTTTATTTATTAAGACAGACAGAGTATCAGGAAAGTCTAAAAACCTTAAAAAAAAAAGGACAAAAACAAATTGATAATCATTTATTCACATTCTCCTTACTCGTCAACAAATATTCAGTATCTACAATAATTACAGAATGACAAACAAAACTAGCGCTTTTCCCTCATTAAAAAACAGTAATAAATGCTATACAATAACAATACACAATGACTGACGAAATTAATAGCTACATAAATATTTGCGACAATTTTTGGATATTTATAATACATACATACACATTTATGTACTGTCAATATTTTTTTGAGTTTAAGTTCCCACATGATTGAGGTTTGTTGTGGTGTAAACAATAATTATTATTGTTTTATCGCGGGTTTCAATAACCGATCTTCGGATACCATTTGGCTGCCAACATGCCGCATTTTTATCGCTTTGCTGGTTTGTTGTTTGGCAATCAAACAATTTTAGAGTTATCCATATCCGATGACTGATTACTTAAACCGTCCATTATAAAATTTTAAGACATTTCTCAACTATATAAAAAGATACAATATACAAATTATACATGTATGCATATATTTATTTTTTAATGTTTGCTCTGCCGTATCATACACTCCTGTGCAATCTGCCACCATTCGCTATGTGCTTATAGAACGAAACAAGTATTTCTTCACATATAAATACATATAAGTACATTAAATACATTTCAATTATTTATATTTTAGTGTCGACAAAATTGTTAGACATTTTGGATATCGTGTATTCTGATTTATCACCTACATCACATTACAATGAGATTTACTGTTCATACAAAGACAAACACTTGATTATTTTCTATAATTATGTATAACCAGACCAGTGCCCGAGCGTGAAAACTATTGTCACAGTATTCGTATAGTTAACGTATGCCATTAGTATGGTATGTCAGACAGACTGACGTAATATGACATATTAATGATTGATCTTTATAGTACTATTTAGTAATCTATATAGGTTAATATTTTGTTTAACATATAAAAATATACTATAAACATACATATTTACAAAATATGGTACAAAAAAAATGCTGAATCTCGATTCAATAATAAAAACCTTATTTTACTGTAATATTTTACATGTAATAAAACTACATAAATCTTGTATTATGAATATAACTAATGGACTACATTCGTTATTCATTTTCTACTACAAATAACAACCAAGCATGCGAGCTTTAAAAAAATTAAACGACACCCACTGTAAAAATGAAGG
Source organism: Erynnis tages (assembly GCA_905147235.1). Classification (NCBI taxonomy): domain Eukaryota; kingdom Metazoa; phylum Arthropoda; class Insecta; order Lepidoptera; family Hesperiidae; genus Erynnis; species Erynnis tages. The sequence continues at coordinate 13,128,422 of LR990072.1, read as the reverse complement.
AAACATCATGAAACCTTGCGTGCGTGAGAATTCTCCACAATGTTCACTAAAACATACACGAACTCTGCTGTCTCGCATGGTGGACTAAGACCTATTCCTTGAGAACACACCCGTGGGTCACGGATGGGTTTCAGACAGACCCAATGACAAGGTTAACTCTTGGAACTCACGGATAGAGAACACTTTATCCAGCAGTAAACCTCTATAGGCCGATGAAGTAGCAGATATAAAGCCATTCGATGCTAAAGGCCTTAGAACAGCTCACTGGAAGCTAATGGATGGCTGGAAGGGTGTTTCAGCTCTGGTTCTAAAATACAATACAATACAATACAATACTCTTTATTGTGCACATACATACTAAATCAGATTTACAATAAACATGAGAGAGAAAAACACAATTGGCGGTCTTATCGCTACGAGCGATCTCTTCCAGACAACCATCTAGGTAAGGAGTTAAAGCATGAAGAGAGAGTTGTAGGTAGGGTGCACGAAATGACAAAGTATAGAGAGTTTAATACAGGAATAGTGTATAGTACTAAATGACGGAATAAGAATAGGGACAGTGAACATCAAGGGAGAAAACTGTATAGGGGTAAATAGAAGGAATAGCTAACGGCAGAAGGAGTGTTAGAGTTTGAGAAAGTGAGCTTTAATTTGGCTTTTGAAGGAAAATGATGAGTTAAAAACCTTAGATTACCTAAGTATGGCCATTAATTGGTGACAGAGGAGCTCCGTTCAGCTCCAGCCGGCATCTAGCCGTCTATGACGAGCCACTTGTGCGTTGTAGTCTCCAGCTGCTGCTGCAGTATGGGCGTGCGGACGCGCAGCTTCACCTCCAGCGACCCGCCCGCCGGCCGCCGCCCCTCCATCAGCTGGGAATTGTCACAATGGAAATTATTACACAACTCTCGGATAATATAAGAGCGGTGATAGCCCAGTGGCTCGAATCTAGGTCCTATAGGCCATTTATTACTGTACTTGTATTGTGTAGTTCCATTTGTATATATTAACAGATATTTTTACCATAACGTTATAATAATAGTAGTAACGCTTCACACTGATAGCCCCACACTAGGATTTCCTGTGTCGTGAGCGCCATGGACACACACAAGACAACAACACACACACCCACACCAGAAACAGAAATCCAAATTCATCATTCAAGTCTCTGCTCTGCTGGGAATCGAACCCAGGACCTTTCGCGCAGCACACCGGTGTCTTAACCACTGCGCCACTTGGGTCGTCAAATATAATATTATATATAATAATATAAATTCCATGAACGCCGTACATATTTCCAAGGCCGGACTCGAAAGCCAAGGGTCGCAACCCTATCATATCTGATCATGGAAATGACCGCATAGTGCTCAGAGTTATTTTCTGATATAGTAACAGCCTTCTAAGCGTTATTCACGTTGGTTCATTTCACAGGTAAATTTTGTTCATGGGTGTGTAGTCTATAATTAATTGTTCTATGTATCTTCCTTCCTTCCTTCCTTGCAGCCCTTGGCAGTCCACTGCTGGACATGGGCCTCCCATAATCGACGCCACTCCGTCCAGTCCTGGGCCCTCTGAATCCAACGTATGTATGTATCTAATTATATTTAATGTATTAAATAAAATGTGAATTAATTGTTAATTTCATATTTTAATTATTGTTTCCATATTTAAACATAATAAAGTCCGAATTTAAAATATTCGAAAATTTGGGAATAATTCGAATTATTCGAAATTTTTCCAATTATTCGAATTTAGAATCGAATATTAATCGATCGATTCAGAACGAATGATTCGTAAGTTCGTTCGAATTAGATTCATAAATGAGCAGAAACTGACCGGATACGCCTCGTGCAAGGTGACCTGTGTCTCCAACGGCGCCAGCTTCACGCTCGCGGTGCCGAGCGACGCGTCCTTGGAGAACCAGCCGCTGCAACACAACAGCGCGTCACAACACCCGCCGCTACAACAACAACAACGACCGATGCCACCCGAATTACGTTACCGACAGCCGGAGGACTCAAAAAAAAACCAAAGTGCTTAAGATTATTTTTATTAAATTAATTAAAATTACACATTGTGACTATTACTGGTCGATGTGAGACTCAGCTATATAGTGATGAAATATTTTAATTATGATTGTCAAGAAAACTATTAAATGCTGACGAATTGAGGACGCGCCTTGACCTAGCGCGCTCTGCCGCTTCCGCGGTCATCGATGTCGAGTCAGCGACATCTCAATTGAGGGCGCACGTGGAATTAGCCCACATTATGTCTTCCGTGGTTCCATCTGGGTCGCGTATGTAACACCCGCTACCACACCGCACGCCACTACACACTACTCGTACCACGATACTATACACATAGCACTGGTATAGGTCATGATACTAATATGCTGTTATTTACAACAAGGGCTCATCCATAAATTACGTCACACGTTAATGGGGGGAGGGTGTCACCGGAATGTGACATAGAGTGACAAGGGGCAGGCGGGGTCAAAAGCTTTGTGACGTCACATTTTAAAATTTGAAATCCATAACGCGAAAGTCATATGTGAATAAACAACTTTAAAAATTTGCAATCTGGATCTATATAATTTAGCACTCTCGCTATAAGAAATAAAAATAACTAAAATAGTTTTTTTTTTTTAATTATTTTTCATTCATTTATGCATGTAATAAATTTAAAAAATGTGTGACGTCACATCAGGGGGGAAGGGGTTCTGAAAATGTGACAACCTGTGACAAGGACGGGGGAGGGATTTAAAAGTCCTAAAAATCGTGTGACGACAATTTATGGATGACCCCCCAATACATAAACATGTACACACATGCGCAATGGTTATTTTATCAATGAGGTTAACTTGTATTATAAATTTGTGAACAGATGTGTAGGCTACGATCTCAGTTCTCCGAGGCAAGTTATACCTAAAACTACGTTTAGGTCCTCTACTACTGTCAACCTTCACATAAGAAACTTCAATCCAATATAAGAATGCACTTGAAGGGAAATCAAAAATACACATGCTCTATCCATTACTGTTTTGAAGGGCCATGTATATTAAGGATGTTTTCACCAATCACAATTACAATCGAAATGTAATACCCATTCAGTAAATTATGAAAAATTCAACTAGTAAAAAAGCTAAGAAATCGTTTAAAAATGATTTTTATTATGAGTACTACTAATAATTAGGTCAGTAAACTTGAAATAATGATAATCATAAGCCAGATTCTTCATATAAAATATTGACTCTCTGGTTATGCTAATTCACTCTTTAATTTTTATTTGCATACCTAAAATGGTAAATATAGATTGATCTAAATAATTTGTAACAACTCTATACCTATATTTGTGCAAATAAACGTTTCGTCTTTGTATTTGTTTGTCTTTGTCTTTTTAATTCAAAATCAATCAAAATCAAAGTTTATTCATTGTCAGGTACGAGTTGTGTACACTTAATGAACGTCATACATGATAGAATATTATCTTACATCTAACATCCGCTTTCGGTGCCCCTCAGGCTAACGCAGACCAGGAGAAAAAAGCGGGCGGAAAAAAACTCCCGGCACTCTTTTAAAATCAATTACGAACTAATTATATTGCAGTATGATTTTCGACCGATTAATGAGCACGCGTGACAGCAATCGCGTGTGTCAGTATCAGTCTAGTGTCTAGTGTCTAATTGTATATCGACGGACATTTACTACTCATACCAAATAGCTATTTACAACGATCTCGCTTAGATGGGATAGGCATGATGACAGTAATCAAGTATCGCCAAAATATTTATCTGATCTAATGAAATAGGATTCCAAGATTTCGAAACATGTATTTATTCTCTTATTAATGTCGAGATTAATAATTTATTTGTTAAAATAAATCTACGAAATACAACAATCCGCCATGATAGCTTAAACACCCATCAGATCGAATTACGTCAATTTACGTCACGTCTCAGTAAACGTAATTTTTTTTGTAAGCATATTATACGCGATCTGGCATTTTTTACTGAGCCGTGGCGTAATGACAGACGCCATGACACGGGCGAGCGTTTTGGAATGAATTTGAAACTTAAAATTTAAATGTACTTTTATTGCACATAAACCTTAATTTTCTACAAAAATATGATATATTTTGGACATAATAGAAACTTCTGAATATCATAGAAGAGTTTTTGAAAATTAGTCATCATGCCCATTCCATAACGAAAACACCATCAAACCGATATAAACTCACCCTCTAGAGAACACTTGCAGCTTGATCGCGTGTCGCTTGAACACCCTCTGGCAGGCTCTGGCGTTCCTGTGGATGGCCAGGGGGAACACGGCCTCGTACTGGGGACTGTTGGTGTCCCTGACCAGCCCCGTGCGGTCGGACACCGGCGCGTCCTGGAACAATGGCAGGATTTCTTACATTATTTCAACTGACAGACATAACTCTCAAAGTTTTCTTTCAGTAACCCATTTATGACACTACGGGGTCGGGTTTCCTCTCACTATGAGGGATGTAGGCCTTAGTCCACCACGCTGGCCTACTGCGGGTTGGTGGACTTCACATGCCTTTGAGAACATTTTTTTTGTGAACTCTCAGGCATGCAGGTTTCCTCACGATGTTTTCCTTCGCTGGTATCCGTCATTGGTACGTGCCACTGGGACTCGAACCCGGACCCCTCGATTCGAGGTCGAATTCTAAGCCACTGGGCTATCACCGCTATATAATATATAAAATAGTAGTTTACTTTTTTAGTATTATCTATAGGAGGAAACTTGTAATTGGCCTTAGATATTAATTAGTGATATAGCCTTAAGATTACACAGCTGCTAGTTTCCCTTAAAGTTTGTAAATAAATAAATTACTTACATTAATTTAACTGACAGACATAACTCTCAAAGTTTTTTTTCAGTAACCCATTTATGACACTTCGGGGTCGGGTCTCCTCTCACAATGAGGGATGTAGGCCTTAGTCCACCACGCTGGCCTACTGCGGGTTGGTGGACTTCACATGCCTTTGAGAACATTTTGTCGTGTGAACTCTCAGGTTTCTTCACGATGTTTTCCTTTACCGTAACAGCAGGTGATATTTAATTTTATAAAGCGCACATAACTTTTTTACAAAGTCATTGGTGCCACTGGGATTCGAACCCGGACCCCTCTCAAAGTTACCAATTAAAAGTAACAAAGTTATAAAAGAAAATCGATGAAAATTTTGAGGAAATTTTTAGGTTGTCATAACTTTGCATCTGGTCGTTTTGGAAAACAATGACGTTGCCACAATTTAAAGGAGGTTTAAAGGAATCATTCTAATAATAAACTTTATAGATTTTGTTCATTTATCCGGGTTATCGAAGTAAAATTGAAGTGATGGGTTTAGAAATAACGCCTTCTATATTTGTATATAAGGTAAAAAATCCACGCTCGCCGCACCGCTGTCTACCAAACTCTGCACCCCTTGTTTATAAGAACACCACTCACCTGTGGGTAGGGGAACTCAAACTTGACGTATGTATCGATCTCCCTCGGATTGGGCACGTTGTACGCGATCCCGCGCACGACCGTCAGCTCCAGGTCGTTCTCGTTGAGGTCCGTATTGCATTGCACCACTGTGAACTGCTTGTTTTCGTAGTGGAACTTTGGCGGGCTTTGGTTTAAGCTGAAAACAACAGAGACAATGTTTAATTTGATTGTATCAAGAAATGATTTAAAAAAAAATAACGCTTCAAATTCATCATTCCAACCGCTGCTCTGCTGGGAATCGAACCCAGGACCCTCCGCGCAGCGCACCGGTGTCTTAACCACTGCGCCACTCGGGTCGTCCAAATATGTTTAAAAGTTAATTTTTCAATATTATATCGTCGCCTACAGATACGAGTAACACCACAGGAGTCAACAGTGCGTTGCCGTTTTGAAGGAGCTCTTTTAAAATTAATTTTCCTCCCATGTTCTCTTCCCTCAAAAAATAGTAGGCCTAAAGTGTGTAACAAATTTTATTTTATACTTTTTTGATGTCGGTTTAATTTTTTAATTACTTTTTTCGTAATGTTTTATGTAACAACGCCTCTACAATAGCCCACCTATTATTTTTATTTTTATTTTATTTTTATTAGAAAGTAATAAGACCCGAAAAACATGAGCAACCTCGCAGCATTACGTAGCTAACACCATAAGCAACAACTTGTAGTACACAAGTAATGTAGTACACAACAAACGACTTTTGGTAATTTGTTAATTTAAAATTTCATACAAAAATATTTATTAATTTAATTTCCCGTTTGAATCTTTCTAACTCTACGCGCATCGCAAAGATTGCGTATGCGGTCGTCGGTCTCGGTCGTCGGCCATGCGAGCATTCATGAATGAAACATACTTTCATAGACTTACAAATGTCACAACAGTGCAACAAAAACTTGTTTAACCATTTATTTTTTATGTATTGAGTTATGTTCGAACTCATAGAACAAAAGTTGTTGCTTATGGTGTTAGCTGCCTAGTGCTGCGAGGTTGCTCGTGTTTTACGGGTAACCCTGTATAACAACTATAGCCCACCTCTTAGCCACGGCGACGACGTCCAAGTCCTGCTGGACGGCGGCCGCCAGCTGCTCGAACCTGTTGGCGTCGGCCACGCGGCCCGCGGCGCGGCAGTGGTCCCGGTTGGCCAGGCACAGCCGCAGCTGCCGGCCCAGCTGCTCGTGGAGGCGGGAGACCACGTCCTCGCCGTCTCGGGTTATCGACCCGTCTTCGGCCGGGTCGCAGTCCTCCGCTGATACTATGTCGAAGCTGGTGGAAAGAATTACAATACATGCTTATTATGCGTATAGTTATCTTATAATTATATAAAATTCTCTTGTCACAATGTTAGTTACCATACTCCTCCGAGATGGCTTGACCGATTTTTATGAAATTTTATATTATGCATATTCAGTAGGTCTGAGATCGGCTATCTATTTTTCATACCCCTAAGTGATAAGAGTTATCCACTCCTAACATTTATGTCTTATTTTTTGGAAAAAAAAAATTATTTTTTAATAATGTGGCATTAAAAAATACAACCCTATATTTTCACCCTTCTATCTCCAACCCCTATTTTTAATAGTCATTTAAGCAATTTAATAATTTTTCATCTCACTCGATAACTACTATGGCAAAACAATGTTTGCGGGGTCAATTCGTTTATAGTAGCAAATTGTTTTAAGCCAGTAAATGAAACTGCACTATGCAAGTAATCGAAGATTTAATCCGCAGCACCAAGTTTAATAATAAATAGCCGATAAATTGAACATACAGGCCTTATTATGTTAAATTGGTATTTCAACCAATGATGACTTCAAGCATCAGACAGTGCACTATTCTCACCTCCCCTCAGAACATAAAAATTATCCTCTCGAATCTCTTTTCAGGAACTAAACCACCACACCCCTTTTATGTCTAGAATCACATCTATAGATATAGACATTCCTTTACCAAAAAGATGCGGCTTTAGTGAACTTCGATACTTAATGAGCGGTGATTGGACTTACGTGTGTTCAATCTGTTTCTTGTCTTGAGGCGGCAGTGGCAACGATTTGAGGTCCACCCGCAGTCCCCCTCGAGCCGCCTCGATCATGGAGTCGAACCCCTTCGCCGCTCTCAGGTATTCCTTGGCTTGTTCTATGTTACCTGTAATTCAACAAAACTAGTATTTACTGTACTGTAAGATTGAGCGCGGATTAACGCTCTCGCGGGCCGATCCCCCACCAGATGGACAGACCTCAACAGATCATCGACAAAGCAATCCCTCACTGAATGTACACGAAATGCCTCTAATAGAGAGAAATGGAGAAGTCTCGCAAAATATGCTTCCAACATAAAAGGCGATCCATGACCACGACCACTCCGCCAGGAGTGTACGACTAAGAAGAGAAGAAGAAGATTGAGCGGTGATAGCCCAGTGGCTTAGAATTCGACCTCGAATTTCCAAAAAAATGTTGTCAAGGGTATGTGAAGTCCACTAAACCGCAGTAGGCCAGCGTGGTGGACTGAGGCCTTCATCCTTCTCATTGTGTGAGTGAGTCATTTATGGGTTACAGACAGTATTTACTGTTGGATTTTGTTTATACTTAAGATGAATCTGATGATATGTTGCAACTTGCAAGCTAATATCCATCAAACCATTTAGTTTTACTGTTAGTATCTGAATATTAGATGCATCATTAAATGAAATTTTCATGATGGAATTTCATTTTCATGCACCACAAAAATATAAAATAAACAAGGTAGGTACATAGGGCTGATAATTTTCTGATGTTACATTTTCTGATATAACCTTTTTAAATATGTATAAGGCATCTCTCGGCATCTGGACCAATTCCTACTCCATACTGTTAATTTCCTGACAAATAGGAATAAAAAACGGGTTGCACTCCGGGAGTGCCGGCAGAAGTGTAAACTTATAAGATGTGTTTTCTTGGTGATTTGGACGACAGTCATATTTAGATTTTTCTCTAAAAATATAAACTTATCATTTATGAATGTTTCCTTTTGACAGTTTCCATTCCAGACAGAGAGGCGCCGTAACGCGTTACGTTACGAAGCGGTTTACCCTTCCGTAACTTCTCACTTCAATAGCTACTCACCAGCCTTCTTAGCCTTTATAGCTGCCTCTTTGAACTCCTTCTGTCGATGTAGAAGTAGTGCCAGCTGCTTCTGGTACTTGCTGGTCGCAGCCGCCTCGCCGGGGGCGGGGGAGGGGGAGGGGGAGGGTTTGGGCTCGGGCCCGCTGCCTGCGGAGGAACTTGAACTGCTTGGCGGCTTACCCTGTAGATATTCAATACTAATATTATAAAGAGGAAAGATTTGATTGTTTGTTTCTTTGTTTGTAGATATTCAATACACACATCATTCAACCAATATTATAAAGAGGAAAGATTTGATTGTTTGTTTCTTCGTTTGTAGATATTCAATACACACATCATTCAACTAATATTATAAAGAGGAAAGCTTTGATTGTTTGTTTCTTCGTTTGTAGATATTCAATACACACATCATTCAACTAATATTATAAAGAGGAAAGATTTGATTGTTTGTTTCTTCGTTTGTAGATATTCAATACACACATCATTCAACTAATATTATAAAGAGGAAAGCTTTGATTGTTTGCTTCTTCGTTTGTATAAATACACACATCATTCAACTAATATTATAAAGAGGAAAGCTTTTATTGTTTATTTGTTTATATTGAATAATCCCAACCTAATTGACAACCACACAACCACACAACCACAAAACCTAATTGACTACAAAAGAACCATTCAGTCAAATCATTGAGGTGAGAGGGAGGGGAAAAAGCATCGTGATTGGTCAGTACGATCGCGGTGTCGCATTTGTTTCGAACTCGTGCCCTGACCACTGCGGGATAAGCTCTAAATTTGATAAGAGCCATGTTCCTACTGACGTATTTGAATTAGTTCAGATCAAAGGATTTGTATACGGGTCAAGTTGTCGCGCTCTTTGTCCTGTGTATGAGACTTACAAGTCAAATGTGTTGTGAAAGCGTTCGCCTAGCATGAGGCGTCTATTTGGCTATGTATTCGGTGAACAAAACTCACCCCATCAGTGGGCATAGGCGCGTACCCGTTGGGCGTGGGCAGCTCGTCCACGGGGAAGGGTTTCCCCGCCGCGTGCATCCTTATGGCGTCCTGGTACTGTTTCACGATACGGCCCATCCGCCTCGCTTTCGAGGTGTTCCCTTGTTCTTTGGCTTTCGATTCTTGATCCTGGAAATAAATGTTTTTTTACACGCTTCATATTAGCTTCACCTGTATGTTTGTTTGTTTGTTTGTTCGTAACTGACTCCTTTGGGCGCGATTTTGACCCACTTTAAGCGGCCAGATTTCGTTCAAACTTTGTAGATTTATCGAGGACCAATGACAATACACTAATTTTATAAAATTATTCCATTTTTCGATTTGCAAAATAAGATTTTTTTTTAATTAATATCATTTTGTACACTTAAATTCATTTTATTTTTATTATTACTTAATCTTGAAACTTGTTCATTAACAAAGCATTTTATTTAATATCAGTTATTCTTTTGGAAATGTATAGTTGCTATAGAAACAAATTTGTTTCGAGGCAACCGTCTCCAGTGTCTCCAGTGGCTTACAAAATTAGACTTTCAACTTTGGTCCTGTTTTAGGCTGGGGTATGTGTCCCTTGCAACAACCAATGAACATCAGATGGACTACATGTTTATTTACTATTTGTATGTTATCTAAATTGCCCACTACCCAGAGACTTGTCTGGACCGCAAGCAATCAATGTTTGACAGGACTTTTATGATTGAAACTTACCTTAAGCCATCTGGCCCCATGGTGAACAATAAATAGCAGTTAAGAACTACTAAACCTCTCTATCAGCGGTGATAGCCCAGTGGCTTAGAATTCGACCTCGAATCGAGGGGTCCGGGTTCGAATCCCAGTGGCACGCACCAATGACTTTGTAATAAAAGTTATGTGCGATTTATGAAATTAAATATCACCTGCTGTTACGGTGAAGGAAAACATCGGAAGACCCGACCCTGTAGTGGGTCATTAATGGGTACTGACATGACATGACATGACAAACCTCTCTATCGGCCTGTTAACCAACATCCATTTGCTAAAAACATCTTTTGCTAAAACAGTATGATGTAAAGAGGGTATATTTTAATTAACTATAAAACATGCATACCTGAAAAGCTGCCAGCCTCTGTTTCAACGCTTCTTCGACGCTCGACGCGGTTATTAACGTGGGCGCCTCCGCCACTGGCTCCGGTGCAGGCTCTGCAAATTACGGATTAGTCAAACCAGGATAATAAAAAACGATATCGTTCATTAACTGTAAGCAAATTGTACCAGATAGCCCAAATAAAAGCTTTTGACTTTGAGGGCTCCACATTCCTCTTTGATACTACCCCTATCAGTCTTATTTATATGTATAATATAACTATGTCAGTGGCAAGTTATAGCACTCTCATTAGCTTAAAAACATGATGAACACATCACTAGCAGTTCTGCCAGTAAAACAAATCAGGTTTACCAAATTTCATCCAATTCTGTTCTGCCGTTTTTGCGCGAAAGAGCAATAAACATCCATCCACCCTTCCATCTGTCCTCACCAACTTTCATGTAGTAAAAGAAGTAGGATTTCTAATTTGACAACCCAAGTGGCGCAGTGGTTAAGACACCGGTGCGCTACGCGGAGGGTCCTGGGTTCGATTTCCAGCAGAGCAGCGTATGGAATGATGAATTTGAATTTCTGTTTCTGGTCTGGGTGTGTTGTGTTCTTGTCTTGTGTGTGTCCATGGCGCCCACGACACAGGGAATCCTAGTGTGGGGCTATGGGTGTGAAGCGTTATTTATTTATTTATTATTTAATTAATTAGAAAGCTCACCAGAGGCATTCTGTGTTTGATCCTCACTCTTCTGTTCAGATTTGAAGGCAGCGGCTATAGCTTCGGGCGTGGGCAGTTCGTTCAGATCCATCTCTTGTCCGGACCTGTACGCTTCCACCACTATGTCGAATTGTTTCACCACTTTGAGATATTCCAGCGCCAACGCTTTGTCGCCCGCGTGTTTTGATGATAACGCCGCCGCTTTGAATTCTTCTTTACGTCCTGAGGGAAAACATTTTTTTTTTAAATAAAGTATTTTTTTTCTTAAGTTGTAGCAAATGCTCATATAAAGTATGTCTGTAAATTTAGCAGATAATATCATAGTAAACTTTCTTCCTGAACAAGCTGCAATGGCTTTCCACCCATGATATTGTAAGGTCTGAGAACTGTATCTTAACTTATTAGTTGAACTTTTACTTATTAGCTTACCGCACAGCATGCTATCACAATAGCTTCCTGGAGCTCTACTAAACCACAGATATTACTATATAGAATATTAATAACCTAAAGATTTAATTTCGAAAATTATTGAATGTATTAACGAATATAATATTGGCATATCTTCATTACCGCATTAGGGCAAGTATAATGATAGATTTAATTTGAATAAATAAATAAATAAATTCGAAAAGAAAGTGTTATTGTACATTTTTTCGTATGTGTCATGAGATACTTACTCAATATCATATGTAGGCCTGGCAATCTGGAGGGGTCGATCCCTTGCGACTCAGTTCTGGGGGGAGGGGGTGGGGGATGATCTGGTTCTGGCAGACTCGGGGGCTCTTCAGGCTCTGGGGACGGTTCAGGTACCGGGGCACTGGGGGCTACCGGCTCTGGGGCACTGGGGGCTACTGGCTCTGGGGCATTAGGGGCTATTGGTGCACTAGGGGCAGTACGTCTGGGGACGATGGGGGGTGGTAGGTCTGCTGGGGCAGCCGCTGGGTCGCTCGCTGGCTTCCCGAGGCTGACGGGTGGGGGGATGTCTTCTTCCTTGATTGGCTTGCCCGCCTTCGCTTGTTTCAGCAGGTCATTGAGCGTTTTGAGCCCGCGGCCGAACCTGCAACATTGGTGCTAGTTAACCCCACAACGTAAAGGCATATTACTAGGGTAATCAAAGGTAAGGGTAATCAAAAGTATACTGAATGTTGATTTTGGTTAACTCTGAGTGCCATTTTGAGGCTAAGCAATCATAATTAGCATGAATGTATGTTAAAGTTTCACATTTAACAAAAGTATCTTATTTGACAAGAAAATCACTACCAATCGTCATTAAACGTCAAACGGTCAAACGAAAATATGAATATGAAGTAGACATACCTATGACCAGCTATTTCTCCAGTGCCTACCTCCAATGCACGCCCATGAGAGGAACAGGCTTTAGAAACGTTTATCCTTTACAGAGACTAAAAATTCCAATACATCTGATGCATACTTCACATGTATGGCTAACATGAGTCATGACATCACGACTAATTTTAGTGTTATTAAATTATCGTTATGTGGTAAATGTAGCTGACCGTGATATAATAAGGAGATAATAAGGATGTGGGCGACAAAGAAACTGTGACCATTAAGAGCTAATAAGGATATGAACACTGGAGCTCTTGAATTCCCTACGATTCACGATAATTTTAAAAAAATCTTTAAAAATGCAAATGTATGTAACCCATTAGTGACCCACTACAGGGTTGGGTCTACTTTCACAAGGAAAGATGTAGCCTCTAGTCTCGGCCTAGTGCAGGTAGTGGAGTAAAAACTTCTTTTACACATAATAATTATTGTTATATTTAAGATAAAACGAATCAATTTCCTGTTGTCGGTGTTAATATCCTGGATTTGAAAACTCCCTGGATTTAAAATCTTTGTCCTTTTTTATATGTGTGAAAAGCCACCTGATGGTAGGTGGTCATCGTCGCTTATTGAGTGGTGAACGACCACCACAAATCCAGGTGGTGAAGATGGAATTTAATGTAATACCTTTCTGGCACTCATTTCCACAATCAGTTTTATATGGCTTTAAGGTACCTATATCGACATAGCCGATAAAGCAGTATTTGGGCCCCAATTAAGGACTTTACAGAATGTAAACCCTCCTTAATTTACAGATTGTAAACCCTCCTTAAGGAAATGTAAATTCTGAAAAAGTAACTACCTTCTCGCTCGACTGCTCTCTCCACTTTCTTTTGCATTTTTCTCAGCCTGTGTATAATTGGTGATGCGGTCATGTAGCAAGCTGACAATGCTGCTATCGGCACCGATTGCCGGGGGCGGGGGCGCAGTCCGAGAGACGCGGGGCGGAGGCGCGTCGTCGTCATCCACGGACAGCGCTTGGAGCTCGTTCAGAAGATCTGGATCGTCATCGTCTCCTGGAGGAAAATGTACACAAATATTTAAATGTTCAACTCATAGTCAGTGGACAAGACAAAAATACATGCATCGGAAACAGAATTTTAAACTTATCAATCTAATTTCTGCTTCACTGGGAATTGGATCCGAGACCTTCAGTATAGCCCTCTGGTCCACTGACCACTGTACCACACAAGCCATATAAATAATGACTGTCATGAATACATAACTGGAACAGAACTTGAATTTTTTATGTTAGACCAGCATACAGTCATATCAAGTCATATGTGCTATTGATGATTGAGTATCATTGTTAAACATTGACACATGCAACACCAAGGGAATCACCAGTGAATTACCGACTGAAGCAACACTCTTTTGATGAATGATACCTTTAAGATGCAACCTAACCTATCATTTTACCTTTCATCATCTTACCTGATCCTTCATCATCAGAGGGCACATCCCTCAAACTGGCCGCGATCATAGCGTCCAGGTCTGCCGGTGCGGGCGCTGGCTTGCGAGGCTTCCGCCTGGCGCCGCCCCCTCCACTGATCGCCGCCAGCTCCGCTTCCAAGTCAATATCGTCGTCTGACAGGCTCATTGGCTCGTCGTCCACGTCATCCGGGTCCGGTATGTCTAGAAGGCCAAACTGGAAAAAAAAATACATGTTTTATACTCACTTCTCCGTGCAGTGGAATCAAACAATAATCGAGTCCATGATAAAACTTCAATCAAATCTTAATAATAGTGTATCAAGCCTGAATCATATTTGCTGTGGCTTAGTCTGGTAGTAATTAATTAAGATTTATAATATTCATTGTTAAAGACATGCTTTAAAAGAACAAACACTTTCTATTTTTAAATTAGTTAACTAAGACCAACCATAACCGAACAACTTATGAAGCGGTTTAAGCACTAAAACACTATTTATTGCTAAAGTAATTAAAAACAAATTTCATAAACAATAAACATTGTTCTTATGCAAATTCCAATCAGAAAAAAATAATAAACAAATGTCTTGATGTCAGTTAACTGATAAGTGTATTACTACAGACAAAATTAGTTAATGTAGTAGGTCCCTGTTACATTTCAAAGAAATTACATGTTGGTTAAGAGACCGAACAAATGAACACAATAATTAATCAGTTTTATCATAAAATGGAAGATTGAATCATCAAGGTTTTATTGTTGTCTGCCTGTTTTACTTATTCTGATGGCCAGATATTAAGATGCTAAGCACTAATATTTAGCTAGATTTAGACTTGTGCTTAAAAATAAGCAAGCAAAGAACCATAACTTATATCAACATTTAAGGAATGTAGGTATAGTAAAGGAATTTATAAATTTATGGATTTTTTCTCATACATGGCATATATCCTTATACAGAGAGATATTATATTAGACTTTCACTATAGAGGCAATATTTGAGGAATCTGTTTTGCGTTACAAGTGCTTAGTTATTTTTCACTGTTTAAATGGAAAAGATTCCATTCCATCCTTGTCCTAACAAATTTAAAATCACAGTAACAAGAATAGCAATCATATAAGAATACAAACAGTGACTCACCTGAGACAAATTAGTTTTTTTCCCGGGGGCAGGTTTTCTGAACATTATGGTATGAACTTCGATTAACGCACTACTTTATTGACGATATTTATTTATTTACAAATAGTCGAAAAAAGAGTATTCTTTGTTCTCCAACTTTTTTCTTGAGAAAATAATATTTCAACAGAAAACTGTCAGAAGAAAGTCGTACACATGTCGTACATGATACAGAAAACTAATGAAAACTTCAGAAAAGCATTCACTGACTGAATGAAATGGCAATTGAATGAAGGAATAACGTATGGTACAAAACATGTCAAACTTTAGTGTTGTACGTCCACTGCTTGAACAGTTGCTGACGTTATTTAAAAGTAGCGCCCATAACATGAGCGTTCCGGTATTCGATCACTGACATTAGAATACAGACCTTAGATTACGACAATTTATCATTCATCAGAAATAAAAATAAAGCTAACTGTCCATTAACATAAACTTCAAAAGAAACTATTATGTAAAACACGAATAAAAAGAAAATGTAGTCAGTGAAATATGTAGTAATAACCAAATATAAGAAAAACATAGTAAATAGGTATATTTTCGTAACTTAATCACACTTATACGTTATCAACAGTAATTAACAAAAAGAGACCTTGGTCTTGGTTGAAAGCAATTCAAGTACGAGGTATTACTATCCTAATATCTGACTAACATATGTATATCACTAATTCATCTCAAATATTTTTTCTAATATCTTTCGAATTTCTGTATCGATTCATTATTTCTACTGTAGAAATTCGCATACATCTTTATAAATTTTTGTGATGTATTTGTATTCACGTAACTTTATCTGATAATGAATCACTGTTAGCCGATACGTTGATGTCAAAGCACACCACTATAAATATGTCAGTAGAATACTGACAATATTGCATGATAAATGTTCCACTTGACAATTTAAACGCATAAAATTATCTTTGTTCTATTTTTAATTATTTACTACTTATGGACGAGAAAAATATTAAAGTTCAATAATTAGGAGATATGTAAGAGACAGTATTTGCTACATAACGCTAATCGCAGATTAAAATTGAATAAAAATATTCAAAAATAAATAACCAAAGAAACATTTGATTATCTGTCCCAATATTTCTGGTAACATTTTCCAACACGAGTATTTTTAGTCTGTTCTATTCTCTGTGTCTGCCTGCGAGAGTGACGTATGAACGGCCGAAACGAAAACGAAAGAAAAGCCTCTTGTGCCGTTGTTATCTTCTATCATTTCTGAAGAATGGAGACAAACGGCCAAGCTAATGGGCTTAAGAGTAAAAAGAAAGAAAACGGCGATGTGAAGGACAACTTATGGTAACGGTTCACTGTTAATTTACGGGTAACATGCAGCATCCATATAGGGAATCCAATGTGTCACACCTACGTGATGTCAAATCTTACACCTGAGAAATATGTGACCTAGCTCTGGCGTATTACCTTTGTTTGCTAAGTAGATGGTGTCTTGGAGGTGGCACGATTTCCTCTGGGGCCGGTGCCGTAGTGTGCATGTGAAATGTGAATGTTCTTTCCAGGTCTGCGATTTTGGAGGAGGTTCAGAATACAGGGAACACAAAGCTACCTTCGAACAAGAATGTGTTAGTTCTGGGAGACAATGAGACTGGCAAAACTACGCTCATAGCTAAATTACAAGGAGTGGAGGACCCTAAGAAGGGGTCGGCGCTCGAATACGCATACATAGATGTTAGAGATGAATATCGTGATGGTAAGATACTGTATATTGTTGTTTTAATTTGCATTTTAGAATTGTAGATATTTATACATTATACAATAACAACACAGCAAATCATAGTCAGTGGTGATGAGTCTATCTAATTAGTTTCAAGACAATGCCAAGTCTATGCATGCTCACAGGCTCAAAAACATGATATAGTCGTTTTTGAGCCTATGAGATTGTTTCATAAATTTCCACAACTTGACCATGTATACAAAAATTCAAGTTGGATGACCTGTACTAAAAAAGTAAAGCCCAGTACAAACAGCCCATACAAACAATTATTTTATTTTGATTTCCACACAGACAAAGCTATGGGCGGAGCTATCAATATTTATGTAAATAATTTATCATGTGCCACTGATTTATGTAAATGTAATATCAATACTACTCATTTACATACACACATCTTATACAAAATAAATTAATGTGGCTTAAAGAAATACCTGTTAAAAGTGATGTTAAATTTATTAATCCTCCAATAAGCCTAGCTGGTTCTTGTATGATTTCTTTAGTGGTGCTGGGGACACACTTGGTGTATCCAAAATATAGGTTTAAAGGTATTGACATATAGGTGGCATTGTTAACGCACCCGCAAAATTTGACATTAATGTCAAAGTAATAAGAAATGAGCCATTCGTTTGGACCTCATCCAGTGCTACTCCTAACAAAACCAATATTATTTGCCATTTTTGGTTGTTGGAACGCCAAATAAAAGGACTTACAATGTGCAGCGTTTCCAATTATATTGTGGGCAGTTGCCCAGCACCAGAACTATGGTTTTCTCCCAGAAACACCTTCCGAACCAAAACACAAAGTACGAAGAACAAGCTCTCCTGCATTATTATAAAGGCAGCAGAATTACTTACCAGACAAATGTAACCTCTACAAATGACTGATTAAAACCTTGTTCAGTCATGATCAATCAAAGGCTGGACTCGTTTTCCCGTCACCTGAAAACATCCCAACAAGCTGGCCCAGAGCCTTATGCAGCCCACGTGCACACAGGAGAATTAAAAGGAGGATTCCACAAGACCTCCTCCCGCCCCAATAAAGATCCTCAACCCTAAATGGATCTGCCACTGGGCGCGTACCTGCATGCCAGATTCTTCAAATATTAAACCAGTAGCTAAATGCTGTAACAAGGCAGATCGCAAGGTCTAGAGAGATAGAAAAAAAATTAGCAATATACAAATTAATTGACATTATTGATAATTATGGTACACAAAAATTGTTATCCCTGATCACCCGTTAATAGCATTGATTCTACTAGAAATAAATGCTGATATAGTCCCTTTTTATTCTCGTGTCATATTTGGTAAACAATCTTACTGTCCTACTCAGAGACATTCATTAACGTTAATGGTTCATTAATTAAATAGAGATGACACTTATGTCAATACAAATAAAAACGATTGAATTTGTTTGTTAATGAACATTACCTTAAACGACTAGATGAAATACTGAAACAGATTCTAGAAAAAAATTTTTCAATAAAAAGTAGTGTCAAGATTGTTTACCAAATTTTTTGAGATTTTGTGAGAGTTATTGACTAAAACAATATCATTGTTGTGTATTTTGTATGTGCTCATATTTTGTATGTTTTCAATGAGACTATTTATTGTTTTATATTTAAGTTATTGTTATTTTTTTCTAGACTCTCACTCTCTTTTGCTACTGTGTTTTCTTGTCGTATACATAATGATGTATTGCTTATTCAGTTAGTTTTAATTATTATTATCTTAAGAATATTTATACATTGACAAATGAATTATGTTTAATGCTTATTTAACTTAAATTGTGTTAGTTTGTGTAAGTGGTGTAGTAACCGTTCTAATTAACAATAAATAAATAAATAAAT
Organism: Erynnis tages; assembly: GCA_905147235.1. Classification (NCBI taxonomy): domain Eukaryota; kingdom Metazoa; phylum Arthropoda; class Insecta; order Lepidoptera; family Hesperiidae; genus Erynnis; species Erynnis tages. The sequence continues at coordinate 13,109,479 of LR990072.1, read as the reverse complement.
AAATAAAAAGACAAGTGTCTAAGAACATTCACCCTCTTGCAGATCACACAAGACTCAGTGTATGGGTCCTGGACGGGGATCCGGGGCACACCAATCTGCTGAAGTTCGCGCTGAGTGCGGAGACGTTCCCCCACACGCTGGTCATCCTCACGGTGGCGATGACCACACCCTGGGGCGTGCTGGACCAGCTGCAGAGCTGGGCGTCGGTGTTAGGCGACCACATAGACAAATTGGAGCTGACTCCCGGTAAGTTATTTTAATTTACTTATCATAATGTTTTTTTTATAGGACCGTCTGTGACCTATTCATGATTCACAGTGAGGTGACGTCTCCTCTCACAATGAGAACTATGTAGGCCGGAGTCCACCAAGCTGCCATTGAGACATACCTTTGAGAACATTTTTTTTTGTGAACTCTCAGGCGTGCATGTTTCCTCACGATGTTTTCCTTCACCGTAACAGCAGGTGATATTTAATTTAAATTTTTTATGCAAATTACTTCATATAGACCGGAGTAGGATAGATAAAGCTTTTCATTTCTGACTCCACCAAATTTTAAAGACCACACCGCGCCGCCCAAGTCGCGGTCAGAAGCCACTAATGCAATAATCCTACACTAAAAGAACAGTTTTAATGACATCGCGAGGCTATAATAGATTCGCGGTGAGTCACGCCGTTGCATCGTGTCCGTATATTAATTGAAATTCATTCGCTTGTTTATCACACAATACATTGTTATGACTGCTTTCTAGATTAAATAAATCGTGACGGCTCGAACTTGGCTTTGGATTAGCCTAAACCTTTGAAAAAATAAGATTGATCGACCTTCTAGAGTTTGCCTAGGGAGGTACTTATATGTAAAGGGGATTTCAGACGACGCTATACTATTGCGCTATTAAGTAAAGCAGAGAAGGACCTCATGCTATACTTTATAGCATGACGTTCACATACGCGATATTATCGCAAGCGTTTACAGTATATATCAAGCTCAGTCGACCGCGATCTTTGAAGAGTTTGCGGGACGGCCGGGGGTGCGGGAGGAGGAAGAGGGCGGCGCGCGATATAGCATAGCTGAACTCTGCGCATCGCACCAGTTTATAGCGTATAGTAAGCCAATAATATACAGTACAGTACAATGTGAACGTGTCCATAACAATGTATGGAGCGCGATATTGTTGTGCTATGTGCTATGTACTATATGCTATTATATTATAGCGTCGTCTGAAACCTACTTAATCCCTATAATACGCCGTGTAGCAGCATGTTTTTCATAGTGTTTTGGTTGGGAAGGTGCAGTCCCCTCTTAGGCTACAGCATACAGGCCTTAGAATTGGTCCAGAGATATACAAAACCTGTGTACAAAATTTCATCCAAATCCATTCAGCCGTTTATGCGTGAAAGAGTAACAAACATCTATCTTTTCATTCCTCCTTACAAAGTTTCGCATTTATTATAGCAAGTCGTAAGATAGTATAGTAGGATTCTGAGATGTATTCTTTCTTTCAAATTACTATCTCAGTGACCCAAAGACCTTAAGTCGCTAAAACGCGTGAATATTTGTATACAGAGTTTAATATGGAATGTGTTTCACGTGTCGGCAAAGTGCATATTATCACAACATATAATAATATAATTTTGGCTTCCAGCCACAAGCGATATAGGTCAGGTTCACGGAAGGCAATATAAGCTTAAAGATTTGATTGCTTTGCTAATACATATATTTGAATACGACATTGATTTTATATTTGAGGCATTGTTATGTATTTTAATTTCGATAACTTATCATTGATGAAGATATTTTATGATAAAGAAGCAGATTTCCACAGATACTCCAAAAATTAATTAGTGCATTGTTTACTTTTTTTGTGCAATCATTGTTAAACAAGGCTGTTTGCCTATACCTTAAAAAAATCGATTTCTTTTCGAGCTAATTTTATTGCGAGCGTGGTTAGTAAACATAAAAAATATAATTGAGTTACCGTTTCATCAATAACTTTTTCCTAATTAAAAATTTTTAAGTTAACAACGGCGGCGTGTTTTCGATTTACGTTACCGATTCAGATCCACGCTTTGATTTCATTAAATGTGTTAAAATTGTAGTACTCAAATAAACCTTAAACTGAGACTACGAGATAATCCCGACGACTCGCTTTTCCGAGATAATTATAATCTTCCAGGAACCATAATGAGTCTGTCCATCAATCCCGAGAACAAATCAACACTAATGCCTCTTATTTATACCGAGGTACGTAATGCACTTAGCAATAGCGTCCGAGGGGAGAAACAGGATCTTATGAGGCAGAAATTGCCTGGTTTTTGTCTAAGGTGTTTGTGGACGCTTGATGTTGTTCTAATCACAGTGCCGACGGTGCCAGGTATACATATTATATAGACTATCCATCGAGTATACTGTACTTTTCAAATGGTGAAACGATTTTTAAATAGTAACTCGAGTTTACCTACAACCGCCACCAATGAAATAAAGAAAGTCTTTCGAAATATTAGACTATATTAGTAGACAGGAGAGAGCGTATTTCCTCTTCCTACTACAATGAAATTGCTTGATACGGCCGGTTGGTGTAGCGGCTAATCCTCCGTTTTTAAACATAGACCTCCGTATAAACAGAAAGAGAACAGACGTTTCTTATCTTTAATTCTTATTTAACCAATCCATCTGTCAATTGTTGTGTATTACACGTAAAGGGGATATAACTACACTTAAACCGCAAACGATTTATGCCTGATTCAAAATTCTGATGGCCGCGCAAATACCCTACGAGTACTTTACTATTTATAAATGCGGAAGTTTGTGGGGATGGATGTAAGGACGCTTGTTACTCTTTCACGAAAAAACGGCTGAACAGATTTGGACGAAATTTGGCACACACGTAGATTATAAACTAGAGTAACACAGGATACTTTTTATCCCCCTCTGGGTGAAATTGTTAGGTCCACGTGGACATAGTCGCGGGCGGAAGCCAGTCTCTTAATAATTAACGTTTCTTACTTTAAATACTTCAAAATCTAATTATAACACAAAGTAAGTGCAAATTCCTTTTCTCGACCTGTTGTTTAACAAAAAAAAAGATCGACTCATTGATAACAGCGGACATCGGCGTCAGATTGTCTGTCGAGGCTGTTTTCAAAAACTGGAGCGTCCACTTTTTATACTTGATCGCAACTGCACGGTGACCGCGAATCCTTCCGCGTTAAAAAGAAGAACGAATGAACGACTTGTTTTATGTGGTCTTTGCAGCCAGGTCCAAGCCAGGACCAAGGGACCAGGTCCATGGTCACCCAGGAACATGTCAGGTACACCAGGTCCTTTACCCACTTGTATCATTTGCGATCTAATGGGCCCCTAGTTCCGACAAGCGATAAAACGAATTTGTTACGAAAAACAGACCGAAAAAAAATTAATGATTTATTACTCATTTAGATACCTGCTTGCTTTTGCTGGCCAGAGGCCAGAAGGGCTTCTTATTCCTAATGTACCCAGGGCCACCTATACGCTAAAGACTGCCCTTTGTTGCACGGCGGATTATGAGGGTGGCGATAAATACCTCTGTGACGAACTCCAATAGTAATACTCATATTAATGTAATCTTCTGGTCAGATTATAAAAGTTATGGTGTTGTATCACAACGTAACCACACCATTCATCCCTTGACTTGGCAAGTAAGTAGCAATTAAAATGTAATCTAATCGAAATCTATGTAAAGATTGTAAAGTTTTATAGCCATAGTCGAGTCAAAGCTCGGTGCGTAATAAAGCGTAGAATGTAGAGGTCCCCATGTTTATTTGTGTGCGATGACTCACACACTATGTATAAGAATATAGATTACGTCATTGTTTTCACAATAATTATGCATATCGATATATTGATTTCACAAAACGTTACAAAAATATATTTAAATTTTTAAGCAGCTCGAGTTTATTATGAACTAGTGTGATATAATGTCAGATAAACGGGTTGATGAGTCACACACACCGCTTTACGAAAGAATGGTTAAATCAATTCTTGGGTAGTAAACATAGGAGAGTTTGTCATTTTAGTATAGTGGAGAGACCCCGTCTGTATATTTTATCAGCGGTGAATCAAGCATTACGTCAGGACAGAAGCATCGAGCGCCGCGATCAATGCGTGTGTAGTTGTGGACGCAGGTCGCATTTAAAAGACGTCTTAGATGCATAGTACTTTAAAGATTGTCGTAGGGACTCTGATTAAAATTTCAGTTGGTAGTCTGGAAGAAATTCTGGTTGAAAAACTACCGCCTCTAGACTTTTGAAGTGTAGGTACCTATTTCTAATAATAATTAACGATTAGGGAATCGTCTCTCAGTCCCGATATCAATTGTTATGTTAAAAAGCTCATTATCCTCTATCTCAGAAACGGTTGGGCGTATGAAGAAATCGTTGGAACAAAACGTATCGCAATTTTTATTCTCTTCAATTCTTTAATAGATGTTGACATCATTTTGGAGCTACAGAATCTGAGATAATCGCGAAAAACGGATTTTTTTGACATTTGACCTTGAATATTTCAACTTTTAGAACACCAAAAGGAAGGTGCGCTGTACAAGTTTACAGCCTGTAACCCGATAATTCCGAGATTAACCTGTTTATTTTTCCTTAACTGGGTCCGGACTTTTAACAAATAATGAAATAACACCAACCAAATTTCCAATAAAAGATGATGATACTAAAAATAAAATGTTTTAACAGTTTCGTCAAGATAAATGAACAATGTATCCTATGAGCAGTAGATAGACATTCAGACCGAAAAGCGACGCAAGTAGCCCAATGGATTTGTGAAAGTATACGAATGTGAAAACTCTTAACGGGCGAACGTGCCGAATTATCATCACTACACTGGCCTCGGCAGTATTGGACGCTCGTCTCACAAAAAAATACTAATAAAGTAATCGTCTATCGTTTCGGAACTGAAACTGAAGCTGAAATATTTATTAAGAAATGGTTTATCACAAAAGTTGATATCTAAACATGAACGGGTTGTGTTCTCTCGACAGACGCACGCATTCTTGTTTTGATACTAATTAATGACAATCTTAACACTTGCTTGTCCAATAAGTAGACATAATCGTAAAACAACAGGAAAGTATCACAAGCGAGACAGCGAAGTGGTAAAATTCAAAAATTATCTTGTTCAGTTTTTTATTATATTGATTCATTCTCATGAAACTTGGCTCCATTTATTCTTTTAAATTCCCATTGAGTATGGGTGCTTCATAGACTTATCTTTTTATCCCATCAAACTATTTTTTGTTTTCCTTTTCTTATTAAAATACCCAGCGTTGACAAAACACACATTTTTATATCCAAGACTCTGTGGCTTATAATGTCAGTGGAACAAAACTGGCACGATCCTCTCGCCTTTGTGTAATCAAATTAAACAATGGCTGTGTCCGTCGTCGTTGTTTTATTGGTACACCGCAGCTTCCCTGTCTTCTTTAGCTTTACTGAGCCCTTTCCCTCTGTCAGGAATATAAAGCATTCTATTCACGAACTTTTTGTCGTGATTCCTTCGTACTTGACTTGACCGCAAGAATCCTTCTTAATTCAAATGCTACTTTAAAGTTAATATGGTGGAAAGAACGCTTCCCGCGTTAGGTACTCGTAATAAAATTAAACTTTTGACATTTATCGATCTATTGATCCGATATACTCACCAGCTTGGTTATCCCTTGTCCCACGAGAGGCGTCTGCATTGAATCCATAAAGATTTCTTGGCGTCTGCTTTCTAATACCTTCAGTTGATGATAGTATAAGTAATAGAATTATATTGTCCATAATATCCCTTCTACTTTGTGTTGAAGAAATGGTTGGGATAACTTCAGGTTCTTTAGGTCTCCTCTTGTAGAAATGCAGTGGCGCTTGTATGGACATTTTTGTAGCCAAAAATTAATGACTGAATTGGATCCATACGGGTCAATCTTTTTTCGTTTAACATTCAGATACTTTACGTTTGACTGGGCCGATGAGAATGAAATGTAAACCGTGCGTGTTTTTGTAGTAAGTATTTCAAACTATAATTTATTAACATTTCACATTATGTTCGGTACCGGGAAAGGAAGGTATCAATCATTACTGAGTCATTCTTCACCCGTTTTGGTATGTCGTATTATGCTGTTGTTCCAGGTATCTCAGATATTAGGTCAGCTCGAAATAGGGTTAATCCATCTACGGACTAATTGGCCAATACATGGTATAATGTACGTTCGTTTGTGTTTACTTTGTCGTCAGAAAACAGAGAAAGTTTAGTTTCCCGACCATTGTTATAACTTCTTTCTAGTTTACCTTCAGACAACGTTGCTACACACAGGTCTTGCCCTAATTGCGACGACAAAATTAGTCACCCGCGTCATGTTTGTCATACGACAATATCAGTATGTTAATTTGTTGTATGTCAGTCCGCATGGCCAGTAACGACAGACCCATTAAACGCGTGACCTGTGTTTTGATTTTGTCGCATAGGTTAGTCGGTCGGTTGTGTCGTTTTGTCATTGCCAATTAGGACAAGGTTTCTGAGCTTAGGAGAACCGATTAGATAAAGTCACATTCAACTCCATCAATACGATGGTCTCTTGGTCCAGGAGTTACAATCACCATTTTAACATCAAGTGCGCTCGTTTTATCATCTTTCATTTACATATAAAAAGTTAATTATGCGACGCTTTATAATAAATAGGAACATTAACTTCGCATTATGCGGCAGAGATGAATTTCCATCTCTCATAGCCTCTTTACAAGTACACAACACATACATAAATCTGAATGAGAGTGATACAAATGTGGAAACCAGTTTGTTTACGGACCTCCGGAGGTTTTACGCTGAGAGTTTTGTTTATTTGCGTGGGCTGGAATAGAATAGAGCAAGGTTGCATATGAGTACCTAACTATGTAATGTTTTGTAGAAGTTTCATCGTTATTTGTAGGTGTTTTGGGAAGTATTTCGAGGTATATTTTGGGGACCACTTGCTAAGTTTATGGTAAACTGCTATGGAAAAAGTTAGCTCGGAGAAATATGTATTGTCGTTTCGACATTTTATTCTCAATGACACAATCTTTTGATTATTAATTAAAAACAATCGTTATATTTAGCTCTTAGGATCATCGTAATATTAAGCTCTTAGGATCATTATAGAATTTTTAAAACAATTCCTATGTTTTATAATTCTAAGTAGGTATTGCATGATCGTGTTTGTACGTATTGCTAAATGTATTTCTATCATATAACCGCTTTCCATCATGGAGTCCATTGCTTGGTTAAACATTTAAAAAACGAAACCTCCCAAATCGAAACACAAGAAATAGCTCACCTTGCTTGGTTTTCAAAGCGGTGCTGCAAGGTGCATTTTCTCACTGCAGTGAGTAAATTCGTTCTCTATTCCTACTAACAATTCGTTATCCTCTAATTGCCAGTTAGTGTGGACAGAAATAAAACCCGACCTGTGACCATACGTTATCGCGTGACGCGGACATAGCCATTAGCAGCAGGAATCAGGAACGGTGACAAATGATTCATGTCTGAAGGCAACCCTATATTCGTCTTTCAGGATGTGACGTCTCACAAAACGAACGGGACTTGAAAGGGATTATAGCGAACACACGTGAGGATATATCGCTGTGCCGTCGGTTTAACAGCGGGAGGGTTAATCCCTAACCAAATAGAGTTTAAGATTGCGATTGGACTATAAATAAGCTGAAAGTGAAAGTTTAATTCATATTTGCCAGTAACCCATTAATGACCCACTACAGGGACGGGTCTCCTTCTCGTAATGAGAGGGATGTAGGCCTTAGTCCACCACGCTGGCCTACTGCGGGTTGGTGGACACTGCGGGTTCATACACATTCATACTTAAAGAGCCTTAATTAATACAAAAAAAATTAACACCACACAGATGTAGATAGTAGTCTCACATGAGTTACTAAAGTAAGCCTTACACGCATTAAGAACCCTTTAAAACTGAATGAGTAGTTTCATTCAAACCTCACTACACTTTTATTTCTTGTAAGTTAACCAAGTTTTAAATCTCTGTATGCACCAGAATAAAAAAAAACAGAGCAGTACCTGATCCATCCAAGTTGCAAATGTCTGTGCACAAGAAAAGGCAGAGCAATGTCTGCTTTACGCTATTGTAAAATCACAACAAAATTCGATGTTACTTCCCTTACACAACTGTAAGTCTCACCTTTTTTACGTCATTTGTTACCAGAACAAAGGCTACAAAGCAAAAAGCAGCAGGTGCAGAAATGGCAGAGGTATACGGAGCCGGGCGACGAGCTCGAGCCGACCGCGTCGTCGCCCATGAAGCGCTCCTCCAGGAACCTCTCCGACGAGCTGGAGTGCGACGACGACGACGGCCCCCTCCCGGAGGGCGTGCTCACCACCAACCTGGGGCTCGACATCGTCGTGGTGGCCACAAAGGTAATGCAACACCTAATAGATTAGATAGCCAACCAATAATAATAGGAATATATACCTGAATTTTAAAATTGAAATAATAAATGTATACTACATTTTTTAGAACAGAAATCGTCGATCATTTTCAGATTTATTCAAATTAATACATTGATATGAATACAAATTATTCAGTGATTCGAACACACAACAACGAAACACTACACAACAAAAAACAGCAGCATACATACTAATAATAATATCATTAATAACATTTTGTATTATTATAATATAATATTTGATTAATAAAGCAGATCATAGTGGAAAAAAATTGTATAGTTCTCTTTCTTTACATTCCAAAAGGGCCCCGAATTCTTGTGTGCCCAAGGGCCCTAGCATAGTCTAAGACGGCCCTGAAACTAACTACCTCGCAGATTGCCCTATGTCAGTCCACCTCGACATCCACACTAACCGCCGAGCTCCCACCTTGCAGACTGCCCTGTGTCAGTCCACCTCGACATCCACACTAACCGCCGAGCTCCCACCTTGCAGACTGCCCTGTGTCAGTCCACCTCGACATCCACACTAACCGCCGAGCTCCCACCTTGCAGACTGCCCTGTGTCAGTCCACCTTGACATCCACACTAGCCGCCGAGCTCCCACCTCACAGACTGCCCTATGTCAGTCCACCTTGACATCCACACTAACCGCCGAGCTCCCACCTTGCAGACTGCCCTATGTCAGTCCACCTCGACACCCACACTAACCGCCGAGCTCCCACCTTGCAGACTGCCCTGTGTCAGTCCACCTCGACACCCACACTAACCGCCGAGCTCCCACCTTGCAGACTGCCCTGTGTCAGTCCACCTCGACACCCACACTAACCGCCGAGCTCCCACCTTGCAGACTGCCCTATGTCAGCCCACCTCGACACCCACACTAACCGCCGTGCTCCCACCTTGCAGACTGACTACATGAGCACGCTGGAGAAGGAGCACGACTACCGCGACGAGCACTTCGACTTCATGCAGCAATGGGTCCGTCGGTTCTGCCTGCAGTACGGCGCTGCGCTGTTCTACACGTCCGCCAAGGAGGACAAGAACTGCGACCTGCTGTACAAGTACCTCACGCACCGGATATACGGCCTGCCCTTCCGCACGCCCGCGCTCATAGTGGAGAAGGACGCCGTATTGATGTGAGTCCCATATTGTAGCACTAACACTATGCAAAGTACCACAGCAGGGAAGGGACTGGAGCCAACGCTGCCGTTGCCTCTATACAGCGTGGTAGAGACAGTGATTAAGAGCAACGCCCGAGCTCATAGTGGAAAAGGATGCAGTTTTAATGTGAGTCACTCATTGCAGTAAGGTAGGGTACAGGTTTAACGCCCTATAACAAGCCTGGAGCCACTTTCCAGAAGGCTTCCTCATGCCGCATCACAATTCTGTGCAGTGTTGCAAAGTGAATAGGCAGAAATACAGGTCAGTCCCAATCTGAGCGGCCAACCCCAGACATGACTGCAGACAAATTTCAGTGATAACTATATATATATATATATATAAAATCAACAAGTTTCACTCACAAAAGTTTTTAATGTATTGAAATCTTAATAAAGTTTGATGTTTTTTTTTTTATTTTAGACCCGCTGGTTGGGACAGTATGAAGAAAATTAGCATATTGTATGAAAACATGCAATCATGCAAACCAGACGACTACTACAGGGACGTCATCGTGCAGCCTGCCACACGGAAAGTAAGTTATAAATGTCATTACTAATTGTGTTGAAGCAATTTGGTGTGTTAATTGAGGGATCTGGGTGTGAAGTGTCGGGGTTTATCAATGACTTTTGTAAGATATGTGTGTAAGATATGGGTAAATTGTGAGGAAACTAGTGAGGAAATCTTAGGGATGTCCATAATGTTTTCATTTGAAGTCTACCACCTGTGATGTACGCCAGTCATAAGGAGTTGCATTTCCTAATATTGAATGTCTGCCTTCTTGGGACATGAATGGAAATGTTTACACGCAGTCTTGGTTATTTATTTGTCTGACTTCAAAAAAGACGGACGCACGGACGACATTCTCCGTTCGACTGGCATGTATTTTTTTGTGTGTATGTTGGTCGATTTCTCTGCCAATTGTGGACCGAATTTCAAAATTCTTTTTTGTCATTTAGGGTACAATACTCCGACCGGTTCCATTTTAACGTGTATGGCTTGTGTCCGCAGAGCGGCGGGCGGTGCGAGGCGGAGGTGATGGCGGAGGACGAGCAGGCGTTCCTGCAGCGGCAGCTGGCCGCGCTGCACGCCGGCGCGCCCGCGCCCCGCGCCGACTCGCCCCTGCGCGCCACGCAGCGCGCCGCCTCGCAGGTACGGAACTGCGGAATAAACACTGTGACATTCTGTATCTCGTTGTCGCAGTATGGTGCTCGATTCCCCCCAGCTACAAAAATCTTTCAAAGACATAGACAAAGCCAAAACGTTTATTTGCACACATACGTTATACCTATACGGTATAGAGTTGTTACAAATTAATATCTTTGTGGGTTAAATTGCCATTCCTCTGGGTAAACTACGTCATCTATTCCCGCAATATAGTTCCTAAGGTTCAGTAACAATAAATGAGCAACCGACCGATATGTTCATCGCACAGCTGGAGGGCGCGAAGATCGGCATGGGCCCGGGCACGCCGGGCAACGAGGGCGTGCTGGCGAACTTCTTCAACTCGCTGCTGTACAAGAAGACCGGCTCGCCGGGCGTGCGGGCGGCGGGCGCGCCGGGCGAGGCGTCCCCCGCCGCCGCCGCCGCCGCCGCGCGCTCCGACGCCGCCGCCGAGCTCGACCGCCTCACGCGCGCCAAGCGCCCGCCGCCGCCGCCCGCCATCGACCTCAACTCCTCCTCCGAGTGCTAGCCGCCGCCCCCACGCCGCACACCGCCAGGTGACTACCCCCACTGCACTAGCTCGACGCCTCCGCCCGCCCCCACGCCGCCAGGTGACTGTACCCCCACTGCACTAGCTGCACTAGCTCGACACTAACACTAGCTGCACTGGCTGCACTAACTGCACTAGCTGCACTGACTGCACTAGCTGCACTACATGCACTGGCTGCACCAGCTGCACTGACTGCACCAGCTGCACTAGCTGCTGCTCGGTCTCCTCGGCGACAGCCCGCCGTATTCTCAAAGGATATTTCCCTTCTTCCTTGCGTTCATGCTGAACATGCTGAACGTGACACCCCTAATCTAACCGACACCAGACAAGGCCAGCAACCTGCTGACCGAGTGCTGAACACAATTCGGACAAAGCCAGCGCAGTGGACTAAAACCTAAACCCTTCTCATTTTAAGAGAAGACTCAACCCTGCAGTTGGTTTTAAAACCGACGCCACTCCGTCACATCTTGAGACCTCTGAATCCAATCTCCAGCCATTTTCTTAATATTGAAGACCGAAGACCAACCTGCAGACAGCCAACTCGAAACACAACGGATAGGCTGTCTACGCTATATCAATGGATGCGTGAGCAACGCATCATTTGAGTAAAGTAAGAGAAAATTGGTCACCGTAAATTGTTTTCCCAGCAACTGCAACCAGCTGATAATTCAAAACTTAACAAAATGCTCTTAAATAAATTACATAAATACGTCTATTGCCTCTCGACTTGTACATCACCAAATGTCTTCAAACCTGCTTGTTCATAGAAATTTTTTCATTAATTCCAGGTACACTATTGTAGCGGCGGTGGCCCCGCAGTCAGGGGCCCCGCGCGCGTCACGCCGGCTTCGTACTTCGTGTGGGCCCCCGCCCCTCCATACTCGCTTACCATTGCCTCGGGACACGCTCATCCATGGGCCGCATTTGTTGAATACCTTGTGAAGCTAAATGAGGGTAGTTGGAAGAATTGTTGAAAAAAGGAAGGTAGATTCAAAAATTTCGATTTAATAAGCAGAAAAAGAATGTATTTGTTGGATAATCCGTTAAAATATGGTTGGTACAATAATAACCAGAAGAAATGAATTTGAAATTGAAACATAGGAGTCTAATAAGTTTGGATCGATATAGTGTGTAGATGTCTATAGAATCTGACTTACGGTAAATTGAGATAGAAAAAAAGATAAGGAAATTGATCACAGAATATTGGCCACTGAAAACTTTGGATAAAGATTAAGAATAATCTGTACTTGCAGCGTTTACTTTATAATTATCACTATCAATCACAGGATTCTACCAATTTAATGCTGCTTTGTTCAAATATCCATTACTAGCAAAAGTAACTCATATTTCCAATAGCTTAATGTGGTGATCATCCTACAAATGTGCCCTGATGTCGCGTGAAGCGCGTTACAGGCGAAATGACACCTACAGTGTGATGTACTGTTTAAATGAAGTTTAACAATAGTATTGTATAATTTATTGGGTGGGGATCGCGGGGCGTTTTTCCATGAATTTCACAGCTGAACGAGAAAATTGTAGCCTTTTGATCTGTTGATCTTATTAGCGACATAAGATTAAGGTGATAGTTACGATTCAATTGACGTAGATATGTGATCGCAACGCATGGCAGCCAGGTGTGTGTAAAATTCTTGTGTTAGCAGCGTTTCCCAAATGGTTAGCCAAATAACTGTATTGTGGAACGAATTCAAAAAAGGAAGTTAATAGTTTTTGGTAACAACAAGGCCTGGCTAGAAGGGATCGCTTCCTGGCGATAAGACCGCCCTTTGTACAAGAGTGCAGGAACAATAAAAATACATACAATTTCTTAAGTTATACCTGTTCCTGTGCTGTATTTTATTTATAGTGTAATCTATATATAACAAGAACACAACTTAATGAAAGAGCTTCATGTTTTTTTTTAAATTGGTCAAGTTTAAATCAAAAACAATAAGTGAAAATACAATTTATTATTCGGAAAGCTATTGTTTTATCATTCATTCAAATGTGTTAATTTTCATGTAATTATTTGAATGGGATAACGCGACAATAACTAGATCAGGCTCAAAAGTGTTTGGGGAACGCTGACTACAGGGTTTGTAATACATTTCCATAAAGGTACGTTGAGACGAGACGTAGTACTTTCCTGTTCAGTAAACGTTTTTTTTACTTGTAATATGTTTTATGATATTAAATAAGTATTTATTTAGGTAGCCTCATGTGTTAACTGGAACGTGATTATTAATAATAAATTATTATTTTTAAGATACAACTTGACGGCACACCGGCATATGCATATACTCATAGCCGAATCAGGACGTATACACACTTCACAATTTTGCAGAAAATTTATAAACTAATTTCTCTTACTACTCGTGGAATAATTCTAGAAGAAAGGGTTTAATTGTGCGTTTATTCTCCTGGTTTGGCTTTAAGCGTATTGATATTTTAATTTTTTATCTAGGAGTTATAATAAAAATGTAATTAATAAACCATTTTTTATCTGTCCATTAGTTCATTTCTGCGTGCCGTCGAGTCGGTTGGATATACTTAACGCGTTTGTTTGAATTATTAAAGGGTGAAGTTAATTGTGATCTTCTATGAAGACTGGCAGTGCAGTCGGTGACGTACACAATGACGTCACTGTTTGTACAAACAAATCATTGCCGTATGCGAAATTGTATTCATATTGAGTTCGCTAGCACCGTACATCGTTGTTATAAAAGCACAGACTAAACATTTGTAGAGAACTCACGGAAAGGATTTTTTTCGCGTCTATCGCAATTTTTGCTCCTATTTACAATCTGATAATACTCTTAGCGGTGATAGCCAAGTGGCATAGAATTCGACCTCGAATCGAGGGGTCCGGGTTTGAATCCCAGTGGCACGCACCAATGACTTTGTAAAAAAGTTATTTGCGCTTTAGAAAATTAAATATCACCTGCTGTTACGGTGAAGGAAAACATCGTGAGGAAACCTGCATGCCTGAGAGTTCACAAAAAAAATGTTCTCAAAGGCATGTGAAGTCCACCAACCCGCAGTAGGCCAACGAGGTGGACTAAGGTCTACATCCCTCTCATTACGAGAAGGAGACCCGACCCTGTAGTGGGTCATTAAATGGGTTACTGGCAATACATCTTTAACCCATTAGTGACACACTGCCGGGATGGCTCTCACAATGAGAAAAAAGTCATCGTTCCACGCTTGCCAAGTGTGGGTTGATGGACTGACTTAACTGAATACATACAATGAATACAAAGAAGTATGTATACTTGACGCGAGATTAGTGTATATCCAAAGAGCTCCCAGATCCTACGGAAGGAAGTATGCAGATAAAAGCTTTCCGTGAGTTCTGAACATATTACTTCACACAGAACTCTGCATTATACATAACGGTATTCTGTATTGGTTGTCTATATTGGTTTCTGAGCAATTCGGTGATGTGTTGCGTTTCGTGAGTGGCGTGATGTACGTGTGAAAAATGAAATGTGTCGCGCCTAACGGTGTATCTAAAGGTCGTAAGCGCGACTCTTCCATGGAGTGCGGGGTGCGGGGGGAACGAGACTGACCAAAGCTGGGCCCTGATTCACTAAGTCCTAAAAGATTGCTGATATCGTGTGACATCAAACCGTACGTCATTTCAAGATCTCGCCACGACAAGGAACCTTAATGTCTATTCTATAAGGCACACAATAGATTGTCACGATATTTGACTTTGAAGCCTTTTTTGGCTTTTTGTCACGGGTAACACACGACATTGCCGCGATACGAGTGTGTATGGTCATACAGAATCAGGCCCCTGGTCTCCTGCCGCCCGCCGATACAGAGTTTGAATTGAGAACTTGCGCGTTTTGTTTTGTTCTGTTCGGCGGGCGGCAGGGAACTAGCTCATTGGTCAGTTTCGTTCCCCTCCCGCACCTCGCACAACATGAGAGAGCCGCGCTTACAGCGGTCGACTTCTAGGCATAAACACAATGTTTATTTATATAACGTATATCGTGTCAATTTACGAATACTTGGATGAAATCTTTATAATGTTTGTAAAAATATGTAAGAAAGCTGACCTTTACTCTTTATAATCGAATGAAAGGAAAATTCAAGATAAACAATTGTTGTCCACGTTATTCGTAAACAGACACATAGTGAACAATTTTTGTATGTTTAATTTTCTTTGCTCACAAGTTTTAAAATGTTAACACTCATTTAACACATAATTCCATTGTTTGGATTGTAATGGTGACCTTTATTGTGTTTTGTGTCTAATGTGAATTAATTTATTGCAAATATTTTAACAAAAGATTTCAGTCAGTCGTTTGATAAACTCTGCCGTATGCAGGAGAGAAGATTTTGTATTTTACAGAATGTGTAATATTTTATAGAGATTGGATTTTGTTTACTTGTGGTGCAATACGGAACATTCCAAACGTGGTTTGGTGCTTATTATTATATAGTAAAATTATCGAATATTAATATGGAGTTTCATTTTTAAATCTTGCCCGACGCTCTCTATACCTATCGTAGTCTCTACACCACTAAAGGTCACTATTATGAAATCGCTAAGAGTAAACGATCATTTCATACCATAGAGGTATTATACTAGAGCAGGTAAGCCAGGCTTCCAACTGTACTTCGGTTAAAAAGAGAGAGAAGATTGCGGTACCTTCTCTTTTCGTGCATGTGCGCTAGCGAGCGCGCATTACCGAGAAACAACTTTAGGTATTGAAATTGTTTAATGCGAATGCTCTAAGTTTTTAAATGCGCATGCGTTAGTAGAGACAGATAGGGTACCATAATCTTTATCTCTTTCTAAGTGTCGGACATTTAATTTTAGAATTACAGGCAGCCGTATGGCTCCCCTACTCTACTATAAAATCTATGTTTCATACTAAATTGAACTTTGATATCGATATCATATCGTAACGGTACTTAATCTTTTTGATCTTTCTCTACCAAATCGGCGCGTTAAAGGCTAGCTTCCGAATCCAATTCCTAATTTAAGTAAATATGTAGACGAGTAAAGTAGTATTTTGGTATGACGTAACTTATTAACTCGCGTTTACCTAGTATTACAGTGTAGTTTAGTATTGGGATTTTTGACAAACTTATTTGAACTCATAATATGAAGAAATCCTGATAAATTGTATCGTTGTAATAGATGCGATTTTAATCGTAGACTATTTGAGTATAATCGATATCTTTAATTGAAGATAAAACGCTTTTTAAATGCATTTTTGTATAACCTATGATTAGTTGATTGCAGATGAACAAATATTCACATTTTGGATTCACACATTTAGTGCACAGTCATTGACTGAGGCAGCTATCATAAAATAATTGTTTTTATTCCAATCACTAAAGGCTTGTAACGAACTTTTAAAGCATAATAATTTATATTTTTAATGAGGCTCAAAGCCATACATTCAATAAGTTTGTCATTAATTAAGAAATATTAGCGGTAATTGGTATGTATAGAGATTGGCAGGTTTTGATACGATGTATGTACAAGGATGTCGACTGTCTATTTTTGTAAGGGGGCACAATGTTTAGTGGCTAAAATGCATAATTTATGGTAAATATATATAATAATGTATATGTCTAATATACTCTTAAGGAAACAGCTAATATGGTATAAATTGTTATTGATGTAGATTTTTAACTTTTCTAGTTAGGACACATTATTACAGAATATGAATTTATCAAACTATCCAAATGACGATAGGGTATTGTAACTAATTATTTGGTAAACTCACTTTTAAGAGGTGGCAATACTTTTTTTCTCTTTGTTTGAAAAGTTAAATGTTTACATCAAAAGATGAGCCAAAATCAGTATTGCTATGTTACATAATTCAAAATAATTAAATTTGGTACTTACATGGCTTCACTTTTACATTTTACTGCATCAAATTTAAGAAACTAAATATAACAGAAATTCTGAGTAATATTTTGATAAAAAAAGGCTGGGCACTTGATGCATAATATATTAAAATGGAGTGAAAATAAGAAAGTAAAGCGACGGAATCAACATTTTTCTTTGTTACAATGTTATTTTGCTCATCTAGATTTATTTTTTACTTCTAAAAACTAGTCAATGTATCAGTTCATTTATTTTTATTATTAGTTTTCAGTTTTAAATACATCTACTTTCTGTGATATGATTTTTATATTTAATAAATACAAAGTAGTGTTTTTATCTGCACATTATAATGGTATGTATTAGCCACGAAACATCCTCGAATAGACATAGAGCATAATCTTTTTTATTGTTTTTTATGCTCAAGATAATAATATATATTCCATCGTATAGTTACTAGTTATCATAGAAAAGGAATGTAAGTGTATGCTTCTTTAATCTGCACATTGTAATAAATGCTTAATACGTGTATGAATACCTACATCCGAAAGTTAAATTTATTGTCGTAATGCTTATATTATTCGATGTAATTATATTTAACGTTAGTGATACGATCGGTTAGACCGTCATAATCATAACCATTATTCTGTGTACGAACGCCATTTCGGTTGTAAATTACGTTTACCTTATTTGAATAAAATAAAGGCATAGTGATTTAAATATTAGATTCTCAATACCTATATAGCGCTTTCATTAAGATAGATTATAATATTTATACGAAAGTCCAATCAGTTGTTCCATGTTTTTAAATCAAATTTCAAACGTTATTAATTTATTTTATTTCATAATTATCACTAAGAGATTAATAATATGTAGTGAAACAATAAGATAATCCTGTATTAAGATAGATTGGAAATTAATAATACTGTCGAATCTGACATTGTAATTTGTAACGAGTCGCCAACATGCATTTAGCATGAAAAATTAGCACTAAGCTTAACATTTTCGCTATGATACTTATTTTATAAATGTTACTAGTAATAAAATTGCTCTTGGGGTAGACACAATAAATAAGCGGTCTCTTGCTGTGGCATCGGGTTGTTTGCCTTGTTAAAAGCAGCTAATTTATTTTTAATAAATTATTTTTTTATAAATAGATAAGGCACTGTAATAGTTTGACTGGATGCCACAGACGGACTCGTATCTGATTTATGAAATTATAATTTGATTAAAACACACATATTTCATAAAAATTGAATTCAAATGTCATTATCAAATGTGCATATCGAATTAAAACCATACGAAGATCCTATAAGGCACCATTATGAGCGAGTTTTGCTGCTTTATGAATCTTTACAAGTTGATATACTTCCCATAAACATAAAGTTACTAACAGGTTGTAACTTAAGATTAGTTTGATCTATGCACACGCTAAGCTACAATTCCTACAAAAATCAGTTAAGTAAAGGGAAATACATAGATACCAAATTGTAATTAAGTGGGTACCTGTTTTTCGCAATCATTTAACAAGAATATTGTAATGACGACATTTCGATGTTTATGTATTTCATTACAAACAAAAGGTTTACTTACTTTACTCAATGTATGGTACCTATAACAATGTTTAAGTTACACTTTGAAACACTCATCTCTGTAGATGTCTTTACAGATGATAAGAAGTGTTTTAATTATAAAAGTATAATATAATCCCTAGCTTGTGTTAATCATTATTATGAAGCTTATTGGCGACTATTGTACAGAAGAATTGAAATAAATAGCACAGATTCTGTTTAAACTGATTTTCTTTTATTGCCTCATTTCATCCTTTACTTTTTATAATATATAATAAAATTTCTTATAAAATTTTAGCATTTAAATGAAAAATAGTGTCAAAGTTAATACTCACAACTTCACAAGGCCCTCGTAACGCACTTTCGCGTTTCGCGTCTAATTCGCCCCGTTTCGTTGGTTTTAAAATTCAATATTTTATTTTTTATGGATTTCCAAACCTTGTGTACAACATTAAGTAACGATATTATGAGAACGGTTTTTAACTCTAAATCTTCATTGGCCAGTGGAGCGCAGCCAACGAGACACACGTCAAAAGAAGACGTCAGTGCACCGCTAATGTCAATGTCAAAATTTGATAATGGCATAATTAATTGTCATATTTGTCAATTCAATTTTGTCATTCGTATCGTAAGGTGATGAAAATAGCTGATGGAGGGAAGTTACGATAGCGATCAATTATTGTGTTATGAAATTAATTGAAACACGACAATTAATAATTATATTCGTTGAAGTTTGAAATTTTTATGGCGCGAGTGGCTCGGTGTGTGAAAAGTGTGCGTAGTGTGATCCGACGTCGTTAAATAAATAGTTTCTTTTTCAACAAAAGTCTCCAGTGAAAATTTTTGCGTGTGATGTTCAATATTCGGTGTTGATTGCGCGAAATGGGGCAGAGTCCGAGTTCGATGCGGAGTAGGAGCAGCCGGCGGTCGTTTCGCGGGTTCATGAGACGGAACAAGTTGAACAAGTCGAGTTTGAGCCATACGTTCAGCTTACCGTCTTCCGAGGATTATCCGGAGCTGATGAACGTGAATACGGCTACGGAGGAGCAGCTGATGACCCTGCCGGGGGTGAACAGGCAGCTGGCTCGGGAGATCGTCCGCCACAGGCAGATGATCGGCCGGTTCAAACGAATAGACGACCTTGCGCTCGTCTCAGGTGACTACAACCCTTTGTTTTCATGCCGAATCCGCACTTTACATATGCAAATTGCTCGTTTGCAGGCATTTTAGTCACGCAGAACTCCAACAAAGCTATTATTATGTTAATGATACAAATAAAAATCATTATTTGTTGGCAAAATACATTGGCATCATATTGATTAATAATTGCACAAATTGCCAAAAAATTGGTCATATATTTTTTTAATAATCCGCAGCTTACACAGGCAGTACTAATCCAAACATACGATTGTTATCTAACTGGAGAAAATAAAATTGTGCAATAACAGTCAATGCTACATAATCCCACAGTAAGGTTTTATGTAACACAAAACATTAATTAAACTAAACAATCATTATTTTAGGTATCGGTGCTGAAAAACTAGAGCTACTAAGGCCAGAGATATGTACAAACACAAGAAAACAGATCTCCAGAGCGAGTTCCTGCACACAATCATTGGACAGCATAAGACTGCAAGTTGAAAGCAAGCTGTGTTCCGTGAACTCGTCCAGTGTGTTCCAGCTGCAGTGTGTTCCGGGCCTCAACCAGGAGCTGGCGGCGAACATAGTAGATTATAGGAATAAGAAGGGACCATTCAAATCTCTAGATGACTTAATAAAAGTGCGAGGTATAGACATAGTTAGGCTAAGCACGGTAAAGCACCACTTGAGTTTGGAGCCGAGAAAGAGTGAGAGTGTGCAGCATTTAATGAACGGCCATGCGAACGGCTGGGATAGATCCTTGGAGGAGTCTTTAATGAACACAGCGACAACACAGCCAAAAACTCCCCACAGGAAGAGCCTGTCTTTGTCTTCCAGACTCCCTATCACATTACCTAATGGATTTGCAACGGCACCAGTGAACGATATCTTGGATCTCTTATCGGCATACTCACATCGACCAGTTGTAGAGGAGGTGTTTACGTACGAAAGAGATGGAGTCACTTGCTGCCGTCTTGCCTCCTGGAACCTTCATCAGCTCAGCGTGGACAAGGTTACCAATCCCGGAGTGAGAGAGGTGATCTGCAGGACTATTTTGGAAAATAAGTAAGTTATACTTATTTATAGGTAACATAGTACACCCTAGCAAGCTAACTGTAAAAAGTAAAGTAAAAAAAAAACATACAAATGAATTGAGAACCTCCTCCTTTTTTGAAGTCGGTTAAAAAAGGAAAAAGGTTTTTATTCATTAATCTTGGTCAATAATACAATCAGTGGTTAGGGCCCCTGTACCAGGTTGGAAAACCTATATTACAGGGTGCCCCGCTCAACCTTTGAGGCAAAACAATGTTAATGAACTTTATATGTGTAAGAATAACCTATTATTAAATTAGGTAGTATTAAGGTACTATTACAGTGTATAAACAGTAATAGCTCAGTGGCTTAGGATGCGACCTCGAATCGAGGGGTCCGGGTTCGAATCCTTGGCTTGCACCAATGACTTTGTAATAAAAGTTATGTGTGATTTATAAAATTAAATATCACCTGCTGTTACGGTGAAGGAAAACATCGTGAGGGAAACAAACAGGAAACCTGCATGCCTGAGAGTTCATAAAAAAAAATGTTCTCAAAGGCATGTGAAGTCCACCAACCCGCAGTAGGCTAGCGTGGTAGACTAAGGCCTACATCCCTCTCATTGTGAGAGGAGACCCGGCCCTGTAGTGGGTCATTGATGGGTTACTGACAAGTTACTATTGGGATATTGTTTTAATAATAGTCAAAATGCAATGTCTTTAGAGATTGTGTATGCTTAGCGTAAATAACTAATTCATTATTGAGTATCTCCGGCATAAGCTTATCTAAATTTGTTTGAAGTTAGAAATAGGATTGAGTTTCTAACCCACACTTTTATCAAATTTATCAATGTTATCATCCTAATATCATCATTACCCTTTAAAATTGTTACCACTCTGATAACATAAGTAGATCAGATGTGTACCTACAAATCCTACAATCATAAATTATATTAGTATCTGTACATAGTTTTGAACCTATTTTTTTTACATTATATTAGTAGATTACCCTATACCTATTACCCAACTCGATTCTAGTTTCATTGTACAGTATTTTCAACTGTTATTATAATTAAACAATTTTTGTTGGTGTCAATAAAGAAATTTCACTGACACATAATAATATAGATTGCTGCCAAAACATTTATTTTACATAGCCAGCTTGTATTAAAATTGCTTATTAACTATAGAATCATGATTCAGTTTTGAGGAAACGATAAATTCTACGTTGGTATCTGTAAATTGAACTTCAGGCGACCTTGTAAAACATGCTGCCAATTGCTGTCATATCAATGAATTAACAATAAACATAAATTAACTGATAAAGATTGCCAATTGCTAGTGAAAGTTTAAAGACTGCCAATTTAAAGTATTTAAATATAAATATAGTTTTTAGCACTACGACATTGTGATGATTTAATCAAAATATGTGAGCCATCCTTTGGTATAAATAGATCTCATATAAGGTCTCAATTCCCATAAACTTACGCAGGCATATCGGGGAGGACATCACTCTGTTTTAACCCATTAACGAACCACTGCAATGTCAGTCTGTCTCTCACAATGATAAGGATGTAGGCCTTAGTCCACCTTGTAGGACTATTGCGGATTGGTGGACGTCATTTTAAAATGTCTAAACGATGAACCGGCCGCCCTCTCCTACAGATTGGTCATTTTAAAATGTCTAAATGATGAACCGGTCGCCTTCTACAGATTGTCGCTAATAGCCATCCAGGACGTGGTGGAGGAGGGCGCGCTGCAGCTGGTGTGCGACGAGCTCAACTCGCCGGCGCTGCGGCGCGTGCGCGAGTGGCGCGCGTGCAGCCGCCACTGGGAGTACTGTCTGCCGCAACGCACTCACTGGTGAGTACTATGCTACTGTACAATATCACCATGGAGATCACTACAATATCACACAAGTTTAGTGAGAGTACCGGCTGCAGCGGTGATAGCCCAGTGGCTTAGAATTCGACCTCGAATCGAGGGGTCCGGGTTCGAATCCCAGTGGCACGTACCAATGACTTTGTAATAAAAGTTATGTGCGATTTATAAAATTAAATATCACCTGCGGTGAAGGAAAACATCGTGAGGAAACCTACATGCCTGAGAGTTCATAAAAAAAATGTTCTCAAAGGCAGGTGAAGTCCACCAACCCGCAGTAGGCCAGCGTGGTGGACGGCGGCCTACATCCCTCTCATTGTGAGAGGTGACCCGACCCTGTAGTGGGTCATTAATGGGTACTGACAAGACTGGCTGCCACGGAAGATACTTTATTTGAGGCGGACATCTAAGTCCTCATGTGTAGCGACATCTCTTGGCAGCAACGGTACATTGCCCACAACAGGGGTGGCCTGGAGCATACTCCACCACGCTGCTCCAATGCGAATGGGTGGGGCGTCTCTTACGACCTGACATATGATGTCTGCCCTATTTGAGGTTGCATGAGGGTGTCCATGGGATACAGTGACCCCGTAACATCAAGCAGCCCGCTTGCGCGTTTGCTACTGAAACTTATTCAATAGAAGAAATGTACTCGTATATGTATGTACTCGTATAATCAAGGAAAATAATTCATAGTTAAAACTTGATTTTTTTATATCCCCAAAATCATAAACGAACGTGTTTACGCCCTAGTTACTTGTGGTTAACATTTTCTGCATAGTCTTCAAAACATATTAATTACGTTATGTTCCATGAATTTGACATTTATTGAATGTCCTCGATAAAAAGATTTTACACTGATTTTGTCCCTCGACTATGAACTTATTCAGTTTCGTATAGTAATCGTATCAAGCTGCCATAAGTATGGAAAATGTAGACAGACTGACATATCACATACTGATTACCGACGTTTACCGTACGAATACTTTGACAATAGTGTTCATACTCACGACACTGAGTTTGGGCGTAGTTACTTCTCCATTTTCTGTATTGACCTTGTTTACTTCTTGTATCGTTGTGTAGTATAAAAGTATTAAAAGAAAACTCATATTCAGCAGTCGCAGAAGCCTGTTTAATCCACACTAACAATGTTATACAAATTCTCAGAAATTACACAATACGTAAGTATCTACTAATCGGACTGAAATAGCTTAATCTGAATATCTGGGATTCGTTACGATACCCGGAGATGTTGTTTTAGAAGTGTTTGAACTTTGAGGCACAAATAGAATTTTATATTTTCTTTAACGGAATAGAATTTTATATTTTTCTTTCTTTCCATATCAAAGTGTCGAAGTAGTTCTAAAAGTTTGAATGTCTGTCAGTACTATTTGGAGTGGGTTTATAATTTTTTTGTGATTTGCTATAAAATCGTCTACCATTACCTACATGAATGTTATTGATATTTATCAATTTATTATCATACTAACTTCTCAAAAATTTGTTAAGAGACATTAGAGACAGATAATAAATTTCTTAATCCAGTTCAAAACTATCTGTGTAACTAATTTTATCGAGTTAAGAGTAAGAAGTGTCATTAACCGTCTCAGCCATCCAAGTACTAATGTCCTGTTTATTCAACTACCTACTATTGTACAACTAACGGACCCGCTACCTTTTTATGTATTTTTTCTCACTGTATAAACATTTTATCGACATTCATGAAATCAGCAGCGGTTTCCGATTATTCTAATATCGAGTAGATTGAATGATCGCAAACACTCGTTGGAGTGTTGATAAAGCTGTCAGTATCTCGGAATTCTATTATTGCCCGAATTATCGTGTTATACTTCTTTGAAACAATTTCTTCACTGACATTTCGTAGAATTTTTTTGGAATTTATATACTGGAAGAGTTACGATTTGATTGGTTTTTGGAACGAAGTTTCATGCGGCTTACAGTCAAATGGCAGAAATCGTCACTTAAGAAAAATCGTTACATCCCTTTCATTACATACATTACATACCTTTCCTTCTCTTTCCATTGTACATAGTTGTGTGTGTTTGTCTGAGACAGAAGAGTGTATGTGAGCGAAGGTTGCCAGATCACACATTTAAAAAAATAATGATTTATTAACGTGAACACTACCAATACTAGGTCAGAATTTACGGTAGTATTCCTACTACTACTAAGTACTACTGCGGTTAGTTACCTATAATAGAAGCCGTAGTAATACATTAAAATAATATAATGCACATTGACTTTTATGATATTCATGAAAAACAGCGGCGGTGTTCGTTTATTCAAAGTATTCAAACGATACGTCGATTTGCATTCATATTGTGTCACGTTAAAGATGGAATAATTTTCTGTTTTTCTGTTCACATTTTTATACCACGATATAACATTTCACTTATACTTTCTTGAATCTTTCATTTCCGGATGAATACCTAAATAAAAATTTGAATATTCTCGTCCTATAGTTAATTTCGTCTTGCATTGATTTGATAATATTACGTAATTACAATATCGGCCAATGGAAACTCATTCTAACGCTTGATTACCTTTCGAACCAATCACAGTTCTCCCTGTCAGCTGACAAGCCAATCATAGCGGTGGTGTTATTTCACTCTTCGCCACAATTTTGGTTCGAACAAATTACGTCTATAAGCCTATAAGTGTCTCAAACAACTTCTTCGTGTTCTCGACAATTATAAAACTGATTTTTTGCATGAGTATAAGAATAAAGTTATTACCCATAATGCCATAAACTCAGCAACCTTGGAAAAACCATAATTTTGCTTTGTTATTTCCTCTTAAGTTGCATCCAACCGTTACAAACTGTAGCGCACTTAAATAATAAATCTTTTATCCACAAAAAATATATAATTTATTGCAAGAATGATGTTTTTTTAAAGCAGTACAATACTGTTTACGGTTAATACCTAGTACATTAAAACTTGCAAATTAAAAATTAGTTTACTAGAAGTCATTAGTATGAGGCGGTTTGCCCGGGTTCATACCTTAGCAACCATTATGTAACTGCGTTACATATATATTAACGTATATATAACGTATATATTAACGTTATATTAGTTTACCATCTCACTGTTATCAGATCGTCGTCACTTCAATAATTATTATAAACATCGATTTTGTTAATGTAACAAAGGTTTCAGACATTGATAATTCCCCGATTTCATCCAGTAAGCGTCGAGTCTTCCGTCTAGACGTGATTTTATTTCCGATACCAACATATTCTTGCTGGAATACTGAAATTCCTTTTAGTCGAACGATTTACTTGTTAAAATAAACGGTCTTATAATAAATCTATATATAGCTCAGGAATTTCCTAACATTTTTGCACCTTCATAATTATGTCTGTTTTAACATTCGATTTTAAATTTAGACTATATTTACCCGTTAAGCCATCGGTATTTGTAATTTTCGATGGATATCTAACATTTAAACTTCATTGGCCAAAAGTCGATTTATACTTCTGATCAGAAGAACTGACTACTTTAGAAAACCAGCGGGAAGTTGTTATATTAAAAGACAAAGAAAAAGCCCAGGACGGGAATTAATGTCTTATAGGTGTTTAAATATCCTTACCTATATTCTTTTTCAATTGAACGACTTAATAGGTTCAATCTGCATACTTCTGCATTGTAGCACCTAAGAGAAGGATGGACGAACGGCGCAAAGATTTTAATGTTAAATTTAAATTTCTGTTTCTGGTCCGGGTGTGTATATTGTCTTGTGTGTGTCCAGAGCTATGAATGTCAAACGTGAACCCAAGAATGGGCTATCACCGCGTCTATTGGGCAACCATAGTTACGATATCATTACCAAATGATGTAGGTATCGTTATCAAGCTAATTACTTACCGCACAGCTGTTGACCGTCAACAGGTCTGGCTCGATAACAGCCTGTCCCCGAAATTACTCGTGAAAGTTGTTTTGCCGAGAAAGTGCAATTACATTTTACGAAATTGTCGCCGTCAGTCTTATCGCTGATAACATCGGACTAGCAAACGTAAACATCGTACTGTTACTACCTACTGCACTACGT
The DNA here is from genome assembly GCA_905147235.1 of Erynnis tages. Taxonomy (NCBI): domain Eukaryota; kingdom Metazoa; phylum Arthropoda; class Insecta; order Lepidoptera; family Hesperiidae; genus Erynnis; species Erynnis tages. The sequence continues at coordinate 13,082,585 of LR990072.1, read as the reverse complement.
ACTTACGTAGTAATAATATACCGGATTAATCAAGTATTCAAATTAGTCTGGTATTTGTTACATTTCCTTTTAGGTTTTTTTTTTCATTATTTTTATAATATAGAAGTAACAAACGACCGTGCATGCCACGTGATGTGAAGCGGTCTCTGCAACTTATTTTTTGTTTGGTGTATATTTATGTACGGAAATCTATCATAGAAATCCTCTCTTAATAATTCTTGGCAACAGGTTATAATGGTTATATCGTATACCTATTGACTTAACCTCACGGTGTCATCGTTGTCAGGGCACCGGTACACTTTGACTTTCGTATTAGTTCAATACAGGGAAACGGAACGTTAGTGCCCGGAGGCCTTGAAGTGGGTGGAACCCCTAACGTCCAGTAGTCTTACAGGTTAAAGATAGCCTCAGCCTCAAAAAGGAACAAATGTTTGAGGTTTTTTCTAAATTACCTCAGATAAGAAGAAAGATTTGGAAACCACGCATTTCCAAAGACACAAAGTCGGCAATAAGATACGCTGTTTTACGACGGGTTAGGAGGTTGGCAAAGGGTCTGACAAATCTGAAAAATTACTTTGGTTAATTGTTTAGTCCTTGAAACGCAAATTGCTCAAATCTGCACGGGGTGACTGAACGGCGTGACGGGTTTATTTATAAATTATCGAGCCAAGTGCAAGGCCGCTGGTTTTGGCCTTTTTACCGTCTGCGGCGGCTCGTCGAATTATTATTGGAAGAAGGATCGATCGATTTAATCCCTTTCGAAACATTTGGCGTATGCCTTACCTCAGCCAAAACAACAATCAGATTTTTAACGTTTGTTTCTACCACGTACCTAAGTTATGGGGTCTTTATAAAATTAAATAAAACCCACTATAATGGTGCAGGAAAATATCGTCAAATCTGCATGCCTGAGAGTTCACAAAAATGGTCTCAAATGTATGTGAAGTCCACCAACCTTCACTAGGCCAAGGCGGTGGACAGACTGCGGTCACGCGATTTCGTACGAAGTTATAGTAACCGTCATGATTCGTGAGCACAGATTATCAGTGGTAGGGATATTGTATAGTTTCGGCCAATGTACAGCAGCCGAAAACACGCACTGGACCAATAGACGACGCACACTGACGAACCGACGTTTGTCGAACCAATCGTGTGCACCGCAGCGCAGTCAATGTCAAACCGACCAATGAAAGTTCTGCTCACCACTCATGACGGCAACTATAACGCGTCTGCCATATAAACGCCAAACCTTAGAAGAACTATGGGAGCGCTCACACTATGGGAGGCCCTGGGCTACAGAAAAATGAATATGCCAGAGGCCCTGGGCTACAGAAAAATGAATATGCCAGTAGGTTCCCTCCTTTTTTTTTGTGACGGGGGGGAACCTTCATAGGTACCCGAGAGCCGTGGGAGCGACTCCGGGTTATGTGGGATTCTTACCCACTAAAACCCCCTCGGTGGCCTTCCTCTGCGCATGTGGGGGGCTCCGGGATCTCCAGTGGAACGCACCGGTGCCCCCTTGCGTGGCGTCCTTGAAGGACTCATCCCGGGGGAGACTTCGTATCGTCTCCCCTAGTAGGTTCCCACCTAGATAATAATATGATAAGAGCATTTGCAAACTCCCTTGCAAATGTTACATATTATCACATCACGTGTTCCGACCGAATCTTCCTTGCGCTCTATTGATCAATTCACATACGAGTACGTTCAATAGACATTCCTTCGTGAACATTCATACACACGTTATTCATTATCACGCGTGGAAATATTCACCCTCCTCGTTGCCAGACTAATAGACCTGTTTTTGACGGTTCGGTGATTCCGTTGTTATGTCCATGTTATGTCTTGGTTTGTTTATTTTCTTCCAATTAAGGAGTTCTAATGTGAAAGAAAATTTGTAGGTAGAAAGGAAGAAAGGCACATGACAAAGTGTGCATTAAATAAAACAACAGATTAAGCACAATATAAATATAGCAATTTAACACATTTTTAAACTGACGTTTTTTCTCATACACATTGAGTAGATCTCATATTAATGTTGATGTTATCGTTGCTTTAATTACATGTCTTTAGTAAAAAAACAATTGAAAAATAGCATCTTAAAGAAATATAATGATTCAATAACAGCTAAAAGTGGCCATTAATGTACCTGTTCGGACCGCGCTGTGATAGCGCTCCCCACAGTGCTATGAGGCTATGACGTCACTACAGGAATTCTTCAGGGTTCAGACCGTGTTATAAACATTACTGTTTTATGAGCCGTTTGTGATCTAGCGATTTATATTTACTTGTACTTGTAGTGTAAAAAACTGTAAGTGCTATAAAAAAGACAGTAGATAGAAGGCAATAATTCCGAAACCACTGTAACTAGCTTAGCTACTGGCATTCATGCCCCAAAATCGTGCCATTCAATCACTCCTTTACATGCAATGAGAGGTATAGAATGTGCTAATATACGCTCAGTTTAGCAGAATATAGGGTACACCTGCCGTACAAGTGTACGGCTACGTAGCCGTTCTATCTTTTTCATATTTCTATCGTTTATTCAATACGTAAAATGGATTGACGATGCTACTTGTAAAGTGTTAACGACAGTGTCATAGATGATTTATTAGAAAATTTTCTATAAATATATTGTTGGCAAACATGTTGGTTTTTTGATTATCATGCTGCACGACCGTGATCTGATAGTATTCATTTTTATTATATTAGCAAAATGAGGTACCTATTATAGATGGTAAAGTAAATTGCATTTGATCAAATTCTGAATGGTTGGTCCTATTTGTGTTTGGATGTTTGTGGGTTTTATGAACTGCAATGCCCCTCCAAAATCAGGTGAATAGCACTCATCTTTATAGAATGAGATATAATATAGAATAAAAAGGTAAATAAAGTACTTAAATAAATAACACTAGGATTTCCTTCACCTTAACAGCAGGTGATATTTAATTTTATAAAGCGCACATTATAACTTTTTTACAAAGTCATTGGTGCGTGCCACTGGGACTCGAACCGGGACCCGAACTCCATTCGAGGTCGAATTCTAAGCCGCTGGGCTATCACTTATAATATGAGAATGTCACGTGACTCCCTTGTTGCAGCCGGAGCCTGGGCTTCATATACGACTCGTCGAACCGCGGCATCACGATAGAGGACGTGGCCCTCGACCAGCTCCACCTGGTGACGGAGGTGCCTGACGCGGGGCTGGTCCCGGAGCTCGCCGGGCTCGACAGCGACCGCGTGGTGGCGTCTCCACAAGGTATGTGCGGCTAAGGTATCATCTTCGAACGGCTCCTGTACTATATGATAGTAAATGGTAATCTTCGAATGGCTCCTATACTATAATTCTGTAAACCGTTAGTGACCCGCTGCACGATAGGATAGTCAATGGTAATCTTCGAACGGCTCCTATAATATAATGCTGTAACCCATTAGTGACCCGCTGCACGATAGGATAGTCAATGGTAATCTTCGAATGGCTCCTATACTATAATTCTGTAACCCATTAGTGACCCGCTGCACGATAGGATGGTAATGGTAATGGTAATCTTCGAACGGCTCCTATACTATATGATAGGAAAGTATAGTAATCTTCGAACGGCTCCTATACTATAATGCTGTAACCCATTAGTGACCCGCTGCACGATAGGATAGTCAATGGTAATCTTCGAACGGCTCCTATACTATAATTCGTCTGTAACCCTTTAAAAGCCTATGACAGGGTCGAGTCTCCTCTCACAATGGAAGGATGTAGGCCTAAGTCCACCGCGCTGGTCTAATTCGGATTTGAGGACTTCACACTTTGAGAACGTAATTTAAAAATTGTCTGAAACCCATTAGTGGCCCACTACAGGGTCGGGTCTCCTCACAATGGAAGGACGTAGGCCTTAGTCCACTGGTTGGTCTAGTTCAGATCAGTAGACCTCATATGCCTCTAAGAACATTATGAAGAAATCTCAGGCGTGCAGGTTTCCTCACGACGTTTCTCATCACCATTACAGGAGGTAACTACTGGTGCTACTGTTGGGGAGGTGTGTTTGCGGGAGAAACGTATACTTTATTTGTTACGATATGCTCCCGCGACTTCAATTTTTAATTTTCATAAAATTATAAATTAAAGTCGAATCACAATTGGTACAAATGCTATGTTAATTTATAAACGCTCACGGACTCAAAGGGCATTTAGCGGTTAATGTCCGGCCGCCACAATGGACCTCGTAAAGTTGCTATTATATCGCCTAAATACCTTCTTAGTGACTTGCTGTTTTCGTAGCAATGGCTAGGGTTGACCATTTATGACTACCAGTTCTGGTTGTTATAAATATGGGAGTAAAAAATCAGCAAGATTTTAACGTATTTTGCACGTTTCATTTATTAAGACTTTTTTTAATCAAACCTGTTGAAGTATTTATGCATTTTTTTAATTATTATTGAAGCTACAAATGTCAAGTACTCCAAAATAATAAAAAATCCCAATGTTATAGAGTGGTTTTTATTATTATCGCACTTTAGTTAGCCTATTTTGGATAGAGCTTCACATAGCTTAAATTATTGCTTTTGAGCTTATCTACACGCTCTCAGCGGAAATGAGCGTCACGTAACCAATCAGCCTGTATATCTTTTTATAACACATTTGCTCCAGACGATGTTTTCAGTCCGATTTTGGCGCGGTGTTTCCTTGGAGCGTCCCGGGCAACCTTCCTTATTTAAAGGTTCTTGATTTGAAGTTTATCAACCTTGTCACAAAGCCTCGAGGACAGATGTAGGTACCAGATACACCTGTATACTCACTACAATAGGTATGTCGCGAAAACAACAATTTCCCTTGAGAACTAGATATTTAGGTACGTACAGGGCCGTCTTTAACCTATTGGAGGCTCTGGGCAATACTGGGCATATTAGGATAATAGTAGGGCATATTGTAGTCAGTAATTAAGGTTCGATTTCTTTGAATAATATACCTAAGTTATTTGGTAATAAATATTGGTTATCGATTGGCAATCTGACAGGAACTAGGGACTTTGTTTTTGATCTGAGGGGGGCCCCAATCGATCGCGGGGCCCTGGGCACTTGCCCAAAGTGCCCGCTGGGAAAGAGGGGTCTGGGTACGTACTCGTATATTATGACACTCACCCAACTATATTTAACGAAGTTAGGTATAATTAGTAGATAGTTTATTTACAACGTACTATTAAGGCGTAAAGGTCGATCCAAATGTTAATTATAGAGGCACCCACTACGCTCATCGTTATTAGTTATAGGTATTGTTTACGACGAAACTGTAATTTCACGTCTGCGTAATAACACTGTTCTTTAATTTATTATTTTGTTATTAGGCTTAGAATTCGACCTCGAATCGAGGGGTCCGGGTTCGAATCCCAGTGGCACGCACCAATGACTTTGTAAAAAAGTTATGTGCGATTTATAAAATTAAAAATCACCTGCTGCTACGGTGAAGGAAAACATCGTGAGGAAACCTGCATGCCTGAGAGTTCACAAAAAAAAAATTCTCAAAGGTATGTGAAGTCCACCAACCCGCAGTAGGCCAGCGTGGTGGACTAAGGCCTACATCCCTCTCATTGTGAGAGGAGACCCGACCCTGTAGTGGGTCATTAATGGGTTACTGACAAGATTCTGTGTGCGGCTTTGGCCAACAATACCCGATCGACAATATCGGTAGCTCAATAGAAAGAAAGTACAGAATTCATGGTTTAGTACGCCGCTGTTTTACAAGCAACAATGAACTGAAGCGATAAAACACTCGTAAACCTTGAACTGATAAAGTCCCAGATTAGAACCGATAGAGTTTACCTACTTTGTTTTTTTTTGTGTAGTAGGTAACATGAAAAATTGAAAAGGTGTCTAAAATAAATAATTTAAAAAACGGCTCTTTCTTTCTATCTAGTGAGACGTTTGCTAAAGATAGTTACGATATCAATGAGTTCGATATAATTAATGATATAGCTGACCCGGGGAGGTTCCCTTCCGCTAGCCTCTTAGCCCGTCGTAACGCAGCGTGTGTTGCAGATTTTGTAGTTTTACGCTCTTTACTTATAAAGAAATACATACTTTCCGTCTTAGATTTTTCATTAATTGCTGCTAAATTGGTTCCAACTTCCGAAGCCGGGGTTGGTATTTAATGAGAGACATAAATAAAGCAACGTTTATTGACTCTATTACCTCCCGGCTGATATAATAGCACATGGATCGGGTGTAGTTTAGTCGCGCTCCGTTACGCCGCAATCTTAATTACTGCGATCGGTTTTAATTAATAGCTGCCATATTTATATGTGAAATTAATTATCGCCCATTATAGAATAAACTGCGGTGTTATATAATATTGATCGAATTAATTGTTTTATCTAACATTTACTGGATTTTTTTACTAGTTTTATCTCTGGTTTGAAAATATTATATGAACACACAGATTATTTCTGACGATTTAAAGACTTTTAAGGTTTGAAATTTTTATATGCCATAGGTGGTTCAGATTCAGATGACGAGACCGAAATTAAAAAAAAAAGGATTCAGTTGTTACGCGTGTCTACAATATGGTTAAATTCTATAGAAATTAACAAATAATAGAGAATAGCTGCTCTCCGTCGGAGAAATACATACTTACACTATGTAGGTTAGTATAGGCAAATTGACAAACCTTTGAGGCGAAAACTCAACTACTTTTTGCCTCGAAGGTTAAACCTTTAATAGTAATTTTTCCCTTTTATCTCACCAGTTTTCTTTATTTTCGTTTTCTTCATACTGAGACTTCGTTCCGGTCTGCATGTTGAGTGGGACAATGCAAGTAACTTCATCCACACAGACAGCATGTTACAATTACGAGTACTTATTATAACAATATTATGTTATCATAGCTTTTGGTCACGCGTAGCTTGAAAAAGTTACTCTGTTACGAATAAGATTAGACAATATTGTGAATTAGTGGTGTTTCGGTTTTTGCTACATTTGATATTTTTCAGACTAAAAACCGCGATTAAATTGTGTTTAATTTTAATTGTTGTCCCCTAAGTCAAAATTGTTAAAAGTAGTCACATAACCGATTTTATTAGACACTTCTAAAAGGGATGGGCAAAAAATAATAAAATGTGTAACCAACTTACGAACTTGCTTCATTCACCCCATACTACCCAATATAATCTATGTGAATGTAAGCCGTGTGAAATAACTACAAAGGTTGTATCACTTATGCGATCAATTCGGAAAACGATGCAATGTTTTCAATTAAAGTAGTTTATCGATTCCTGTAGTCGCGATCTGCGATCACATTCCTCAGTCTCGTAATTGAAAATCATTGAGCACTGCATTTGCATAATTATCTGCAATACACACCGATGGGAGTCGGCTACGTACGAGCGATAGCACTTGCATAGCTATTTGTTGTGTGGTTTCTTGGTTTTTCATTTTCGTTTTATTTTACTTTTGGTGACTTAAAGAATGGTGACCACGATGGGTGCATTCGGGCGTTACAAGTCATGATTATATTTTAACATATTTTTTCAAGATATTTTCGTGTTACGAATAACTGAGTGGGTGTTTGTTGATCTGTCATGCAAAAACGGCTGAACAGATTTGAATGAAATTTGGTATGCACGTAGTTTGTAAGCTGGATTGACATATTTGATAAATATACCTATTTTTTTATTTCTCGCCAACCAAGTTCTAAAATCCATTCGGACAAATTCTAGTAGAGAATAAAGCAGAATTTTTTACTTCAATTTTGTGTAGGTACATGAAATCAACAGACTTTTTAATATAGAGCTATCAGTTTCACAAATTAATGAACACCTGCGTTTAACCGAAAGAGTTAACAAGTTTCTTCGTACTGAGTTCTATCATGCGATTGGACACGCAGCGTTAAAAGAAAGATAACTGGAGTAACCGTATATTGAGTAATTGCGTCACTATTAATCCACTTACGTCACGGCCAGTTATTGGAGTCACTTCATAACGGAGTTACTGGTATGTAGGATTGTAGAGTAACGAAGAGACCTTCGGTGCTTTTAAGGACTCTTGTCGATAATTGCGACACTGAATCAAGTAGAAGTAACGATCAGAAATCAAAAGTATATCAGCCCACTCCATCGCATCGGGACCGGTTTAGCATATCGACCGGAGGATACACATAGCCAGGTGGAAATGGTCTTTACACTTCACGATTTTATCTTGGAATATCTTTCGAAAAAATATACAGGTGAATTTTGGATGGGGAAATTCGAAACTAATTGATTAAAGTGATTTTATTTTCAAAATAAACGGGTTCGATTCCCCGCTAGGCATATTGATTTTTTAAAGATCCAATGATGCAGTTTTAGTTAGAAACTATAATTTGTTTTTTAAAGCAATTTTAAACTTTTTTAAATAAAAATTAGTGCCAAGATTGCTTACCATATAAGACAAGAGAATAAAAATGAACTGTAATAACAAATATTTTTGAGTACCTATTTCATAATTTTATTTTGTCAGTAACCCATTAATGACCCACTACAGGATCGGGTCTCTTCTCACATTGAGAGGGATGTAGGCCTTAGCCCACCACGCTGGCCTACTGCGGGTTGGTGGACTTCACATGCCTTTGAGAACATTTTTTTTTAATTCTCAGGCACGCAGGTTTCCTCACGATGTTTTCCTTCACCGTAACAGCAGGTGATATTTAATTTTATAAAGCGCACATAACTTTTTTACAAAGTCATTGGCCAATGTCGAATTCTTAGCCACTGGGCTATCACTGTCTTTCGTACTTTATTTTATGACAGGCAAATTGAAATCTAGTCGTGATCGCATCGCAATCGTGAGGTCTAAAGCAGTGCGGACGTCCACTGGCACTGTCCTGCCTTTAGTGTTATTGACGTTAATATCTTAAATTGCGAACACTCGTTGACCTTATCGCGTTTACAATAAAGGTCAATTTTGAACGGCCGACATCGGCGAGGGCACGGAAGGCAATGGTCGCACTGGCCATATACGTCCGGAACGGTGAAGGAGGCGATCTGCATTTACAATGAGCATAGTGCATGTTAATTGGTGGACGTCTTGAAGAAAGTTCCAGAAATGTTAGTGTTTTGTTGCTCTACAAGTCGAAGCTTGCAAACCAAACCATGCAAACGAATGCAATGGCCACCTAAAGGTGTAGAAGTAGAAAAGAAAGTGGTCTTTTGTGAATTTGTCGATGTATCGCTGGCTCTAAACAGACCTATAAACCAACAGACACCCCCTTTTACGAGTGTCATAATTTTCCACACACAGTCCCCTGTGTCAAGGCTGGGGACAACACACAACAGAGACAAATATTCAATCGTTCAAATTTGAATGGATTCCACATCCGATTGGATAATACGCATACAAACAGAACAGACACAGAAATTCAATCATTCAAATTTCTCTCGCTGGGATTCGAAGCCAAGAACCTCATCGCAGTTCTCTGGCATTTCAACCACTATTGCCACTATTGTAATATGCACAGCACACTTAGTAACACATTACTCTCCTAGTGCTTTATACTTATTCACAATTAATATGGCTAATGCACCATTAGTTACAACTTCCGATACCATAATGGTATTATGGCGGAAGCGGAAACGTCGTAGCGTAGGCACTTGATAATAGAAACGAAGGGCTTTGAAATAAGAACAAAATTTAAATTTAAAGAGAGAATAAAAAGTTACACCTTTCAGTACAGTCCCGTGAGCATGAACCACTATCGTATAATAAACGTCAGTCATAGTCATTTCCTCAAGGAGAGGTGCATGATGGCGTCTCTCATGCAGTCGTCGCTATCACCAGACACACAGGCTCGTGTATCGGATGTCAGCGAGGACGCCATCGCAATCTTCGTAAAACAGGCCATAGAGGCAAAGACGGCTGCTGTTGTCAGTCTGTCTTGGCGTCTTCCCATACTAACGGCAGCTCGATACCATTACTATACGAAACAAAGGACTGCTATTCAGTTTTGGCTTCAATAATTACCGTCCGTTGGGCTTCAATAATTATGCAGCGGTGATAGCCCAGTGGCTTAGAATTCGACCTCGAATCGAGGGGTCCGGATTCGAATCCCAGTGGCACGCACCAATGACTGTAATAAAAGTTATGTGCGATTTATAAAATTAAATATCACCTGCTGTTACGGTGAAGGAAAATATCGTGAGGAAACCTGCATGCCTGAGAGTTCATAAATTTTTTTTTTCTCAAAGGCATGTGAAATCCACCAACCCGCAGTACCAGCGTGGTGGACGGCGGCCTACATCCCTCTCATTGTGAGAGGAGACCCGACCCTATAGTGGGTCATTAATGGGTACTGACAATTACCGTCCAATTATAGCATACATTTCAAGGAATGATTTACAACGATGCATCGATGACAAAGTCTAAAATATGCAACCGTAACATCCTTGATATTGTTGTTGTTTTTGTTATTACATTTCCGACAGATAACGCGTTGTAAAGTCCAATCCGATCATGACAAATCACGAGGATAAAGGCGTCCCTTACTAATAAATCCTGTTATCGCAAAACCATGGTGATGCGTTCACCATTTCAATTAATTGTAGTATTTTTAACCGTCTTAAAAAAGTGTGACCTCTCACAATGAGAGGGATGTAGGCCGCCGTCCACCACGCTGGCCTACTGCGGGATGGTACACGAGAGACCTTTGAGAACATTTTTTTGTGAGCTCTCAGGCATGCAAGTCCCTCACGATGTTTTCCTTCACCGTAACAGCAGGTGATATTTTATTTTATAAAGCGCACATAACTTTTTTACGAAGTCATTGGTGCGTGCCACTGGGATTCGAACCCAGACCCCTCGATTCGGGATCGAATTCTAAGCCACTGGGCTATCACCGTTATTGCGTGCGGCGTGGTAATTAGGACAAGTGGTTAGAAAAAGCGTTTTACTCTTAACCTTATGCAGAGAAACAATTTACCAATTCCAGTGATATGGAATCGTGTAACTCCGGAGATACTATCAAACAATGGCGAGAAAACACCGTGTTATCAAACATCGTATCCGTTTGCGGACCGAAATAGTTTTCATTGCCATTCAAGTCCATTTTTAAATGACATAATTTTAAATTTTATTTCGAACAATTTTCATTTAACACAACTTGTACAAACGGTCCCTTGGAATTTAGTTTATCAAAATGTCAAGTTATGTGCGCTTTACAAAATTAAATAAGTATCACCAGCTGTTGCGGTGAAGGAAAACGTCGCGAGGAAACCTGCATGCCTGAGAGTTCTCAAAAAAATGTTCTCAAAGGTATGTGAAGTCCTCCAACCCTCATTAGACCAGTGCGGTGGACTAAGGCCCCCCATTGTGAGAGGAGACCCGTGCGGTGGATTATTAATAAGCTACGGACTACTACTGTAAAGTATAAATTAAAAATTTTGGTCTCCATCAAGTCCGAAGTCACGCGAAGAACTTAGTATTTCACAAATGTTTTTCTTGTACAGACTGCACTGGTATCTGTAGGTACAGTATTATTATATTTTTAAGCGGCATCATCTCTAATTTTATTTGGGTATCTGTTTCGTTCGTTGCACGTAATTTGCCTACAGTTTTTACACGTACATACCTACCCGTGTGGCCTCAATTCAAGTACATACGGCATGATACGGCAGATAACATACTCGAGACTGATCGTATCTCGCATCGACGTTTTACATACGCTTTCATAATATAGGGGAAAGTTTTATTAAATATTTAAGATAGGTATAGATAGTTGGCTCCAGAGTCAGACATAAAACGGTCACTGCATGTTATATTATTATAATGATCGTACGTGCTGACGTAACTTAGTTCTGTCAAAGATTTTATTAGGATACACGTTGCTTATGACTAAGTTTTAAATGTATCTTTCCACAGCCAAGGTATTTGCTAGTATTGCGGCGTGCTATAAAGGTGTTTGTATGTAAAGGGTATGTAGTACTATGTAGGTATACTTTACACTACCTACCTTATCTACTTTACCGTAATTCGACCTCCACGGTCGAACGACGTCAGATTTATCTTGTGGTGAACTTTCGTCAGGGCAAAGCGGCACAATTATTCTTTCAGGCCACCACGTATATTACGGGTGGAAAATTTTAAATAAAAATACTAATAGGTAGGATTAAAAAAAAAACGTAGTCATAGTATCTGCGTATTCGCGACGCATTCACCATAGCTACGATTTATCCTCAAATGAATTCTTTTGATTTGGATGCTTTTTTCCTTTTTTTTCTTTTTAATATTCTTAAAGATATCCAACATCTTGGGAGAGAAATAAGGTTAGAGTTTGTAGTTTTACTTACTAAATCCCCCTCGGTAGCCATCTTGGGAGGCTCTGGAATCTCCGAAGAACACACCGGTACGCGTATAGGCATCCAACATCTCTTTTTGCACCAATTTCCGATACTAATATACTCTTCCTTCGCACGGTCGGCAATACATCATGAGGGGGACGCATTCGACTGATAAATGGATTACGGTTCGCACGGGGAATAAAGAGAGCAGGTCACGTTTTGCCTTTGTATTTGATATGTAGTAACGTAGGAACAGACATATTCGAATTAGTTCCGATCGCAGGAGATGTACACGGGTCAAGTAAGTGGTCGGTACCAGCATAGTTTCCGCGCGTTATCCTGTGGATGAGACTTATAAGTCTAATATGTTGTCTGAAAGCGGTCGCCTAGCATGAGGCGTCTATTTGGCTATGTAGGTAGTCGTTGTTTCCAAGTTACGTGCGTTGCACAAAATGTAACCTGCTGTCAATGCGAAGGTGAAACCTGCATGCCTAACCAGTTCTTTATAATATTCTCAAGGCCATGTATCCAACAATTGACGACCTGAGTGGCGCAGTGGTTAAGACGCTGATGCGCTGCGCGGAGGGTCCTGGGTTCGATTCTCAGCAGAGCAGAGATTTGAATGATGAGTTTAAATTTCTGTTTCTGGTCTGGGTGTGTGTGTTGTTGTCCTAAATCCTTCTCAAGTGAAAGTGAATCTGAAAGCGTTTAGGTATCTGTATCCCCAATAGTTATTTTCATAATAAATGTTTACGTGTCTGATCAGAAACTACCTCCTCCTAATAAGAAACTCAATTTTCATAATTCATAATAAACGACAGCCGCAACGAAATCGATAAAGATATTCTCTTCAGTTTCCAAACTATTCAAGATGCCACCGTCAACCTTGGCAACGGCTGCATGCAAATCGCCCTCCCGATTGGGCGTTTGACATATTTCTCGTGTCTGATTGGCCAATTAGCGTCCTAATCTGTTTCATTGCGAACCGAGCCGGGTCAATGTGGCTCAGGACAGTTCAATTGAATGTCTGCACTTGGTGGTTTTTTATAATAATGGCCTAGCATTGATTGAGGTCGATTGACTTGTAATTGAGATGGTCAAGGGCTGCATTATGTTGTTTAGAATGTGATGTTGAGCTTCCTCTTTGATGTTTTTCCAGTGTTAATATTGTGAAACATAGTTAATAATTGTAACTAAACCACCTTTTGCCCGGCAAAAAGCCCCACGAATTAGGCTAATATCGCTATCGCCGCTTAGGAGGTTAACACTAATCGTACTTACTCTCCCCTCTCTGTTCTCTCAATCACTCTTAGATTAAACCGTCTTAATCCAAAACAACGGCGACGGCGGTGATAGCCCAGTAACGGCGGCGATAGCCCAGTGGCTTAGAATTCGACCTCGACGTTTCGGATCCCAGTGGCACGCACCAATGACTTTGTAAAAAAGATATGTGCGCTTTGTAAAATTACTTAAATATCACCTGCTGTTACGGTGAAGGAAAACATCGTGAGGAAACCTGCATGCCTGAGAGTTCACAAAAAAAATGTTCTCAAAGGCATGTGAAGTCCACCAACCCACAGTAGGGGAGTGTGGTGGACGGCGGCCTACATCCCTCTCATTACGAGAAGGAGACCCGACCCTGTAGTGGGTCATTAATGGGTTACTGGCAATCCAAAACACGCTTTCGAGAATCCGTTGTCATTACAGGACAAACTCCCATCCATTCTAACCGTTGATGTGTTTCCAGCGTTCCTCATCTGCGGCCGTCCGATCGTCCTGGTGAACGTGGTGTGCAGGGACCGGCTGAGCGAGGAGGACAGCGCGCGCCTGAGGGAGATAGCCGACCTCGCGCTGACCGCGAAGCTGCAGCTCGTCTACATGGGCGAGTTCCTGCGATGGGAGAATGTTATGTGTGAGTGTGAATAAATAAATAACGCTTCACACTCATAGCCCCACACTAGGATTCCTGTGTCGTGGGCGCCATGGACACACACAAGACAACAACACACACACCCAGACCAGAAACAGAAATTCAAATTCATCATTCAAATCTCTGCACCGCTGGGAATCGAACCCAGGACCCTCCACGCAGCGCAGCGGCGTCTTACCCACTGCGCCACTCAGGTCGTCATCGAATCGAAGGTCGTCGTCGAATATCGATTTGTGATGTCAATATCAAACATTCTATGTCTGCACTCTGCAGTCGTAAACGCGCATAGCTTGGGTAGATCGCAAGCGATCGAAAGAGTTGTGTAACGTCGGACGCGGTCAGTACCGCTTTGAATCCAACGGTTTCCCGCTGTCCTCTTCAGGTCGTCGGTCCACCTGGTCGGAGGGCGGATGGGGTCGGATCGGCAGAGGGATGGCGATCTGAGATCGATTAATCGAAGAATCGATTTTTTAAATCGATATGTAACACTGAATCGATACTTCACCCTAGAGAATCGACATTCAATTTTTTCTGTTCACAAGACTACGATCATTTTTCGCCTTCGCCTCTCTTTAATAAAAGGTTACGTTTGTAGTCTTTTTCACCATTTTGGATCTGTGGATCAATTTTTTTCTAGAGATCGATCTTTTAGACCTCGATTTTTTATGAATCGATTCATCAAGCTACGATTCGAATCGATTTAAAAATCGATCTTTTTCGCAAAGAATCGCCATCCCTAATCCCGATCGTCCTAGTTAACGTTCTGTGCAATGACTGACAGATGGATAGTCGACCTCGCCTCAAGGCGGTGCCAACATGCTGCACCTCTATCAACACGGATTTGTGATGTATAATCAGGTCGTGTCTGCAGTCATCATTTCAGCCCTTCGCAGTCCACTGCTGGACGTGGGCCTCCCCTAATCGACGCCACTCCACTACACGCACGCACTAGGTAGTTCACAGTTACTTAGGAAGTTATCGGTGCACGCTACTGGGACCATTGAGATTGCACCACTTAATTGACCGACTTTTTAGCCACTGAACTATCACTTGAGATAGCTATTTATTTTTGTTTGTCCACGAACTGGCAACAATTGTGCAACCAATAAATGAGCCAATTCGCAATGTAAGTTGAGATCGCCGGTCACCAATGTCGAGCTGAGTGGCAATCGAATTGCGTGTGTTTGCCAAACATTTGAAAGTATTCAGCTATTGTCAAGTAGAAATACTTTCAAAATTTTAACGAACCAAGGCCTCGTTACGAACACATGTAATAGTGTTTATCGTATCTCTCAAGACTCAAATCGTTTTTTACGTTTCTATATTACACGCTTTATTAGCTTCACCTGTATGTTTGTTTGTTTGTTTGTTTGTTTGTTTGTTCGTAACCGACTCCTTTGGGCGCGATTTTGACCCACTTTAAACGGCCAGATTTCGTTCAAACTTTGTAGATTTATCGAGGACCGATGACAATACACTAATTTCGCTAACCTCCTATGCCATGTATGGCAACAAAACAAAACGAATACATATGATACGCGTCTGAAAGATCATTTTCTGACTTACTTATTTCTCGCTGACGAAGCCGTGGACATAACTAGTGTTGATTCAAGTACATTCCGCATTTCACACGGCGGCCAGGTAATCGTTTTAAGCGGAGATCTATTTCTGTGCGCGGTTCTTTGCACGCTGTATAGGTACGCCATTGCTGGTGCGATTCTGAAACACGTGAGCTCAAACGTGTGTTTTTCTTTTCACCAAAACGACCAGAGCTAAAGTAGGAGCTGATTTAATGATGGCGGTTCTGGTGTTAAAACAAATCAGGGTTATCTTGGTCACTCAGAATCATGGTTGAGTGACCTATGGACAGAATTTTTCATTGCGATAGGGGAGCTGAAGGATTGCCTATACCTAAAGGTCTCTTGTATGCCCGTATAGACATTTTTTCCAGTTGTCTCCTGATAAACGCTAAATATAAATCTAAATAGCAAGTGGACTGAAGACTTGATAGAAGGCAGCGGGAAACCGTTGTATTCAGAGGGCCCAGGACCGGGCGGAGTGGCGTCGATTAGGGGAGGCCCGTGTCCAGCAGACTAGACTGGGACAGAAAGACTAGACTAGGACAAACGTCTGTACTGACTGCATAAAGTTAATTCAAGAAAGTCGTATCCACGAAAATTTTCGTAAAACAACTAGTAGGTACAAAGCCTTCTGAAAATATGCGTGGGCTCAGAATCAAATAGACAGCCAATCGATGTATTTCCGTAGGAACATAATCATGTCATCGGCAGTAATTAGGTAGGTACTGTTTCCAGAAACATGCTAAGTAAAGAACAGTAACTCTAAGCTAGATTCGACACAATGGTCTTTGTTGAGGCGCGTTCACGCGATCTTTGAGCCGCGTCATGGCCTGAAGCATGAGAGGCAGCGTTTATGTCAGATGTTCTGTGACTGACCACTTAATGCTACAGTGAAATGACCACAAGCTAATTAACTCGCCCTTTGTTGAAATGAAATGAAATGAAAGGAAAATCATTTATTTGCACGAATATGTAGTAGTTATTGGTTTTACAGGGCATTCTGATCAATCCATATTCACCTTTTCAGGTATGCAAATTATGAAGTTATATTACAGTTTAATAATTTAAAAATAAAATAAAACTAATGTTAGTACTTATTACAATTGAAAACTTATAACTAATACATAATTTAATTGACAAGTTTGTATAATAATTCATTTGTCAGTTTAGCATACTACATTTATTATTTTTATTTATGTTAAAATAAAACCTAGCAAATGTAAATGCTATTGCTCATAGCCTATTGATGTAAAGAGTCCTCCTTCAGCGCAACGCAGTAGCGACTAGCTTGTGTCTATAGGTGAAGGTGACCATCTACCTGAAGGATGACCATCTATATACCTGTTTAGTTTGTTAACCACTTAGCTCTATCGTGAGCCACATGTGACTCATACCCATTGTTTAACTGTTGTATCTACATACTGGACAGGCAGTGTTAAGACACATTACAAAAAACCAGATGAGTCTTTAGTATGGCGAGCCATTAGTCAAGGCGAGCTCTTTCTATATCATGTTTTAAGGACCCCATATTTGAATGACTACAAAGCGTATGCTTAAAGCATACAAGATGATTTTAGCAATTTATTTATACTTTAATTCTTATAACGGAAGTAGAAAGTAAAAGTCATATTTAATTTGTAATTGTAATGAATATTCGTGGCATTTTATAAATTAACCTATAGATATTTCTACAAACGCTCATAACTTGACCGTAAACATTCAGATAAAACTATTAACAAACAACCTTTGTAGTCGTTAATCACTTGTGCAATCAAAAATGGTCGAACACTCACTTGTGAATCTTACAGATAATAGCCGGAACTAAGAACTGTAATATCAGTTATTCCAAGTTTAGATCTAGATAGTAATTTTAATACTTCATTAATTTCTCGTAAATGGCAAGATTTTCCTTGTCACTTTTTCTTTTAAATAATCAAATACTCAGTGCAGTGTTGAGTCTCTCACAATGAGAAGGATGTAGACCTTAGTCCACCACGCTGGCCTAATGCGGGGTGATTGACTATACCACTTGTCCACTTCCAAGTCTCACTCTACTCTAGGTACACTATTGCTCCCAGTCAAATAAGTTTAATTATTCATCTGTATTTCAATCTGTTTGTTAGATTATTGTACTTCAATCGATGCAGCTGTAAAGGTCAGAAGGGCCGGAGCTATTATTCCGCCTAATGACAATAGTACAGTGTCTGCTTTACCTACTATCTATCTGCCAACAATATATCAAACGTATAGTTATTATCCATCCGTTCTCAGCAACCGCAACAATACATCGGTGAATAGCGGGGACTAGTCATAGCTTAGTCTCAGAAAAAGAAATTGTTTCAAAACTAATATGGTTAGTGCATTATTTCGTAATCAAAGCCTCGTATGTTATTTCTTGTATTTTTTTGCAATACATGCTTTACTCTTGCATTAAGCAAGCGTGTCAGATGTAAAATCAACAATACATCGGTGAATAGCTTCGATCGACAATACAGTGTATTGTTGATCGAAGGTGAATAGAGACAATAAGTCATAACTTTGTCTCGGAAAAAGAAATTGTTTTGAAACAAATATGGTTAGTGTATTATTTCGTAATCAAAGCCTCGTATGTTATTTCTTGCATTTTTTTTATATATGCTTACTCTTGCATTAAGCAAGCCTGTCGGATGTAAGTTGTTTTATGTAGTTTTTAAAGCGATGATTAGCTCAGTGGCTAAAAAAACGACTAAACCCGTTTAGAACTAAACTCTAAACGATTTAATTTTTTTTAATTTTAATTGAGTAGTAAAATGGTGTGCAGGCCACCTGCTGTTAAGTGGTAACTGCAGCCCATGGACGCCCGCATCCAACCTCAAATAGACAAATCTTATCTGAAGTTGTATGCGGGTGCTTTGCTACTCATGAGGACTATGATGTTCGCCTCAAATAAAGTATCCCCGGCAACCACACCTCCCCAGCCGACACACAAGACATGAAGGACATGCTGCGATGACGTAACAAGCTTTTTTACTCTTAAGAATAAGGCACGGATTAAAGCGTCTTGAGCAGTTAAACATCTTAATATGAAGAATTAACATGTAGATCCTGCTTACAAGATGACGTAGATAGGTACCTACCTAACGATGACCTAAGTTGTTTGCGAAATACTCATCTTGTTGTCGGGCTTGCTTGTTTACCTTATTATTAATGTATTTATGGCACACTCTTAATAATATAGCCTACCTAAAGGCCTAATAGGCCTACTGCGGGTTGGTGGACTTCACGTGCCTTTGAGAACATTTTTTTGTGTTCTCTCAGGCATGCAGGTTTCCTCACGACTTTTCCTACCGTAACAGCAGGTGATATTTAATTCTATAAAGCGCGCATAACTTTTTTATAGTCACAGGTGCGTGCCACTGGGATTCGAACCCGGACTCGAGGTCGAACTCTAATTTTATAAACAGCATATAACTTTTTTACAATCATTGGTGCGTGCCACTGGGATTCGAACCCGGACCCCTCGATTCGAGGTCGAACTCTAATTTATAAACAGCACATAACTTTTTTATAGTCATTGGTCATAGCCACTGGGATTTTAACCCGGAGCCCTCGATTCGAACTCTAAGCCATTGGGCTATCGCCGCTTAATTGTAATCAATTGTAATTAACAAACCTAATCTCCAATTACAGCGCTTCAAAACTGTACACCGCTGTTGAAGGAAACCACCTCGACGACAGTGGACACCGCGACCACCGGTCTGAGCGCCCTCGTGTGTCCCGGGGCGACGGCCGCCGCCAGCTTCAACGGCCGCTCCGGCGTGGTCAAGTCCGGACTGAGCCACCTCGCCATCCCGCGCGGCTGGTCGTGGGGCGGGCCCGCTTCCCCCCACTGCCCCGTGTGGGCGGAACTCAAGATACCCGATTGACGAAAGGTATCTGGTGAGGCTAGTAGAAATGGATTTGTCGCTAAAATTCCGAGGGTTATCGTGTTGTTCTATTTGTTTCATTAATGGCGGACAGTTCTAAATAAGGTGGCCCGTAACTTCTGGCCCGCTTCCCCCTATTGTTAGTTCTCAATAAGATGGGAAAACTAGTAACTACTGACCCGCTTCCCCCTATTGTTATTTCTAAATAAGATGGACAAACTAGTAACTTCCGAAACCGCTAAATTCTAAAACCGCTTTTAAGGTTATGCATCCATCTTATATGAACTGTCATCGCCGCCATCTTGTTTTAACATTTACAATTTTATGCGTACTGTTAACTTCTACGTTAAGAATATTATTTTTATGAGAAATGGAATTAAAAATAAAATAATTTTGCGTCCATTAAAACGTTCTTGTCTTTGGCGATGGACAGATATCGTAGTTGTATGTATTTATTATGAATGTATAAAATAATTTATTTATTGGTGTATTGTTAATGTAATCGTATCTGTATATACACGTGTGAGAATTAAACTATTAGCATTCTTTTATATAATTGACTTATGATTCATGTCCATGTCATGATATCCATGTTGAATATTTAAATAAGCTAGTGTCATAGTGGTAAGATGTCTTCAAATATCAAAAGCTTATTATCTTTCTATTTTAGAAGGTTGACCAATTTATCTTATGAAGACTTATGAAGTTCTCTTAAAATTAAAATAGAACATTATGCGCAAAAAGTGCTATTACTAGTGATAAAAAGCCTTGCTGAAATAAGAATTTTAAAATATAACTCATAAAGCATGAAATCGTCCTACAGTAAGCGTCATGGTATTATAATAAACTAGCTGACCCAGCAGGCTTCGCTCTGCCAATGAATTTTTTTGTTATTTTTTTTTTATTTATTAGCCTATGTTACTCAGGCTGAATGTAGCTTTCCAATGGTGAAAGAATTTTTGAAATCGGCCCAATAGTTTTTGAGTTTATTCGTTACAAACATACAAAAATACAAATGTTTCCTCTTTATAATATTAGTATAGAAGTATAGATATGCTCTGACATTTCATTGTTAAAGTCAAAGCTTGTACACCAAATTTTATATTTCATCTTCGTTGTTAAAATGTGAATTTTTCCTAACTTCTTTAGGTTAAGATTCGTGGCCAAATATACGTATAAGCAATGTTTTAAACCCAACAAAAGTATAAAAGTAAGCCTACTGTTTAAATAATTTACTTCCTAACTTCCCTATTTATGAAATTTCTGTACTTCCAAAATCGATTGTATAGCCAAACCAGGGAATTTAAGAAAATCCTTAATAGGCTACATTGCATAGTAACACCAACACGTCATTCAACGATGTCGTCAATGGCAAGTTTTTGTAGAAACGTGGCGCTAATGTCAGTCAGAGCCTGTCAAATAAATTAGTTCATGAATTTACCGCAATATGGCGGGGAGCGCAATATTCCTGGTTGGGCGATTACACATCATCTATACCTGAGAATGTAAAAAAAAATTATTCCTGAATTTACTTTCGATTTGTTAATTTGTTGATATATTTTATTTCGGTTTATTGCATAGGATTATACCAAACAGTGTACCTGATGCAGATTTCCTTATTAGTAAATATGGAAAGAGATTTTCGCGAATAAAGATGAAAATTCAAACAGAGCAGTGCCCAGA
This sequence comes from Erynnis tages, assembly GCA_905147235.1. NCBI lineage: Eukaryota > Metazoa > Arthropoda > Insecta > Lepidoptera > Hesperiidae > Erynnis > Erynnis tages. The sequence continues at coordinate 13,061,194 of LR990072.1, read as the reverse complement.
GTGTCTGTTGAAAAATATTGTATTATGAAAATTAAACCAATTTTGTTACAGCAACTAACACATTACAATATTAAATGCCACGTGCTGTAACGATGAAGGAAATATCGTGAGGAAACCTGCATGCCTCAGAATTCTCCATAATGTGCTCAAGGGCATGTGAAGTCCACGAGCCCGCATTAGGCCATCGTGATGGACGGTGGCCTACATCCTTCTCAGTGGCTCACAGCCATTTAATTTTGTTAATTAAAACTAAAATTTTATCTTTATTCGCGAAAAACGTAAATAACATCAAACGTGATAATTATGATATTCACTATTATAAAACGTAGCTACCAAGTGAAAAATAATATGTATATTGTATAAAGAGATCTACTTAATATTTTTGTAATGTAAATAATTACATCTGATCTCGTATTTAGGTAAAGATATTCCTTTAAAAAGAAATTTATTTTCTTGCGAATTACTATTGCATCTTTGTCGTTAGTTATAAATATAACTCTGTTTACCGTCACTTGTATAAAATTGAAGTTCTTGTGTTATAATATGTGTTAAGTATACTTCTTTTTGGTAAACCCGTTATTTCTGTTTCCTACAGTCTTCCCCTAAGTTTGTTTGTGTATGGTGATGTGACGTTATTAGGGCTATCCATATCCGAAGATCGGTTATTAAATTCCGCTGTAAAAAAAGTTGAATGGAGTTAAATAAAAGTTGAAACAGACAGTCTGGAATACCAACTATTTATCTTTCTATTCACTTCACAATGTAGTCCACATTGTGAAGTCGAGGGCAGAAGAAAAGTTATGTGTAAATTACTCAAATATTTCGTTTTCTATTGGCAACAGCTTAGTTGAGCTGAATACGTGTACGATAATTCGTCCCAATTACACGTGGCAACTTAATTGAAAAAATAAATTTTGTTTCGACGCCATAGACAACCAGAAACAACTATTGAATGTGGTCGCTGCGTGTAAACAAGGAATACGATTGTTTAATTTTTAATATTCCTTGATTTCATTACAATGTATGTTTTTGATCGTTAGCTGATGTGTATATGTGTGTGTTATATAACCTACATTGTTTATACCTGTATATATTATTGTCCTATTAATTTATAATGGATTTTATTTAATATTAAGCATCGGGATCCAGTCATATTATTAATAAATTATCAATTTATATTGAAACATCGTACTTTTTCTTTTACATTACCATTATACCTTACTCATCAAATTCTGAATAGGAAATGATGATATGTGTTAGAGGCATTGTAGCTCGACTGGGGTATCGGCGGTAAGATATTACCGCCACCTCTTTAACCCGCCGTGAAACAGTGTATAGTTGCCCTCACGAGTGGTGAGCACAACTTTCATTGGTCGGTTTGACATTGACTGCGCTGCGGTGCACACGATTGGTTCGACAAACGTCAGTTCGTCAGTGTGCGTCGTCTATTGGTGCAGCGCGTGTTTTCGGCTGCTGTACATTGACCGAAAGTATACAATACAATATCCCTACCACTGATAATCTGTGCTCACGACTCATGACGGTTACTATAGCCCCTTGTGTTTCGGTTATGACAGCCATACACACTGCGGCTACCAGAGAGATCTTCTTGAGGTCTAAGCTCTCCAGAAGACGATAGCGTAAATGGATTACTTTAGATTGATGTGGTTACAATAGGTTTTTTATACCCCAATAGAGATACTCAAACACGAATTGTATCGTATTTGAAGTTGTATATGGGTGTTAGCTAGTCGAAAACTTAATGAATGATTTGAGTGAGTAAAAAAACAACCAAATTTATACAATCATAATATTCATAATAATTCAGTACTACAAAAGTCAGATTATATAATTTTTACAGCTATAATTATAATGACCACAGACAATACACATAAAACTTAATTTATGAACACCTACCTACCTAAAAAGCCAACCCTTTAGATAGTTAGTTGTCTAGTCAACTTCAAACTGACGAACTGTTATGGTTGTCAAACCTACTTATTGTTTTGAATTTATACGTTATAAACTTTTTAAGGAAACAAGGATATGGCACAACGAAGGGCGGAGTCCATGCTTTTCGACTATGAGACCACATACAGGACCGATTATAGAGTCGGCCCTTTACCAGAATTAGTAAAGACAGAATACAAGGAAAAGCTAACCAAAGCCAGTCGTCCCTCTGCTATCATCAAAGACACACAAACTCTGACACCCTGGAAGAACACTATCCCTTTTTCTCTATTACACACGCCTAAGGAAGTCATTAGAACTAATCCTCATTTTGTACGGGATCTGGTAAGTGGGCACTTTTTGGCTGAAAATGATGTTTTGTTTATGTTACTTTCCAGCATTTCACCACTATATTATGTAGTTATCATTGTCCCAAAATCGCACGGCAATAATTATAATGTCGATGCAATGTGATAAACAAGGAAAGGAACTTCAAATTATAATTATTTTATCAATTTCGCCACAAGTAGATTAACAGTAATAAGTGGGAAACCGGTGTATTCAAGGGGCCCAAGATAGGGTGGAGTGACATCGATTAGGCGAGGGCCATGTCTAGCAATGGACTACGAAGCGCTCAAAAAATAAGGATGGGAGCTTGGCATTATTAATAACGTCCGCGCATTATAAAAAATGTTATATTTAATATTTGGTCCATATCCCATAAATTACCCACTGCAGGGGATGTAGGCCTTAGTCCACCACGCTGGCCTAGTGCAGGTTGGTGGAAATAACATAATACATCTATGTAAATAATCGGGTTTCAAATTTTGATAAGGCCCATCAAATAGCCTCATCACAGCAGCGAATTTCTCAATTATTTATTATCACAAAAGTGTGAAGGGACCAGGCTTCTCCAGTTTTTGGTGAAGAAATGTACTTACCACTTACTCGTAAATTAAATCCTCGATTAGGTATCAATGTGCGTCAACTGTATCCCAGTTGAACGTCTACAGTAAACTAACCAAAACACAAGTTCCCTAACAAAAACAATTCGACATTCAGGCGAACCCGCCCAAATTCATAGACGTAGACCGGGAGAAGGTGCAAAAGACTAGGCCCCGTCTGGTGATGACGCCGGCGGTGAGCATGGACGACATCGAGGACAGCGAGGCGCGCGCGGTGCTGTGCCGCGACATGTACACCAGCGACATGATGAAGGCGCTGCGCGACGCGCTGCAGCCGCGCGAGAGTGTGCAGGCTCCTTTGTCCAAGCACCCAGCGCGCGCCAAACCGGTAAGATATTAGACTGACGGTATCCTTGTAATTCATTAAGGATAATCCCTCCTCATCACCTCGTCTCCTCTCACAGTGAGAGGGATGTAGGCCTCAGTCCACCACGCTGGCCTACTGCGGGTTGGTGGACTTCACATACCTTTGAGAGCATTTTTTTGTGAACTCTCAGGCATGCAGGTTTCCTCACGATGTTTTCCTTCACCGTAACAGCAGGTGATATTTAATTTTGCAGCAGCGGCAGTTATAATAGGTACTCTTAAATGGTTGGGCTCTTCTTGCTACATTTAACAATGGAAGGAACAGCCGCTTTCTGTGGCTGCAAGCTGCTGTGTGCAAAATTAAATGCAATAAAAAGAACTCAAGCGCAAGCGTATAAGACTAAGATTAACTTATAGATTATAACTTATAGAAGACCCCCCCCCCCCCCCCCCCCCGTAAGCTAAACGGGTAGGGTTCCAGTATAAATAATAATCCATTGTTAACTATTTACATGTGGCCTCAGATAAAGCTACCGAGACCGCAACCAGCGGTGGTTGCGGAGGAGTGGCGCATGGAGTCGGCGGCGTGGGACGGCAAGCAGCTGCGCGGCTTCTGCGACCCCACCAGAGACTTCTGGCTCAGGCAGGAACTACCCCAGTACGGTTAAACCTTCATATCATGTAGAAAGGATAGAGACAGCTGGCTCAGGCAGCCCAGGCAGGAACCACCCAAGTAGTTCGAACCTCCAGATCACGTCGGAAGGAAGTTTTTAGGTGATAGAGCAATAGTACCTCGTCCGGGGGATACCTTACCCTACTGTCAGCCTCTTAACCCTGTGGCGTGCAATCTTCATAGAACAGGCCATAGAGGCAAACACAGCTGCCATTGAGGACTACAACCTGGCTAATACCATCAGCCACAGAGACGCGACAGTCATTGCAGAAACCCTAAAGGAACGCCCGGGACGATCCAAGGAGACACCGGGCCAAAATTGACAAAGAACTTTTTCTGGAGCAATATATTATAAGAAATGCAGACAAGTAACGTGATGCAAATGCAAATAATTTGGACTGCTGAACAAAATAATAAATAAATAAATATAATTTAGCAATAATTGCCATGAAATATAAAATTAAGTTTTAGTTATATAGGTCATAATTATTGTATGCCCGCATAGGGTAGACTGTTCTAAACTTATTATAAATTTTTGTAACATCTTTCTCATGTAACAGTCAACAATAAACGTATTCTTTTCTTTTCTTTTCGCAAAAAAGGCACGGACCTAGAGTCTGTGGACAGCAATTAAAGATTTAAAAAACCCTGTGGCGTCTCCGCCACTCGTCAAGGATGGCGCCACACGATCCTTAATCACGCTGAAGAAGTTTTGTACATCGCTGGCATATAGTATATACAAAACTCCGACTTGACATGACTCGCCTGGTGGGAAATCTCCCTTTGTCAAAACCCGCCGTAAAGCAACATGTTATTCACTCTTGTGTTACGACTAGGAAGGTTGCGGGGATATTTTATTTGAGGCGAACATCTTAGTCCTCATGAGTAGCAAAGCACTTGCATGCAACCTCAGATAGGGTTTGTTTTCTCTATTTGAGTTTGGATGTGGTCTTAGATCAGCGTGATGGACTGAGGCCTGTATCTTTCTCAATGTGAAAGGAGACCCGACCCTCCTGGGTCTCACTGGAATTAGGGAAACTGCAACTGTAATTCTGCAACGCATTTGATTTCGATAATTTGTCGCACTTTTAACTAAGCCACGTTGATACGCTTTGGTATCAAGGAGTTTTTACAAACAACACCACAAAGTGCTACGTATAGATAGGATTTGAAATATGTATATTGATTGGTTTTATATTTTGCAGATGCAGGGCATGCATTGAATCGGACACTATTAAATCACACAGAATGCAGCTGAAGAGGACACGTTGAGCACATATTATATATCTACAATTTGTATTTAATTATGTTTTCAGAAACCAATTGAAAGAAAATGCAACTAACATAGCGTCAAGACGTTAATTGATATACTACATGTTGTTTTATTATTTTTTATGTAAGCCGATTAAAAAAAACAATTTTTGTAGTTTTGAAAAACAATGTCAAAACGACAACACTTTTATTTATAAATATTTATTTTGATTTTCTGTAAGATTATTTAATTGTTACAAGATTTACTTGTTTACTTTATGTTACGATTTTACGAATAAATTTATTTAAGTTTACGCAGTTTTCTTTCTTCGATCCGTAAATCCTAGGAAACAATAAACCGTGAAAACCACATAAAGGACACCATGCTTAAAAAGGATTCCGAAGAGAAGAGATTGGAATTGCTCTTGGCTTAGTTCCATGGGCTGCGGTGACCACTCATCATCAGGTAGCTTGCACCTGGAAGACCTACCTACTACATATCCTTTTGCTACTCGGTTCCTTAAAAAACCGAATTTCCTTTTAAAATTCAGTGTGCGTAGTGCAAGTTGCACAAAATTGTTCGAGTAACTTCACCGTCGCGTTAATCGACTATACGCTAAGCGCCAATTCCGTTTGTCATCTTAGCCACAAGATGGCGCTGCTTCAATCCCATAGAAATCGACGTATTCGCGCTCGATACGTTCAAGCGAAAATGTTTTGTCAAAACTCGCACTCAGCACTTGATGAATTAAAAATTAGGTAAGTAGGTATAAATTTGTATGTTTGAAAAAAAATACAATAGATAGAGGTACTGGACAAAAATTTTTTGTGACACTAAGTAAGTCATTATCCGTCATACCATACACCTACTGACATTGGGTTATGAAGTTTTGATTAACTAGCATACTTTACAGCAATTTTTAGAACACTTTATTTTTGATTTTGTAAACTTATTTAATTTTATATTGATTTCTATTTATCTTTTTTTATTATATGAACGACTATAAATGGATTCCTTATTGAACACCTATCTGACCTTACTCAAAATGTCTGAAAACGACCCTCGATATGAGTCGATGTTGTTCAACTATGAAACCACAACGAAACATGATTTTCGGAACGGCGCGTTAAGTGATATACAAAGGACTGCTTATGTGGAAAAGCCGAAGTGTTTGAGGATACGGCCTCCTCCCCTGAAGGATATCCACAGCTTGCGCGAGTGGAAGACTCCAAACTTGGCTATTGACATGATGGTGAAACCTAAGGAAATAGTGCGCACTGATCCGAGGCAAATACAGCAGCCTTATGTTAGTTATATTTGAAGTTTAAAAATTAGCTATTTCATTATTTTGTTTATATTACGTGCACCTTCATTATTTTAGTTAGTACACATGTAAGTAACTTCTAACTATTCAGTTTATAAATTATTTCTGTGTATCAATTATTATTTGCATAAAACCAACAAACCTACGCCCAAAAATGGGAATTTGTGCAACAAAATGCTGGTATTAATATTATTAAATAGTCACTATTGCTTTTCACTTTGTTTTCCACATGCTACTTAAGTAATAATTAATAATCTTCAGAGTAAAATTGAAGATGTTGACAAAGAAAAAGTTCGCGCTACCCGCCCACGAGTGGCCATGGTGCCTGCTATCAATGTGGACGACATTGCTGATAAGAGGTGACAGTAGTAATTCTGATTTACAAATAAGAGTGCGCAACTTATGTCGTACGTAATATGTAGATATGCCTTAAGAATTATTCGATTTTACCTGTCAATTTTTAACACTGTCTGTCCAATACGTAGACATTATAGTTAAACATTTGATAATGTATTACCTACATGTGAGTCGCAAGACAGTGAGGTTTCATTACAGGGACTTGGAATTTTAATACTTTTTTAATTTAAGATTACTTTCGTTCAGTCAGACAGCAAGAAATCCTCCTTAAAGACATGTACACATCTTCAGCAAAGACCGCGATGCTATTAGGCATAGCGTCAGATCATGAGCGGCGGAAAGTTGTGCAGTCGCCTTTACGAAGCATTCTGGCTCCGGCTAAAGCTGTAAGTTATGCGAGTCACAGAGTAACATAGGTAATCGTAATGGAGACTCGAATTTATTATTTGATTTTATCGTAAGCAGGATATTACTAATTCAGTCCAAGCACACAGATCATGAATGCTCACACCTTAAAGCCTTCCTCGGTCCTTAAATCTGGACTTTTCTGAATAATTGGTTGCAACAATTACAATGGTTTGCAAACAATTAGTCGAAAAGCTTTGTTGTACTTTGCCGGCTTCATCCGCGTGGGTTTAAAAACTTGGTCCAAAGAGGGATTAAAGTATGTATCCGCCATATGTTATTCCAGGTTATAAACCAGATTACGTGAACGCAACAAACATCCATCAATCCTCACTAACTTTCGAATTTATAATAGTACCTATAGTAACCGTCACGAGTCGTGAGCACAGATTATCAGTGGTAGGGATATTGTATTGTATACTTTCGGTCAATGTACAGCAGCCGAAAACACGCGCTGCACCAATAGGCGACGCACACTGACGAACTGACGTTTGTCGAACCAATCGTGTGCACCGCAGCGCAGTCAATGTCAAACCGACCAATGAAAGTTGTGCTCACCACTCGTGACGGCAACTACGAGTATAGTAGGATTTGCTTGATCGCGGAACTACGAGCGGAATACATTTCTATTTGCGGTTTGGTAACATTACGTTACAGATAACCCTTAAAAAGTTCCAATATCCGAGCGTGCCACCGGAGTGGCGCATGGAATCCGCGTCGTGGGACTCGCGGCAAGTGCGTGGCCACTGCGACCCCGACAGAGACTTCTATCTTAACCGTCCGCTACGGTGAGTGACGCAGCAAATCATGTTTGACAGGCCCGTTGGTCTAGTGGTTTGCGACCCTAACTACTACGCCGGAGGTCGGGGGTTCGATTCCCACCCAGGACAAATATTAGTGTGATGGGCACAAGTGTTTCACATCATGGCAAAACCCTATAATTCGCCACCAACGGTCTCAGCTCTTCAAGTATAGGGCCGAGCATGTAATAAAAACTTTTTTAAATAAAAGCTTTAATTTTTTCAAGTTACTCTTAACAAACCATTTCATTTGATACCCATATTGTAGAAATGCATTAAAAATAACTATTCCAATATCTTGGATGGTCCGCCATATTGGATTTAGAATGACGTCACAAACCATATCGCGCATTGTCATCCAAACTAAACGTGTATACAAAATCTCAGCTTAATCGGTTGGAGATATCTACTTCAAAATTGAGTTCAAATATTCCACCCGAACAAACGTACCAACCCGAACATACATTGCAAGTTAAAAAAAGCTTTTAAAAACACTATCGTCAAAGTATTCGTATATAAACGTCAGTCATTACTCATTAGTATGTCAAATGTCACTGTCTTGACATCTTCCCATACTAATGGCAGCTCCCTACGATATTAGGTACCCTTACGATGGAGACCCGGCGATGGTTGATCAATTATTATCACTATACTTCACAGGTGTGAAGCCTGTGCAGAAACGAAGACTCGGGAGCTTATGAAGAAAATGAAACACAATCGATAACATTAGTTTTGCTTTAATATACATAACGATATACAGTTTACAACAAATTAATCAGATAGTTTCAACGATACAGCCTAAAGCAAACCTCATAACGGTGTATTTCTTAAAGGATTTTTTTAACAACGTATAGAATTAATTGACATTTTATTAAAAGGGTATTTGAAGTACTCAAAATTTCTTTATTTAATTTTCATTTTCAGGCACCACTACTAGAGGTTTTTAGAGATGCCTGAACACATAAATTAAGAGTCGGTTCTGGAACTAATCTTAATTTGTTAAAGACGATTAAACAAAATAGTTTGGAGACATTTTCCCTGAAGAAAATTTCATTTAATGAATGACCAGAAATACATTATCACACTTCACAATCGTTCAAGAAGAACGCCGGCGACTAATACGATTGAATCAATTTATAGAATTTGGATAACATTAAGAATTTATGAGAATCTGTTAATCACATTGAAAAAATTTAAAATGATGACAAAATAAAAAATGTCAATAAATGCTTCAAATCATCTATTTACAATTTCATAATGATTTTAAACAAGTAAAGCATAAATTGGAATATTTAGAAAATTTTGTTTATATAATAACCATGTCTATTATTCCATAAAACTGTATTTTTTCTTCAATAAATGCCTGCTTTTTAGCAAAATGCATTAAACAGGTATCACAACAGTTGCTAATACACTCCTGCTGTTAGAAACGAATATGCAATATAATTCGATTGTAGTAATTAATTGCAAACAACAGACTTTGATTTTTATACTTTTTATTATTGTTTTAAAAACTGTGCAAGGCAAAGGCACGTGTAGGCACTTCAGTTCGAGTTAAGAATTTTTGTTTTTTAACTGTTTTATTTTCAAGTAGTGATTTATTAAAGTAAATGTAAAGATTTTTTTAAGTAAGCCAAGCTATTGTGTATCAGAACAGCAGCGGCCAAAACTATTATTTATTTGAAGTCGAAACATATTGCATTTTATAGTCTTAAAACCCTAAGCTTAGCACACTAATACCTTACAATCTATGGTAATTTAACAATAACACACCTTACCCAATCTCAATATTAACCGCATTTAGTATCATTCAGTCTCTTAATTTTCTGTCCAATGCATTCCAGTGACAAAACTGTCTTTAACAATTAACTAAATTATATAATTTGAAGTTTAAATAATTATTTAATTAGTATAAATCATAAACTTATAAACAATAAAGTAATACAATAAATATCACATCTCCAGTTGCAGAATTTCGAATTACATACTTAAATGGCTGACATCTGTTATAGAATTTCCATTAGTATAGATTTTAGATAAAAATTCGAGAAGATAATTTTGCCAATTCAGAAAACAACAAAAAACGAACACAAGTCAATTTGGAAATTTGTTTGAAATGAATGTATGAAAATTCAGTATGAACTATGTTTAGTGAGTATATACTCGTACACTTGGTATTGTTCTTTGCTGATTGTTTCTTCCATTAAGTATTATATATTTGATACATATTAAATTGTACAATATTTCGTTGTACTTCTTCTGTCCTCCATACTGATACTTAAAAACAAAATAGATGGATGTGAAATACATATACAAAATTACAAGTATCACATAAATATTTCATGTTATGTGCATATCAAACAGTTGTTTTTATTTCAAAAGGCAGGCAAACAGACTAGCCCCCTTTCGATGAGCGGTCACCGTCCATTGATAACAATGAATTCAAAGCCATTAAGCGACTGTGACAGCTCCACCAATGGCACCAATTCGGATTGCAGTCGAGTGACCGTTTCCACTTCCCATCAAGAAAAGAAAAGAAAGAAAAGAAAAGAATAATATATGTTTATTGTTGACTGTTACATGAGAAAGATGTTACAAAAATTTATAATAAGTTTAGAACAGTCTACCCTATGCGGGCATACAATAATTATGTCTTATCAAGCGGTCGGTCTGCCCGTTTGCCTGGCCCCTCTATGAAATAAAATAAGAAATGATATTGGGGTCTTGATAATAGGTACGAATATCACCTTTGTGTTTTACCAATTTCAAAAAAGGAGGTTATCAATTCGACACGTATGTATGTAATGTTCACAGATCTGCACAATTTGTACATAATAATATGTTGGTCTATTATGGCTTCCAAACAAGTTATATACTCTAGGCCTACAATTTGTTGAGGTTGATGCCAAAATTTAACAATAGAAACGAAAAAAATACAACCTCAAAAATGGTAGGCCTAAAGTATATCACAAATTTTATTTCATACTTTTTTGATGTCGGTTTAATTTTTTTTTTCATTACATTTTTTACCAACATAAAATCTATTATCATCACATTTTCTACATAACTCATCGCTTTATTCAAGTTGTATTCATATTTCTTTGCAACGATCCGCACACGTGGAACTTGTTTTGGTACGGATGGTATCCACGTGTGCGGAACGCCCGATACAACATATTACACTCATCGCTTTGTCACTTACATGATCCTATCCGATCCTCACGCTACCTAGGATGGTCTCCACGAGTGCGGATTTCCGCAAAATAACGCCCGATACAATATAATATATTACACTCATCGCTTTGTCACTTACCATGAGCCCATCCGATCCTCACGCTGACGACACACGTGCACTGCGGCGGTCGCGGTCACCCCTCGAGGGCAGTGACGAGGCACACGTTGGCGAGGGCCAGGGCCGCATTCTGCCGCACCTGGGGGACACGTGGGAAGTTAAATAAATAACGCTTCACACTCATAGCCCCACTAGGATCCCGTGTCGTGGGCGCCATGGACACACAAGGCACGAACACAACACACCCCGACCAGAAACAGACGTTCAAATTCATCATTCAAATCTCTGCTCTGCTGGGAATCGAACCCAGGACCCTCCGCGCAGCGCACCGCTGTTTCAACCACTGCGCCACTCGGGTCGTCGCTAACAATAACAATTAACTAACGGCGACGGCATGACCGTGCTCCGTGGGGTGGGGGTTTTAGCCGAATTCCTTTTTGTGTCGAAAGAGGAAAACTAGCACCTCACTTGATTAAATAGTACGATGCACTACTTGAAAAAATCCGAGATGAATTAATTCAAAATATCCAAGCGCCGTAGGAGTTTAAAATTCTACGTGACACTCAAGCAGCCGTCTAGTCTAGGCTCGGTCTTTTGCACCGAAGACTACTCACACGAAGAATACCCACCCAACATCACGTGTATTTTTAGTATCTACAAAAAATCTTAAATAATTTAGAATATTATCTTAAATACAGTATAATCTTATTTTATTCAGAAATTAAGGACCATGATAAAAATGTGAGTCCAGGTCACACTACACGCCGCTTTTCAAATTAAAAATCGCGCGTTTGAAAAAATAATGAAAAAATAAATACACGTGATATCTTACTGCACCCCCCTCCCCCCTTGTGACATTTCGTGATTTTTGTCAAACCCGTCCCTCCCCTTTCAAGCGTCACGTGACTAGTGGACGGCCCCTGACCTGGGGGTTGGGTTCCTTGATGAGCTGCAGCAGGCGCGCGCGGGCGCTGCGCGTGACGTCAGCGTCCAGCTCGGCGTCCTCCGGGCGCTGCTCTCTGATGCGGTACAGCTCCGCGTACAGGAGCCCTGAAACAAAAGCAAACGACAATATAAGTGGAAACTTCTTATGGGAGGGCGAACCGCTTCGTAACGCGTTATGTTACGAAGCGTATACTGTCAAAAGGAAACATTGATAAATAATAAGTGTATTATGTTATAGAAAAAAGCTTTTTTGTTGTTTGTTTCCCTTTGACAGTTTCCATAGTAACCAGACAGATTGACGCCGTAACGCGTTACGTTACGAAGCGGTTTACCCTCCCGTAAGAAGTTTTCCCTTCAAGATTCTAGTATAGTATCAGAAGATTGAAACGCCCATAGTCCCACTGCTTGAGTAGATCGAATAAGTTAAGCAACGTCAGGCGCGGTCAGTACCCGGATGGGTGACCGCTAGTGGCGAATTACATGCACGCTTCCGTGCTTCGGAGGGCACGTAAAGCCGTCGGTCCCGGTTGTTACCTAAAATATGAACTTTGTCGCAGTCGTTAAACCTTGTCGGAGGCCCTGGACGATTTAAAAACATCCTAAACAGTTGGCCACAAGTCCGTTCCTCCACCAAGCATTGGAGCACCTGTTGCAGAAAGAGACCGTTGCCCTACAGTGAGACCTAAAAGGGCCGTAGCCAGCCTCAGCACTAGAAGTGGGACACAAAGGCAACCATCTGAAGGTACGACCACAGTATCTTCAGACAATCTCCTCACCCAGCAGCAGGGGGGCGTGCGGCCCCATGTGGTCGCGCGCGCAGTGCAGGTAGTTGACGGCGGCGTGCAGGCACTTGGGCACGCAGGACGGCAGCTCGTCCGCCAGCTGCCGGAGCAGCGCCGCCAGGAACTCGTCCAGGTACAGCCGGCCCTCGTCCAGCAGGTGGGTCTGCACGAAGTCGTTGGACTTCCTCGCGTGGAAGGTTTTGAACACCTGACGTAGCGTGAACTTGCTGGCCTGGGGACGGGACGTACATTTCTTTTTATTAATAGACCAAGCGAACAGACGGACGGGCCACCTGATGGTAAGTGGTCACCGTCGCCTACTGACACGTGCAACACCAGTCGCCAGTGCGTTGCCGGCTATGAAGGAGAGCTTTCTATGCCCTTCTTGAAGAACCCCATGTCATAGTCCTGCGGGAATACATCAGCCGGAGGACCGTTCCAAAGTTGGCATGTACGAGTTTGCATACATGCATGTTTAAACCACAGCATAAACTAGGCGTTTAGAGATCCAAAGGCATCCCTGTATACGCTGGAAGTTCACAGACTTTTAATAGGTAAAAACCTACATGGCATTATTATGTTATGCCTCCCCAAAGATAACTTTAAATTAGATTCCCCGATTACTTGAAAGCTTCAATTTCCAAATAAATATCCACCTGTTAGTAGAAAAATCGTGGGTATTACATTACTGGGGGTCCTTCATAGTATAAATAAATAACGCTTCACACCTATAGCGACAGCGGTGATAGCCCAGTGACAGCGGTGATTGCCCAGTTGACAGCGGTGATAGCCCAGTGGCTTAGAATTCGACCTCGAATCGAGGGGTCCGGGTTCGAATCCCAGTGGCACGCACCAATGACTTTGTAAAAAAGTTATGTGTTATTTATAAAATTAAATATCACCTGCTGTTACGGTGAAGGAAAACATCGTGAGGAAACCTGCATGCACTTAGAGTTCACAAAAAAAATGTTCTCAAAGGCATGTGAAGTCCACCAACCCGCAGTAGGCCAGCGTGGTGGACTAAGGCCTACATCCCTCTCATTGTGAGAGGAGACCCGACCCTGTAGTGGGTCATTAATGGATTAAAACAACAACCTATAGCCCCACACTAGGATTCCCTGTGTCGTGGGCGCCATGGACACACACAAGACAAGAACACACACACCCAGACCAGAAACAGAAATTCAAATTCATCATTCAAATCTCTGCTCTGCTGGGAATCGAACCCAGGACCCTCCGCGCAGCGCACCGGTGTCTTAACCACTGCGCCACTCGGGTCGTCAACGTATATTCAAGAACGTTCACACTCCTCCGCCCCTCAACAGGTGGTGGACTAAGGCCTACTTCCTTACCCTGCAGTCATTAATGAGTCGGAAACACAATATAAGCACTCACCCGCACCACACTGGGGTTGTTGTCGCACAGGTGCAGCAGGAAGCACGGGAGGGAGCCGATCGCCTGCTCCGTCAGCGTTTCCGACCGGACCCTCGCGGCTATGTCGCCGAACAGGCGGATGGAGCCCTCTCGGAGCTGGACGCACGACGTGTTCATGAAGGGGCGGATCTTCTGCGAGATGGCCACGAGCTCGCGGTCGAACTCCTTGTCCAGTTCCTCGGACTCCGTGAGCAGGCGGCTGAGGCCCTGGATCGCAGCCAGCGGCACGTTGTCGATCGACGACCTGGGGACGGATGCGGCGACGTTGTTTCATTACTGTTCACCGCGTTAGCACACCACCGTCTGTCCGTTGTAATACGGGCGAAACATTCGAGCATTTCGCGATTTCGCGGCGGTGGTGTGCTGCCAGCGTTAGAGGTGCATATTCCGACACCTTAACCGACACCTTATTCTCATTTTGAAAAACATAATAATATGTACGTCAGTTATTTGTTGTGTGTTTGTGTGTATGTACTGTATGTGTGCGCGAATATATGCGAGCATGTCTTTTTTTTTTCAATTAAACCTGTAATAAAACTTGCGAGCCACTTTTACCCCGAGCGTGATCGTCCGCAGTTTCATATAGTAATCGTATCGAGCTGCCTTTATTATTGTGGGAAGATATCAAGACAGATTGACATATAACCTGTTAATGACGCGTCAAATGTACGAAAGTTTTGACGATAGTGTTACTGCTCACGGGACTGATTGCATCTCATTGATGCCGTTGCCTGGTTGAGTACTCCAAGTGCATATACGTGTATCAGTACGAGAATAAAAACGAATGTGTGTGTGCATGTCGTATGCGTATGCGTGTCGTGTCCGTGTACGTGTCGTATGCGTGTACGTGTCGTGTGCGTATCGTATGCGTGTAAGTGTCGTGTGCATATCGTATGCGTGTAAGTGTCGTGTGCGTGTGCGTGTCGTGTGCGTGATGTGTGCGTGTAGGTGTCCGTGTGTGTAAATGTGGCGGCAGGTGTGTCGTAGTGTCGTGACAGTGCACTGACTGCGTCCTCTGCGCATCGACGCCCTCGCTGAGCGCGTTGAGGGCGTGCGGCAACGCGGCCGCGCGGTGTTCCCGCCGCAGCCGCGCGACGTTGGCGGCTCCGCGGAGGCAGACGGCGCGCACGCGGGGGTGCTCGTCCTTCCAGCCCGTGTTCAGCGTGGCGAGCACCGTCTCCACCAGCACCGGATTGTCGTTGCATCTGGGGGTCACAAATTGTGGTAAACGATTATGAAAACTAAAATCTTTCTTACTTACTTACTCGCTTTCACACAAGGTTTTCTTTCTTACTTACTTTCACACAGACCTTATATGTACCTATGTGAAATAAAGTTTTTGCTTTTCTTACGACCTGATTGATGTAGTGGTTAAAACATCAATGGGTCGCTAGTAGGATCCTGTGTTCGATTCTCAACCGAACAAAGATTTAAATGATAAGTTTAAATTTTTGTTTCCGGTCCGGACGTGTGTTCTTATGTGTGTCACCGGCATCAACACAGGGTTTCTGTCTCATTTACCCGTGTCATTTGTCATGTCACACTCGTGACTCGACGGACAGGCTGAACACGCTTCTTATATTATGTAGATAGCGCTTACTATAGCTGACTACCGGCAGTATACCGACGGAGAGTTCCCGCTTGCCCTTGTGGCAGAATACGGGTGGAAATCTCCCCGCGACCCTCGGGAAGGAGAAACCAGCTTGCCGTCAAGATTGACCGCTAAGGTCAGTGCCCTTCCATAATCCCTACCGCTATCTGGACGTCAGTCAGTCGAAGAATCTTAGGCTTAAAAGTAAGGTACTTACAGTATTTCATTTTCGAACCCCTACGCCTATTTAATCTGTTCGCATCCCCTAACTACCGAGGGTGAACGCGACGATCCGATCGACGTAAAGGTTGAGACACCGATGGGCTGTTAGGCAGGTCCTGGGTTCGATTCCCATTGGAGAAAGGGTTTAACGTGGTGATGGGTTTCTAAATCTAAATTTTTTGTTTCCGGTCAGGATGCGTGTTCTTATGTGTGTCACCGGCATCAACACAAATTCAAATTCAAAAGCTTTTATTCATTATCAGGTACAATTTATGCACACTTAATGAACGTCATACATTTAACATTATACAAACATCCGCTTTGATCGCCCCTCAGGCAAAACGTAGACTAGGAGAAAAAAGCGGGCGGAAAAAAACTCCCAGCGCTCTTTTAAAAATAATTATGAATTATTCTATGGTGCAGTATGACTAGGCCCAATAAAGGAACACACGTGACAGCTATCGTGTGTGTCAATATCGCCCCATTGCCATCATTGCTCACAAATGAATATTGATACATGGTGTATAGAAATAGCCTAGTGAAGTTATTCAATCCCACGCTTTCTTATCGTCTAAATAGTCCTTAGTTTCATAATAGGCCTTTCGGTACACAGGTACCTATTCCTAGTGTGGGGCTCTGAGTGTGACGCGTTATTTCCTTTATGTTGTTACCTGTAGTTGAGCAGGTCGGCCAGCAGCGCGTGCGCGGCGCACCTCTGCGGCGGCAGCGGGCAGCGCGCGTACGCGGCCAGCGCGGCCACCAGGCGCGCCACGTGCCGCGCGCACTGCCGCGCCAGCGCGCCGCCCAGCACCGGCGCCAGCTCCAGCAGCGTGGCGGCGCCGTCGCCGTGCTCGACGGATAGGCACAGGGAACACGCTTCCTTCACCTGGAATTCATTTTGAAGGTCGCTATGAAATTCGATTAATAATACAAAGAAAATATTTAAAAAAAATTAAACCGACATCAAAAAAGCATGAAATAAAATTTGTTACATACTTTAGGTCTACCATTTTTTTAAGGTTGGTACGAAAATTCAACAATAGAAACAAAATACTTGAGACACCAACCTCAAAAAAACAGTAGGCCTAAAGTATGTACCTAACAAATTTTATTTCATACTTTTTTGATGTCGGTTTAATTTTTTTTTATATTTCTTTTTGTATTCTTTAGTTTTGAGTGCATACCACGAAAACTACTAGACCCATTTTGATGAAACTTTTACTTATAATCAAACAAAAAAGATCCATCATGATTCGTCAATTAGTTTATACTTACATACATACATACACTCATGAAATTTGATATACTTATTTGGAAGCTGTAAAAGACCAACACAATTAACTAACAATTGTGCAATTCCACAAATATGACATACACACGTGTCGAATTGATAACCTCCTTTTTTGAAGTTGTTAAAAAGACCGTTCGTAGACCGCTGTACAATCCGTACAATATCTCTACCACTTTACGCTCGACTCGTGACAGTTACTGTAAAAACTTGAGACTTCCATACGAGAAACTCACCTTGCAACAGTCAGCTCGCTCCAAAAACGCGTTAAACGTATTAATAGTGATCTTCGCCGGCGACAACCTGATAGCGTCCCTATTAGGGATGTAGCCCAACCGCTCCTGGCCCTTGTTCGAGGGCACGGAGTAGGCGGGCGCCTCCGCCTCCACGAAACACGCCAGGGTCGTGTAGAGGACCGCGAACAGCTCCGAGAACTTGGCTATGCAGATTGCTCGCATCGAGTCCTCTTGCAGCATCTCACCGAGAGCGCTTATTAGCTGTGGACGATGGGATTAAAAATAGATTTAATGCCCCTAAGTGATAAGGGTTGTCCACACCTAACATTTTTATTTTAATGCCCCTAAGTGATAAGGGTTGTCCACACCTAACATTTTTATTTATTGCCCCTAAGTGATAAGGGTTGTCCACACCTAAAATTTTTATTTTAATGCCCCTAAGTGATAAGGGTTGTCCACACCTAACATTTTTATTTATTGCCCCTCAGTGATAAGGGTTGTCCACACCTAACATTTTTATTTTAAATTTTTATTTTTATTTTAATTATTTTAATGATAAGGGTTGTCCACACCTAACATTTTATTTATTGCCCCTAAGTGATAAGGGTTGTCCACACCTAACATTTTTATTTTAATGGCCCTAAGTGATAAGGGTTGTCCACACCTAACATTTTTATTTTAATGGCCCTAAGTGATAAGGGTTGTCCACACCTAACATTTTTATTTTATTCTCTGGACAATTTTTTTTATTTTTATTTTTTGATAATGTGGCATTTAAAAATACATACAATCCTAAATTTTCACCCTTCCCCTATTTTTAATAGTCATTTCAGTAATTTAATAATTTTTCATCCCACTCGACAACTTGTATGGCAAAACAACGTTTGCGGGTCAGCTAGTATAAAAGTAAAATTTATTATTCCTTACAGTTAAGGGCTGTAGGGCAGCTATGTGGTTCTCCGTTATGTGGTAGGGGTCCTCGTACAGCTCTATGGAGGTCATCAGTCTCATGAAGTTGTCCACTATGGCCGTGGACAACTCCTCATCGCGCGCCAAGTATCGCCAGCTGAACACCACGCTCCTGAAAATTCAAATTCAAATTCAAATTCAAAAGTGTTTATCCATTATTAGGTAAAATGAATGCACACTTAATGAACGTCATACATTTAACATTATACAAACATCCGCTTTGATCGCCCCTCAGGCAAAACGAAAAAAGACTAGCAGAAAAAAGCGGGCGGAAAAAACTCCCAGCACTCTTTTAAACATAAGTATGAATTGTTCTTTGGTGCAGTAGGTATGACTAGGCCCAATAAAGGAACACACGTGACAGCTATCGTGTGTGTCAATATCGCCCCATTGCCATCCGCTCACAAATAAATATTGATACATGGTGTATAGAAATAGAAATGAAATGAAAATCATTTATTTGCACGAATATGGATTAGTTATTGGTTTTACAGGGCATTCTGATCAATCCATATTCACCTTCTCAGGTATGCAAATTCAAAAAGTAACATGTCAACAAGTAGTAGCAAGGCGAGATGACATTCGATTGATTTTATATTTTTTTTAAAGTTCACACGATAATTAGATTCGTTGCGGAAGACATTCCATCACTATTAGCTTTAAACTATTGAAGTACATATTTGTTTTTTAATCTGTAATCAGATGTTATAAATTTAATTTTTTACCTGACTACAAAACGGAAGAGAAAAATCGAAAAGCAGAATATTGAAGTCTGTTTTAGTGTGAAGTCAATACCATTATTTTTAAAAAAAGTAATATTTTTATAACACAAACACACCACTATCAAATTCGTCACGCACTCGTATGGATCCAAAATCTAATGGATGAATTTTATTTAATTCATTTACTTTTAGCCTTAATCACCAGGCGATTTCAGTAATTTTGAACACTTACCGCTTCAACGGTAACCTCTGCGCAAGAAGAATGGCCGTCACCGCGTTGGAGTGATGACGCGTCAGTGACGTCAGCGGCTGCATCAGCCTCCCCTGGGCCTCCTCGCCCACCAGGTCCATGGTCGCCAGCATCACCTCCACTATCCTCTCGACGCTCTGGAACAGGTCCTGGCCCTTCTTCGTGAAGTGCGCGTCCAGGATCGCACTAATGCCCACACTCCGGAACTCCTGATCGTCGTACCCTTCCAGCAGACTCTCGATAAACTGCATCGTGTGGTGGTGGGGGATCTTCGCGGATATCGTGTCGCATAACGACATGCAATACTCGCTTATCATGTTCAGATCATTCGTTAGTATGTTGTTCTGTAAACTCGCCAGGTTCGACATGCATTCGTCTTCCGGCTCCACTGTATGCCCTTCGTACAGATCTTGGATCTGAATTATCAGCTTGATGCAGTCTACTGTCGTTAGTCGCACCGGGAAGTTCGTGTCCGCCACTCCCGGGATGATCAGGCCTAGTAGATAGCCCATTTGGCCGAATTTACTCGGTGTTTCGTAGTTCAATCTCACGTTTTTGATGTACGAGTCGAACACGACTTGGAGGATTAGAACCGATGCGGTTCGGATCTCGTCGTTCTCGTTTCGGATCCACTCCGTCAACAGCCCCACCATGTCGTCTATAGTGCTTAGACACGTCGATTGTATCATCAGCTCTCGTATCAAGGAGTGTAGCAGAGTTAGCGAATCGTTCAACGTCTTCGCTAAGAGATCGTTCTTGTCACCGTTCCCTTCGATTTCGTATTTCCGTTTGAATGACGCCAGCTCTCCGAAAATGCTGTTGAAGAAAACTCTCAGTATCGTATTCCTTTCTTCGGGCAAAATGCCTTTCTGCAGTTTAGTTAACGCTTTAGACGCTTTAACGATGATCGGGTACAATTCAACGTTTCGCTTCTCCAAGTTCGAGTTGTATATCTGTTCCAACACTGCGTTTAACAGTTGCCAACGGTTCCTCAACGCTACATTGTGGTGTGAAGCCGGATGGAGGGCTTTGCCAATCTCGTACAACGTAGTTACACTCGCCTTACACAGATCGAATGGCGGACTCGATTTCAAGATGTCATACAGGATAGACGTCACGTTGTCACCTAGCCTCGCAAGGACGTGCACATCGAGACATTCAGACGCGACCTTGCCGTAACACGTTATGACCGCGAACTTGACGATTGCCAACTCGAGTTCGTTCCTTGAGTTTCTCGCCGAAATGAAATTCATGAATTTATTGCCGCGTCTCGCTTCGTTTTCCTTGTAGATCGCGTCGAGTTCGTTCAGAACGAACTCTCCGTGCTGTCTCGACGCGATGCCGACGGCCTTGCTCACATACGCCACACTTTCCATGGGAATGGATTTCAGAGCGAGTAGGATTATCTTTAGGACGCTTTCGACGACCGCAGCGTTGGACATGTGACATGACAGTATCGCTAGGTACTGTAAAGAAACTCCCTTGATCATTGGAGTTTGCTTTTTAGCGAGCACTTGCTTGGATATGAACGAGGATATCGACTCGACCCATTTGTTACTGTTCACTTGCTCTACGGCAGACACCAACAAGTCTAATAACATTTCGTGCCACTGCTCTTTCGATTCGTTCTTCTCAACAAACTTCAACAGCCTCTGAATCTCAACGGTCCACGAGTTTTTCAAATTCTTATGCACATCACCCGAAAACTCCTCTAGGAATATCAGTAGGTTTCTATTCCTCTCCTTCTGATCGGGATCAGCTACGTACGTGAGACATCGAACGAAAACAAGATCTGGGGAGCATTTCACTTCGATTTTTTCCAATTTCTCCGCTTGATCGTCGACAATCACCGCCGAGTTATTTTGTAGGAGCGACGTCAAGCAATGGCTAACAGTTGATATTGAAGGCGTGAATTCTTCAACGGTGAGTGCGTTTAGTAGTAAATTTCTCAGCTGCGTTCGCACGCTAGTGACTGTATTGCACATGAGTATTAGAGAGCTTTTGCAAGTGTCGTGCAAGTCGACTATTTCGCTCTTAGAAGCGGTAGGCGGTCCTTCGATCCCACAGTGCTTTATTATAAACTCAACCATAGCGAAGTCGTCCCCTGTAACTATGCAGTTTCTGTACACCAACCCGACAATAGCTTTCACTAGAAGCTTCTTCATTTTGAATCCTTGTTCCATCACCGTCATCAGTTTCAAAATGGTAATGAATTTAGAAGAAAAATTGTCTATGAACACTTGAGACGATGTCGTCAAATGGGTTAGAATTATAACGGCTTTCATTCTATCCCTCTCCTGGTTGTTTTTGCACTGATGCAACATGCCCTCTATAGTCTGATCGGGAAATTGTCCCGCCATGTGGTCGAAGCACCGCAGTACTTCGAAATGGTTCTTCACAGACTGCGGCTGGTCGTAATCCGGCTCGAGTAGGACCAAGTTGAACATCACGTGGTTCACGGAGTTGATGACGCTGTCGCTTAGCGTCAGTTTGGGGTTAAGTGTCGACGGGGAGATCAAGTACGATATACACTGACTGATGCAGTAGTGGTTTATCATCGGCTTGCGGTACATGGACAGCAGTGACAGCACAAACTTGTTGACGGTTTCATTGAACTGTCGTTCCGATATCAATCTGGTTATGGGCCCCAGGGCTTCTAGAACGGACTCGGACACTTTGGGCTCGTGGGAGGGGAGCCACTGGTTGTACAGCACGTCGAATATGATGGAGAACTCAGTGACGAAGTTATCTTTGATCGATGTTATGTTGTCGTTTTCGACGTTGTCCCCGATTTGTTCAGCCACGGCTACGGCGAAGTGCCCAAATGCTGTAACAGAATAACAAACTTTACAGCATACGGCATAAATAAAGGAGCTACTGTAGGTTTCTTCCCTAAACATTCTCATGAGAAATAACGATTCTTAAACCCGAAATATTATGATTATGTACGTGCGAAGTGCCGTCGCATAGCATATTATTATGTCACCCCCGCACATTGCTACTGAGACTGTAAAATATTTAGGTGACGTCACCGAGGCTGCCAATTTTTATGCTGCCTGATTATAAACCCTGATTTTTGATTCTGATTCTTGTATTGTTCCAGCGCATTAGCAATTCAAGGGGTTATTAGGCTTCAATGAGTTGGTAGACAAACGGATACTCACCGTAAGCGAACGCCTGCTTGATGCCATCCTGCTTGACCAACGACAGCAGTGGCAGCATCTTAGCCAGTATCTCCTTCACGTGTGGCACCACGGCATGAGTGTTGACCGCGGCCAGTGTGCCCAGGGTGTGGGCGATTGTGTAGTGCGGTACAGAACCCGGGGACAGCTGGGAGATTAGAGAACGGAGGACCTGGAAGCGAACAAATGTCTCATTATTATCTATCCATCAGTCACCGAGATGAGATGGTCAGAGCGGAAACCCTGAAGGAACGCCCGGGACGATCCAAGGCGACACCGGGTCAAAACCGACATAGAATTTTTTCTGGAGCACATACAATACATAGAAAAGCAGTCAACTAGTGTGATGCAAACAAAAGCACGGACCTAGAGTTAGTCGGAGTTCGGACCGAGAGCAACTGAAGACAGAGAAAAAAATATATCTATAATTAAATAAAGTATTTGTTCTGTCTTTAGTTTTGTATACTTGGCCCTGATAGGTTTAGTTAAGGTGTAGGCAAAAGGAGCACAGGCCACTCTCCGGCCAGGTGGACCAACAACCTGAAGAAAAAATTGTGAAACTGCTAGAATTAAAGGGCCCAAGACCCGGTGGAGTGGCATTAATTAGGGGAGGCCCATACATTGTGGGAGGTTTAGTTAACTAGTGATAGCCCAGTAGCCAAGAATTCGGTCTCTCACACTACTACTCTAGGTTTTAATCTCAGTGGCTTACACCAATACTTTCAAAAATTTATATACTCTTTATAAAATTAAACCGCCTGTCCCGATGAAGAAAAAAATGAGAGTTCTTTATAGTGTTCTCAATGGCATGTGGAGTCCACCAATCCGCATTAGACCTGACCTAGACCTGAAGAAGATAGCAGGAAACAAATGTATTCACAGGGCAATTGAATAACAAAATGATTGAATAGGGAAAGAGGCAGAATTCATCCAATTCTCCAAATGTAGCTATCAAGCAAACATTAAAATATGTGTTAAATGATCTACAATTGTTTGCCACCAAACTGCCAGGCGCCAGTGATTCATTATTGTAAACAAGTGGTATCATACAAGTTGTGACTACAGATGTGATAAAAATGTTACTCAATCTATACCTTGTTTACAGTTTTAATAAATCCACACAAATAAAATAAATATCATGCGGCATAATAAGCCATTATCTATTTGTGGACCAGGACCGATCCTGGAGATGAGAAAAAGTCCAAATCCAAGCACCAAGTGGACTGACAACCTGAAGAAGACACCAGAAAACCGTTCAATCCACAGAGCCTGGAACCTTGTGGTAAGGAACATTAGGGAAGGCCCATGTCCAGCAGTGGACTACGAAGAACTGAAATGATGATGAATGATGAAAAAAAGACATAAAACCCTCACCAGATCCAGATACTCGTGGCCGACGGCGACCAGCACGGCGGAGGCGCCAAGCTGCACGCCGGGCTCGTACGAGGGGTGCTCCGTCATGGCGCGCAGCATCGAGTTCACCAGCTCCGACGCCACTTGCGCGTCTAGCTTCTTCACTTGGTTCACGCATGTTTGTTCTAGTACCCTGAAAGTTTGTTGTTTTTTTTTATTGTATACTAGCTATTACCAGCAGTTTGTCCCTGTGGAAATAAGAATTGGATCGAGAGAGACATAAAAAAGATTTAACATTGTGTAGAAAAAATATTACAGTAATAAAAATTTGATTATATTTTTTAAAACAGAATGTTCTATGTCATAGCAATTACCTACACATATTTTTATAATTGTGCACTTTAGATTGATTTATTGCTTCATTACTTTCAAGATCTTCTATCTTAAAATACATATAACTTCACCTGCTTAAGATGTGCCATTGTCATAACTGGGATTGGAACCTGAGATCAATTGTAAGTGGCTGAATTGTTAGCCACTGGGCTATCACTGCTTCATGTTACAATATATACATTAATAATTGGAAAAGAATAAAAGTTACTTTATGTAAAGGACATTGAATAATATTAATTAAAATTCATTTTGTGACTTGATCTTTTTGCATAATAGAATGTTACTGACCTTGAAAGGAGAGCTCAAGTGGATTGCACAATAATAAATTTTAATTATTAGTTCAAATCATTTAATTTAAAAAGCATTAAGTTTGAACCAAGAAAAAAAGGTCTTTATAATATGCTAATATAATTAATACCCTGGGTATTAACTATCTAAGTACAGAATTTCACTATTTAAGTACCAAATTTCATACAAATATGTTCCACTATTTTTACAAAAGGATAACAAATATCTGTCTGCCATAATAATAATTATATCCTCACATACTAACACATTGGTGAGATATATATAGCTAATGAGCATACACTGGAATTCACTGGATACTAATTAGTCAATGTAACCCACGGTCAAAACGGCAAATATAACAACGTATGAAATATGTTATCATCTTTAGTAAAGAACAACAAAGTTGTTTGTTCGTGAATATTTATAGAAAATGTTAATTTCTATAAATATTCACGACCAGCACGATACAAGTAGTATTTGTTATGGTAATATACTCATACTCACTTAACAATATTGCCCAATTGTGTTACGTTCGCTTTTGTAGTGTTTCGGTAAAACTCGCAAAATATTTCTATCACTTCATTAGGGTATGAGGCTGCTATCTTCGTCAGTGACTTAATAATAACGTTGTTTACCGAGTTATCGCTATCTCCAATGGCTTTTATTAGCACTGTGACAGTATCTGCAAAACAAAATCCCAAATCAGTACTCGGTTCAAAGAAGTCCTATAAATGTTTAATTTGAACAACGTTTACTACCTTTCAAACACTCGGATTTAGCAGACGACATTTTGTTGAAATCACTAACAACCTTTCTGCGCCCTAATAACCGTAACGAACATAATTAGCAATCCTTTTCCTTGTTATTTTCACAAAACGAAATAATATGTTATTCAAAATGTGCAATGTTGTGTGCACTATGATTGTGCACTTGTGCAGCGCAGCCGAGAGCCGAGTGTGTGACGACTGACGACTGTCTGTGCCATTGCTGTGAGCTGTCACTGTCACTCTACAGTGTGAATGAATGAGATAGCGAATGACTATTTGACATCTGACAACAGCGACATTTGACAAATGTAGTGCAGAGTACTTTTGTTGTTCACTCGAGTTCAAATATCAACATTCGGATACAAAAATTGGGTTAATTATTTATGGGCTCGCTTGACGCTATTACATATCAGTCGGGTCTTCTCTCACAATGAGAGGGATGTAGGCCTTAGTCCACCACGCTGGCTGCGGTTTGGTGGACTTCACATACTTTTGAAAACATTTTATTTGCGAACTCTCAGGCATGCAGGTTTCGACACGATGTTTTCCTTCACCGTAACAGCAGGTGATATTTAATTTTATAAAGCGCACATAACTTTTTTATAAAGTCATTGGTGCGTGCCACTGGGATTCGAACCCGAACCCCACGATTCGAGGTCGAATTCTAAGATTATATTCATAGATTTTGGTCAAAATGGTCAAACTAATGAAATCCACTCAGCCATTAGCAACTTTTTGCTTTGATTGATAATTGTAGAGACAATATTGGGCAATAGTATGCTAGGAAACGACAGTCAAGCGAATTCTGAAGAGCTAGTTCAAAAGATTAAAGAACATTCATAGAAAATATTGTGTTAATAGCGAAAAGTGCTTTTTTTAATAGCGTAGCAAAAGTTTGCATATTAAGTCAATTTTGTCTTATTTAGTAGTTGTTATTTTGATATTACATTTTATAAATTTTATTAATTTTTTACTTATATTTATTTGAATTGAAAGTCCGAATTTATTGACCTTACAACATATTCAAAAAGACGATAATTTTAAAATATTTTGATAAAAGTTACTCACCTAGTAATAACATAAAAATGCACGAAATTAGGAATGTCGCTCCTTTTTAATTTAATGGCGTATTTTTTATTACGAATACTCTTACTTTACTTTGTGTTAGAATTCGAATCACAGATTAAGTACGAATTAATCGAATACAAAATTCCACGTACGTCACTAAATTCTGTGGCAATCAGCTGCTGTTACATTGTCAGTCAGCAACTGTCATGTCGATGCCATAGCTGTCACACTTTTTTAATTTAAAAGTTAACCATAGATATCTTGCTCGCAGCCTAGCAATAAATTTAGACCATAGATTTAAATGCCAAAGACTACGAAAAAAAAGGCTTACAAATAAAGCTTGGCACATAAGTTCTCATTATTTTTACCAAAATTGGACTTATGATTTTGATGATGATTATGTTACATTGAAATACGTCTTTGTATTATGAGTGATTGCAAATAATTGAATTAAATAACAGTACCGATAACTAATTAAAAATTTACAGATTAAGATCAAGCTAATTGCATGCAAATAGAACCGTATTAGCATACGATACTTTATATTAAAAAAAATCAAATTCATCATCAAACAATATAGGATTAAGGCAGTGTTTTTTTAATTTATGGAATTGTAACGCTTTATTTCGTTTATGTGTGCTTAATGTAAAGATAAACTAATTATTGATGTGATCTTGGCCTTATAATGGCTACTTCTAATTCAGTTTGTTTAATTTTATTACTCTTACTTACACAAGGATAGAAACAGGGCAATTGCTCTTAAAGTTTTACTTTACATTTTCATACATCTTTAAGGCAATACTTCAAAATGAACAGAATAAATCTATGATAGATTTTTACTATAAAATTATTTGTTTTTTAATGATTTTTAAACTATGTATATTATTTTTGTATCTAATCTATAATATTTATATACAATAGTACAAATTACAATAATTTATGGACTATGGTAGCCAATGTTTTGGGGACTCACCCTAATGGTGCGTCCATATGATCTACGATTTGACGCGTTATTTTATGTTATTTATTATTTTCGTTAAGTCCAAATTGGTCTGGCTATGTGTTTAGAGAATAGAGATCCAAAGGCACTCCTAGAAAGCCTTAGGTAGCAAATGGATACAAAACGCACCTAAACCGTTAAGTAATTTTCATTACTTTACACTGTGAAATTTTGTCTGCATCGTTGTTAGTTCTATGTAGTCTATGCCCCTTCCTCATTTTGATTTTAGACCAAAGTGGCCGCGACTCGCGTAACGTAAACGTATTCTCTACATAGGTACAAGTAGTACGTACAATACACATGATATCGTAATATTTCGCGTTCATGCAAATCGCGGTTAATGTAGAGTGTAGACGACGTGCGGTTCCCTTCACCGAGCGAGAATATTTTCAATTAAAACGATCATCGACCCCATATCAACACAAGTCAATCACTGCACATAAACGAATCTAATAAAACCCATGAGCGACTTTCACCGGATACATCGTTAATAATTCGATTAGACGGAACAGGGGTTGCAAATCATCCCGCATATCAGTGAATTGATCTCACAATGTACCCGTGCGGATGGTCAGTTAGCGATATATCTGTGTGATGTACTGTGTGGATCGTTTAAGTGAGGCTCAAGCGTCGGCTCCCACTCAACATTATTATCCCGTCCGTGATTACGTTGGGCCGGGAACTAGCCGCTCGGGTTAGTCGCCGCGGAGACTCCAAAGCGGTAAATACGGAGTCGCAAATTTTGCTCCGCATCATTTATCGTCAGGATTTCGGTGAGTATGGTTCGGGGTACTCCGGGCGTGGATCGGTGCGGGGTTACAGTCGCGAACGGGCGTTCCTCGTCCGCGTAAGCACGTCTGACATTGAAGTACGCCCGATCAGCTGCCGTGTGCTCTTAAAATAGCTATAAAATACCGAGCCCCTCCTGGCAGCGAGCTCGATCAGCTGATGCGTACAATGTTTTAATTATATCCAATTAGATAATTAATTGTCGATTCTGAAAGGCGCGATCGAGGAGCCCCGTCGGCGATAACCGCTTATCGGTGCGATAGCCGCGACCAAACGGTAGACTACAGTGCCCGTTGTCCTTTGCAGATTTAAAAATGGTGCAGCAGGATTTGACTTAGGTGTGGAGAGGTGAAGGAGTAAGAGGGGGATGGCTCAGGGGAGCTCACGGGTGTGAGTTCCGGGTGAGACTGATCGCTCGGTGTGCAGTGTAGTGTAGTGTCTAGTCATAGTGCGTGTGTGAGTGTCGGCTGAGCCGGGATGCCCTCCGCCATGTTGTCGGCAGTGCTCGAGGAAGAGCCTGACCTGTACGAGGCGTTCCCCCCACACGTTGACCCCACTGGCATCACTATCCTGACAGACAGCCCCCCAGGTGAGTTGATATTTCAATTATACCTTTTTTAAATTGAAATTTGTCTATTTAAGACTTTTTTATTTAGATCTCTTTTTAAAACTATGTCCATTGGTTTAAAAGCAGCATGTTTAAAATTGTTTCTATATTCAAATTACTATAATTTACTATTGACCAGTACCAAGAGAAAGATATTAAAACATGAAATAAATAAATATAAGATAATATAATAAGTTCTGACATACACATGAACAAGTAACCATAACTCTGAAATTTTACTCAACTACTGGTTGAATATTTGAAATACTTTATTTTATTTTATTAATAAATCAATGTGCTTTGTATAATATCAAATAAGAATTTTAAATTAAAAGATGTTAACTAGGTCATGATATTCATGTAATAAACCATAATATTGCATAACCTAGCAATGTTACTTTGCTTGTACAGCATATTATTATGAAATGTCTGAATAAGCATATCTTCAGAACCAGAGTTTATGTTACCTAAATTATTATACCTAATTCCCAAGAATGCAGTGACTGCAAATTGAGGTAGACTGCATCATTCTGAATTCTTTAAAATTAAAATATCTTTTTTTAATTTATGATATTCATTTTTATCTACTATACTAATATTAAACGAGGTAAAATTTGAATGTTTGTATGTTTTTTGTAGAAAGTAATCTCTGGAGCTATGGAAGCGGTTGATTTTAAATATTCTTTCATCTACGGAATGCTAAATTATTTCTTAGTTACATGGGTAATATTTTCTTTAAGTTAGTAGATGGGTTCAGGAGTCTGTGTCTCCTGAACTTCTCAATGGTTGGGAATAATTTAAGAATGTTACATGAAATTTGATGTCATTCATTACTTTTGTAGATCAATACCATCATTGGCTATGTCAGAGTCTGACACTTGAAGTCATTACTGGGTAGGAATAGTAAACATATTTAAAGGCTATCAGTAATATTAACAATGGGAAGCCAACCCAAGCTGTGTTGCCCACAATTAGAGATGTTTGCCCCATTAACAGGTTATTGTCTATTATAAATATGTGAGGTTACCTATCCACTGCCTAATTTTGGATTAGAAAGCTGAGTATGAGTTATCACACAATAATGATTAAGTTATTAATTTATTGTGATTAAAAGTTATGTTCTTGATTCATTTTAAAGTGTGCTTGCTTAGTATGATTGGTTCAAGCCTTGCAAGCGAGCTGTTCAATGTAAAGAACTGAAGATATTGGTTGATAGAAAGATATATGCAGAAAGAAAAATTGTTACTCTTTAAAATTTGACAGTATTGGCATGTAAGTTTGCTTTTTCTGAAAGACTGCAGCCCAATGATAACTAACTACACACAACCTTTACCAAATATTCAACTCAAAAGTGTGTGTGTGTGTGTGTGTGTGTGTGTGTGTGTGTGTGTGTGTGTGTGTGTGTGTGTGAGTGTGTGTGTGTGGACACTGATCCACTCAAAAATTGCCATAAGTTAAGCACAGTAGTAAAGAACAAATCCTTTCTCACAGAAACCATTAAAAATCTGTAAAGGTGCATTCATTTTAGAATTGGCAATCTATGCTCGTCTAGTTATTCTCTAATGTCATTGTGAGAACCTCTCTGGGAAAATTGAAATAATTCTGTTACCAAAGTTAGTGGAAACTTTATTATGATTTATAATGTGTGCTTTTGTTTCATGTAAAAAGTTGTTTGTTTCCCAAATACATTAAATAAAAGTATATATATAAAATGTAAATGATATACTTTTAAACACATTTTGCCATTTTTAACCTTATCATAGTGTCTACTGCTATGTGAGAAACACAATGCTAACACTTATCAGTTGAGCCTGTTATCGAAGGTATAATTAATTGTATGGAAAATTTAATTTAATTCACAATAAGGACTGTCCATAACAGCACTGATATGAGATCATAATTGATTTTTTATCAATGTTGAATAGTTTAGAATATTTGTGTGATATGGAGTAATTTGATAATTAAACATGATAGAAACATATAATATATATTTTATTCTATTTATTTGCCTAATATAATAGTATTACATTAGCAAATGCTATTTTTTTATATATTAGACCAACTAGAGAGTCATAATCCTTTAAAAGATTCTGTTAGTTCTTTAAAATTTCAATAAATCTTCTGTAGTTACTTTGCAGAGCAAAGCCTGCCAGGTTAGCTAGTACAAAATATCCGTTGCATGAAGCGCTATGATCAGTGCCTCATGAATCGGTCTGAATCACACATAGAGTTTAGGTCATTGCTATAAGGAGTATACTAGTTAATGGAGTTGTCCATTTTACACAATTGTGCTAACTGATAGAACATGAATGTATTGTTTTCCACTATATACAGTATAAATAACTATATTATGTTGTTTTTGTTCCAACATATGTGTGAATAACAATTATGCTCAGTTTTATAGGAAGATTTTTTTTTGTAGATTTCAATTTATAAACAAACAAAATATTCGCATGTGTTTGTTCAAGAATCAGAATTTGTGTTTCCTTCATATAGGCGAGAAAAAGACTGGATAAAATAGGAAAACGTCATATAAATTAGCGAGCAATAAAGGGATAAGAGCCTTCATCTTAAAACTTGAATAAGCCTACATCAGTCTGCTCTTGCCCAAAGACTTCCCAAGACATACCCCTAATCTAACTTAAGCCTTTCGCCCTCTTCTTCCAACTATCTTCTTCCACTTACAGAATTGGAATGCAGTAAATGTTGGCCCTTTTCTTTTGCTCATTCCCAGATACGACATTCCACTGAACGCAAATTGTCCTGGCCAATTTATTACCACTTTATCTCCCAGCCTTGTGCTATGTGAATGCGAATCTTTTGTTTCCGGGTTTATCACTTATGGTTCTTGACCTTAGGTTACAAAGTTGATGGTAGATTGTTGATGGCTGCATTAAATTAGGGAGATTTATTTTTAAAATGAACGTAAGTATATGATGACGAACTTTAACGACTGTTCACTATTAAGCAATCTGGATCTCCTGAAAATTTCGAAAAAAGAAAGCGAAAGTAAATTTCAGGTTCGATGTCGGGGTCATCCCTGTGCCGACTTCTTTGTTTATAATTAGGTATGTACTTTATTACGGAGGAGATACAATAAGTTTTAACTTTAGCAATGGTCCTTTCTACGCATTTGTCTATGGTTTGCATAGAGCATACTCAGATAATTTGCTTGGTCTGGCTTTTAAAAAAATACTCACATACATACATTCGGAACCTATTATGTACCGGTATTGCCGTAACCGGTAGCGTTCTTTCACTTACAATACGCTTCAGTAAAACATGTATTACATATGTTCCATAACTTCACATAATCTTGTGCCCTTCGTAATAAGCATATTTCATGTATAATAATCAGTATTTACTTCCGGCGACACCGCAACGATTAGGTTTCACTTTTCATTTATAATTCATTTCGATACGGATGTTGAAGTCAAATAAATATAAATCTGATTCTGCGTTTTGCCTTTGCTATGAGAGAAAACAGATTGGTTCAGTTATAAGTAAATATTTACTTGATGCGGATCCATCTAGTCCATAGAACACAGAATACTAAATAGAAAGGAAATAATAACATATTTGCTCCGAGCCCACTGTAGCACTTTCGGCTAGCGGCGCCACGCCCCAAACTCATTCTATCACTCTCACTCTTACTCTGAATCTCACTCCCGCTCTCTCTCTCTTTCGAGGATCGTAAAATGATCGTAAATCATTCACGGTTCAAAGGAACTAGAGTTCGGAACTTGTATATCGATATCGATATTTTAGATTTTTATCGCTATTGCAAGATCTTATATTTTATTTTATTAAGTACTTTCCTTAACTTCAGTAGATAGAGTCGAACACGAGGCCTCATTTGTCTGAAAATTTTTTTCAATATCAAAAGCGCAGTAATATCTCAAAAGTAAATCTGAAACAGTTACACAACACTACTACTACTACTAGGTAAAACAGTTAGGTGACAAAGAATTCGGCCTCTTACTGGCCGAGGGGTCCGGGCACGAGTGGCACGCGCCAATAAGTTTCTTAAAAAAAGTTATGTGTGATTTTTAAAATTAATATGCATGACTGAGAAGTTCACAAAAAAAGGTTCTCAAAGGCATGTAAATTCCACCAACCAGCATTAGGCCAGTGTGATGGACTAAAGCTCTTCAGACTTCTCACAATGAGAAGAGACCCGATCCTGCAGTGGGTTACACAAATTTTCAAAGAAAATTTTATATGTACATAAATTAAGTAAATATTTTCCTAAATATTTTTTATTCAGATGTAAAGGAATATGAGACGTATTTCGAGAAATACATAGCATAATATCGTTTTAACTCACGAAAGTATTCATGCACACAATTTCCCTCAGTGGTATTGCGTCATCTTCTAAAAACCACTTCTTAGATTTTTTAAGAATAAAACACTTTCCCTAAAATGTCTTGAACATATAGTGCTTGTTTTATTAGGAAATCAGTCTTTTCTACCAGTTGAATTAATCCATTTTTCTTTGATATTTGGCTTCTTTGATATTTGGCTTCTTATTATTATATATATTTAGAATGTCTAGTACGAATAAATTTACTTATTATATTTATTATACACATTGAATATTAATAAAACACAATAAAATACATAGTATATTTTACTATCATCATTTTAATACTAAATATCGATAATCGAATGCGAAGCGGTACATCTCTAGGGATTTCCGCCTCTCCGGTGTTGCCGCTTTAGCGACTTCACTAGATAATTCGCGGGCAAAACTTCAGTTTTCGCGGGATAAAAATATTTAACGATTTCTGGAGCATTTTGAACCGTATTGTAGACGTTTTTCTCAAAACGATGTTTCTAAACGATGTTTAAAGGCCCGAGTTAATTTATGATTCGTGTTCTTTTTATTTAACGAATTGTCAATTTTAACCATCTATACTTTAGTTCTTTACTAAAGTAGTTTAATAGTTTTTACTAAAGTACTTAAGTAAAATAATAACTCAAACATTTCCATATCTAATTCATATCTTAGTATATGATTTTGTGCAAATGAACTATAAGACCGCTCTTATATAACCGTTAATATAAAGAATTGAGGCCTCCCCCTATTGTAGTAAATAGTCCTGCCCGGCATTCAAACTTGAAAAGCAAACATATTTTTCCATATTTACCTAGCGAAATTTTCAGATTGTCCAGGAATTTTAAATTGTGCACCACGGCAACACTGGTGATCGTATCGTACGTACCGCGATGAGTTGATAATTCTTTTATGAAATTCATGTATTTTCAAGTGTTTTATACAAACCGGTGATAGGAAATTCCTCCATTAGAGAGATTTATTTTATTGCTTCTTGTCCGGCACATAATAACCGCACAAGCCGGCATATTTTTAACTTTTTTTCAGTCACCGTTACGGCGCGAAGGCCCGAAAGCGACTGGAACGGTTGATCACGCGTTCTGCCTTATGTTTGATCTGTTGTACTCATGTTGGGGTACGCGTGCCCCGCCCACATAGCCGTTCTATAGTATTCTGTGTTCTATGATCTAGTCGCTATGTACTAAAGTAGATACGATTCGCTGTCGGTTATCAAATGAATAGTTAGTTATTACGGGTACTCATATGCTTAGTTTCCGAGTCCCTTCTTTCCTTTCTTTCAGCTCTTTCTAGTCCACGGCTGGACATGGGCTTCCTCTAATCGACGCCACTCCACCCGGTCCTAATCGCTGGCCGTCTGTATCCAACTATTTTCCGCCATCTTCGGATTCTGAGTATTGGTAAGCGTATGATACTCATATGCTTACTAGTTAATGCATTGAATCTCAAGCCATAGGAAGAAGATAAGAAGTTCGTCCTTACGTCCAACAAGATAGCGTGATAAACTGATTGCTTTAATTACTGTCTGGATATGTATGTTCTTATGTGTGTCCATGGCATCCACGATACAAGGAGTCATTTATTAGTCGATAAATTCTGTAATATGAAAATTTAAAAACTTTAAAATGCTTCGTAAATTCAGTATTCCTGTCATTCAAGTACAATTCCTCAAAAGTTTTACAGCAATTTGTATAATACCAATAGACATTTGAAGTATTATTTATACACTTGTATTGACCCGAATTCGTTGAATTAAAAAGTCGTAACATAAATACTTATGAAGAGGCCTGCCAAAACCGTTACTGAACTCTGAATTTCATAAAAGTTGTTAGTAAGGTCACGTGCCCGGATTGCAGGTCGCTGCAGATGAAATAACGTCATCGGAAAAGCAACGAAAGTAGAACTGTATAAGCTTTATCGTATTTCAGTTATTCATGTTAAATTTTTTATGAGCCGCTCGATTTTGACTACTATTCGTATAGACGGCGTGTGAACGAGTAAGTTTATTTTGGCGCAACCTTTCATTATTGCTTAAAAGCTGCTGTTATGGTGAAGGAAAACACAATGACACCTGCACGCTTGAGAGCTTTTCGTTATGTTTTCAATGGCATGTGAAGTCCACCAACCTGCACTAAGCCAGCGTGGTGGACTAAGGCCTTCTTCTCATTATGGGAGGAGACCCGATCCTGCAGTGGGTCATTAATGGGCTACAGACAAGTGTAGCCAAAGGGCGCGTAGGTTATCTGAACCATCGCCTCAATGGGACCAAAAATCTCCACATTTCCTCAAATAAAACATTTTCTTTTGATTTTGAGGCTTTAGGAATCCCTTGAACGTCACCCTGTCTATCTTCACGTCGCAAAATTATTTTCGAGCCATGGTTTGTGGATAAAATCTATTATTTCAGTTTATCTCGTAGTTGATTCAATAGTTGCTCTTCTTACAACAATAGTTAACAGTAGGTAACACTAATGACGCATTTGGGTCCAAGGGGTCGGATCAAGGGGTCGAATGTCCTCTAGGTTTGACTGGCCCTGACATCTTCGAAAATATCCTGCCGACAAAAAATATGTATCGTCAGTTTCTTGGTGGCAGTTAAACAAGTCCCGGGTAAACGTGATTTTTCTCGTGTGCGTTTATAAACTGTTTTCCGCGGTTACCTATAGCTCGTCTCGTCACTACGCGCGAGTATACCGCGGCTCTCATAAAAGCTGCCGGCTCCATTTATATTCCCTGCGCAGTTTTTAGAGGTCGCTACTGAAATATACCACGATGAACCATCGAATTTCCTTCGCATACGCTACTACTGTAATATGTACTAGACTTTATCCACGGCTTTCCTGTGCCGAAAGGCTTATTATGAAACTAAGGACTATTTAGAGGATATCTTATCCTCTGGGATTCGTGGGATGCGCGTGGGATTGAATAACTTCACTAGGCTATTTCTATACCCCATGTATCAATATTCATTTGTGAGCGGATGGCAATGGGGCGATATTGACACACACGATAGCTGTCACGTGTGTTCCTTTATTGGACCTAGCCATACTGTTGACAAATTTTACCTAATAATGAATAAAAGCTTTTGAGTTTGAGCTTTGACCGCGTGGATTTTAGAACTTTGTCCAGTTAAGGATAAATAGTATTCTATAAATATGGTAATCCAGGTTATAAACTACGTGCATACGAAATTTCATCCGAATCTGTTCAGCCGTTTTTGAAAGAGTAATAAACATCCACCCTCACAAACCTTCACCCTTATAATAATAGTAGGATTGCCTGATGTTTCTTTAATATAGAAGTGAGCAAAAGATGGACCGGGTTAGTGGTCACCGTTGCCTATTGACACGAGCAACCAAGGGAGTTGTCGAAGGATTCGAAGGAGACCGCCACTCTTTACGCCTTTTTCAAAGAACAGAATGTCACAGGCGAAAATGCATAGACAGGGAGACCGTCCCAAAATTTGCACGTACGAGGCAACAACATCAGTTATTTTATGTCAGCCATTTTTTAGCCAGCCATACTGAGAACTTTTCTTTTAAATACGGAGCCCTCATCCAAGTAACGATCACACTTGACCGTTTTTATTCCGTAGGAGTATGCTAAAGCTGAACGTTAACGGCTCCCATTCCGTGCCCAATACGGGCGACCTAGTTTTGAAAATTTAAATTTCTGCATTTATCTGCATCGCAAAGTGCGGTTTTCAATGGAGGGCCGCCGGTTGAATTGTTCCTTTCTTTATTCCTTTTGTTTATCGAACGGACTCTCGGTGAATCGGTGAAAAATAGACTCCCGTGAATAAGTGCTTTTTTTTCATGGTTTTCCATTTCAGTTTGTTTTCAATAATTGAAAGTAACTGGTTAATTCCACAGTACATAATTATGTATACCGTTTTTTCTGTTTAAATTTATCTGCAAAAATGAAATGCTGTAACTTACTCTGCTCAATGCAACTTGAGATTTTTTTAAATTCTTTTCCCATGAAAATGTTAAAGGTATAGTTAAGTACCTAGATTTATTTTATTTATTTTTTGCCATCTTTAGTATTTAATCCGTTATTGTTAGTGTATCTATTAATATTATAATATTATATATTAAGTACATTGCTATTTTTTTCGTAATACAAAATTACGAATACATGTTCTTTTTAGACAACTATTTTAAAGTGAAAATATACAATCACACGTGGGTCTTCTTTCAACCCCAAACCTCCCAACTGCAAATCGCTGTCCGATGCACCATGCACTTTTCAAAAATTTATAGATTTGCTTAAAATTTGCTAACCACACCAACACCTACATACGGACACGGCGTAGGCGGAGAGCTGATACACGTTTTTGGGGAGGTATTACAAGTACTGCGAAATAATGTTCCTTCTAGACACTGAAGAAGTACTGAACTACTGACTACAAAGTTGCGAGGCTCAAGTGAGTATCTTTCGGAAAAAAAATATAGATTTGCTTAAAATTTGCTAACGGTTTCGACTTAGAAACATAGGTACGTCTACCAAAACTTCAATGTTTGAACCTCTGGTTTGAACCAAGCCAGTATCTCGTGGATAGGTTATGGAAGGCATTGTTCGTGGTGTTTGCACGTCGGCTCACAACACGTCTCCATGTTTCACAAACACGTTGATTCGTGGAAACTGCGAGACTATGACAAAATGCTCTTGAAGTCAGTTAGAGACAGTATTATTATCAGCGCCTATGGTTGCTTCTGGTTGCTTCTGGTAGTCATATTTTATTTCAATAGCAAAAGAACGGATAGGCTAACGCACAATTATGCCAGGAATCGCATTTTGAAGACTAGCCTCTTTATTTTTATCTTACCTAAATAGTTACTGCATGCTTTTTTTAAAAAAAATAATATTAATTTATAACTCGCCATAAGACCACAACGTATTCGTGCAAATAAACGATTTTAGATTAGGTAGATTTGGGAAGGTGTGGTGCGGTGCTGGAGATACGAATGCTTTGATGCGACCTTGCAGTTGTTGGGTCTTTAAAGTAGCAACGCACCTACTTACCTCAGAAAATGGTTTGGTCTTATTGTGTTTGAATGTGGTGGTAATCACACACACGCGCACTCGTTCACTTCTTTATTATTTGTAAAAATGCACCTACTGTCCAGCCTTATTAATTAATTTTATCAAGAAAATATAAGGAAGCGTTATATCAGTATTTACGTCTCCACTGACCGATCCATTCTTGTGACGGAAATCTACAAAGTATGACAATGTAATATTTAGCTTGCGGTGATTTCGGCGTTTTTGCGGACAATCAGATTTCACTCGCAATTTATTATTGTCACCGTTACGATTTAAGTTTATTGCTGTCCCATCTGACGTGTGAAGTTTTTAAATTAAGTGGAAAAGAAATAAAACAGATCCATCCAGGATGGCTGCGTCGATATCGATTTCAAGCGCCCATGTCATTTAAAAAAAACGTATTAGATAAGTCGGTTGCGCTCAGATTGAACGCGTGGTCACTCACGAACAATCCCGACCTTAGAAATACTATGGGAGCGCTCTCACTGCGCGCGTCGTACGTCGACGTAGTAGTCTTTGATGAACTACGAGTATTTAACCGATTTTAATTTAGCATCTGAGTGTAACATGGTCCAACTTAAAATATGAGATAGTTTTTATTGTTATCTTCTAGAGCAAATTCTAAATCCACGCGCTCGAAGCTGCGGATTAAAAGCGCTACTTTACTCTAAAAAACCTCCCTATAAAGTTGTTTGCAGTCGGCGGTGCTTTTGATGGCAATGTCAGATTTCACCCGGCAATTAGACGATTAGTCGGGCAGGAACGACGTGATGCGTATTAATAAGCCGCTAATTGTAATTGCATCTGTTTAAGCCATTTTCTCATTAGCTCTCTGTTACTCAGCATCAGCAGGGCTTCGGTATGAGGTTTTCTAAATCAACTTTCTTCCTTGTGTTATTTTATATAATCTCTATCTTTCCTTAGGTTTATTTAGTGAAATATAATCAATGTTCAGGCTAAGTGGACTATATACCTGGCAACATGGCATTTTTAAACAAGGAAGTTAGCAGAATTCTTTTTCCCTTATGTGTGGATGGCCTCGAACTAGCGATAATAAATTTTAAAGCATAACATAGATCAAATTCATCGACAAACCACCCCCTACTCCGATTTCTCTGGACTCACTGTTTTATAGTTTATATTACCACCTATCACATAAAAAAGAAAGTAAATTTATGTTAATCTTCAAATGTAAAACACTTATCGTAAAAAAAAGGTTTTTTTTACTGATTTCAATCAAAAAGTTGCTTTTCCACCCCTCTGTTGCTCTGTCAATAGACGGTGACCACTTACTATCAGGTGGCCCGAAGACCTGTTTGATTTATTTTAATACGACAGTCTCTACAAATCGATCTTGTTTATTACAAGTAGAACAATACTAATGTAACAAACCATTCCACGGACATAATAACACAATGGTTGACGCAGCGGCGGCATCACAAATCACAAAATTGCACATGCGAGATAACATTAGCGTGAAAGTAAACGGACATTGCGGACTTTCGCTTACGTTTTGACGTGTGAAAATTATAATTAATATGTAGTCCACTGCTGGACTTGGGCCTCTCCCTCCCCTTCAATCGATGCTCATTTGCTCGGTCCTGAGCCCTTTGAATCCAACGGTATCCCGCTGTCTTCAAGTCCACCTGGTCTGTGGGCGGCCTGAGCTTCTTTTATTTATTTATTTAGCTTTTGCGTAGGTATGGTCGTCATTCAAGGATCTTTCTTCCCCATAGGTTGTCAGTCCTGCGAACGATGTGATCGGCCCATTGCCAGTATAATTTGCAAACTGAGAGCTTTGTCGGTTGTCTTCGTTCTTCTACTGATTTCGTCACTTCTGAAGCCACCTTCCCCTTTTCTCCCACTGCTGGGCATATTTTTGTTCTGATGCTTTTGATTTAATGAGTGAATAGCTTCCATGATTTTGTGTTGTAATAAAAAAAATTTTTTTAAGTTGAGAGATTTGTGCCTCCTGCATGAAGTTGGGTCGAGCTGTCATTAGTATGGGAAGATGTCAAGACAGACTGACATATGACATACTAATGACTGAAGTTTACTGTACGAATACTTTGATGATAGTGTTCATGCCCAGAATAGACCAGACACAAGAAACATAGGCCTGAAAATGTTGAGAACATCATGCCAGCCATATCGGAGGCACCGTTATTAAAGTAATTATTGCTTTTTATACTGCCTGCTACATAATATAACCCACAATTAGGGTTACGTTAGCTTTCACGCGAAGCTGACGGCGTGCCCCCACTATAGGCGATCACACCATCAGCTGAGCTATCACGCCATGTTTCAAATCTGTGCTAATTATATCCTCCTTATATGTAGTAGCTAATCGTCATGAGTCGTGTGAGCACAGATGATTAGTCGTAGGGATATTGTAGATTATCAGCCAATGTACAGCAGCCGAAAAAACTCGCTAAACCAATAGACGACGTACAGTTACGAAATGACAGCTGGCGAACCAATCGCGTGACCCGCAGCGCAGTCAATGTCAAACCGACCAATCAAGATTGTGCTCACGACTTATGACGAATAATATAATATATTTCGATTTATTACATCTTACTAACATTGCATTTATTAGACTACGAGATAGGAGTTGAGAACCTGGAATGATAAGTAATTTTAAAATGAATTGAAATAAGGTAGGGAATGAAGCAATAGACGTTATTTATTAATTTTACTTAGAAAAAGCTTTTCTGATGGCCTGAAGGAGAAAGCAGAAAGCCGTTAGGTTCAAAGGGCCCAGGACTGGACTGAGTGTACCACACGTACGAAGGGCTAAAGAAGAACGCGTTTGAAGTTAAACAACTTGTAACAAACAACAAGCTACCTTAGCCACCGTGGGAATGGAAAAAATCAATCATAAAATCTTAGAACCTAACCAACAAAGCGGATGTCCGCTATCCTTACAGTATCCGGAAGTATTCGGATAGGAACAGCGACCGGTTTGGAACCGGTGATAAGCGCCAGCCACTCGACAACTCGGCTTATCCGCCCTGATAAGGCGCGTTACTTAAGATGAGATTTGCGAGATAACCGCGACCCAGACGTAGTGCCGGCGATAGCTACCTACAACACCGCTTTTACAGTTTTACAATTGTGTACTGAGTTTAAGTGAATCATGTAGGTACTGATTTAAGACTATTTATAGAGCGGTTAACGGAACAAATACAGCCTATATTGACGCAACTCCACCGATCCGCATTAGAGCAGCGTGGTGGAGGATGCTCCAGGCCTCCTGTTGTAGCATACCCGTGCCCAATGGTGGGCCATAAAAGCGTTATAGCCCATTAGCCCTCAGAAGTAAGAAGAATTTCTTTACGAACTAATATAATTCGTAGTTGGTAGTGTATGGTTGGATGTGTTTTGTCAATGGATTATAAAGACAACGCACCAGCCCAGCACGGTTGTTTGCTAGTTCTATCACATACATTCCATTCAAATTCAAACCTCATCATAACTTTACTACAGACAATACTAGACAAATATGCCAGGTGTCGAAAAGCACGGATACGACCGATGAGTGCATTGTTTGAGCACGTATAAGCTTTTCGAAGAACCACGATTTATGGTGTCACAAAAGAAATTGATGGATTTCAGCCAGTGGTTCACAGCGGAAGAATACGGAAGTGTACACGAGGCTGCGGCAACCAAGAGTCGGAACATCGTGGGGTTTTAACAAGTAGGAGTCCGGCATCACCTCTGTCTGCCACAACCCGACAGAAGATAATTATGTTGGACTTCCCCACTGTAAAAAATAATGGTTCCTCATAGTGGCTTAAAGTCCATTTCTATGAATTTGGGTTGTTTTAGAGTACACACAATACACGTTATTCACACAAATACACAACATTAAAAATGAGTGTAATGATTTGACTAATGAAGAGGTCGTAATATCAACTAATCGCTCTACCCTAAATTTATTCAGCCAATTACTCGCTTTGTTCTTAGCGTAGCAAGCTCAAGGTTAAGGGAAGGGTGAAGGGAAAGGTGGAATTATTAGGGTGAAGTTGTATGGGCTGTGGAGTGGGTGCATTGTTGTGCGAGCTATTGCGAACACGTGTAAGATGAAAGCGTCACCGGGCTCCTCAAAATGGCTTTAAGTCTATTTCTATGGTTTAGAAAAGAATGTTCTTTCTTCTCGATGGCGCGACAGTCTGCTTGGAGAGACGGACTGGATGAAGGGACCTTTTCCCGGCAGTGGGCCAATGTCGGCTCAAGAGAGAGGGAGAGAGAGAGAGGAATTTTGAATTCGGATGAGTTGCTTTAGAGCTTACGTCCAAAACACTGCATCAAAACAAATATGTGAATGTGTTGAAAAGGCCGTAACATGAACTTAAATCGCTCTCCCTCAATTTATTCAACCTATTAGCCGCTTTGTTTTTTGCGTAGCAAGCTCAAGGTTAACCTTTGTTTTATACGGCAGAAGGGTGGGATTGTGAGGGTGAAATACTAGGGGTTGTGAAGTGGATGCATTGTTGTGCGAACTGCGAACACGTGTATGATGAAAGCGACACCTGGCGGAAGACACGTGCACACTCCAATAATAATTGCTCTGACATGCATTGTGTTGCTTGCAGTGCGTATTTGAATAATGACTGAAGGTCGATCCCCAATATAAGTGAATTTGTTTTAATATTCGAATAGGTAGCCATTGGGATGTTGTATGTTTATCGTGTATGTGATGTCGTGTATGACGTTCAAAGTATTACTTTTACAGGTTATGGTGTTTTAAAAGTTTTGATGAAAATGTAGCGTAATAAAGTGTAATGTTAAACTATTCGTCCTTTAATTTGCTGCTGCCGACTTGATGACTGTTTATGAAAAAAAAAATTAAACTGACAACCTGATTGTTGACAGTAGCATCGTAGAATTCATCCGTAACGCACGTAATGGGAAAACATAATAAGTAATACAGCATCTATCTATTATTTCTATCTCTGCAATAATGTAATGCTGGGCGACATAACACGTTTACGACACCACATTACCGTAATAAAATCACTGGATTAATGAACAATGGGCAATGAACGGCGTATTAAGAGCGATAAATATTTTAATGACGCTGAAAACGACGCGGTCGAGGATTTTGCGGTGATAATTAATTAATAGATCGCGTCGTTAATTTGTGGGTTGCGTTATTGTGTTACCCGCAAATAAACGGATGAAAATTATTTTAGAAGTAGTCAGACGTACTATTGAAATTCGCACGTACAGCTTTCCTCTAGAGAGGCACCTCTGAGGGGTTCATTTCCAAATTTCCACTATACAGATACTAATATATCTTTCGCAGGTTTTTAGTAAGGCACCGCATAAACCATCTGCTTTTTGCTACTATCCCAAGCCAGGTGCTGTTACTCTCAAAGATTGAAATGTTAACATTTTGTTTGTAGTTCCAATACCCGGATCTACCAGACCGATTCAAACGAACTCATTTAGAACTGGTGATGACTTACCAAATAACCATAAAATTGAAAATTAAAAAAAAACCCCGACACAATAACGACAATTTTCATTGAACATGATTATTATTTTGTAATGTGCACGTGATGCGCTTTCATTTAAGACCCCACTCGATTATATTTGCAGACATTCGGTTATTCTTCCCCACTTTCACCCGCCACCAACTTTAAACGGCTCAACAGATTTTCATCAAACATGTCTAAGAACACTCGCCCGTAACTCACCTTTCATACAAAAAAAACTAAATTGAAATCGCTTCATCCGTTCGCGAGCTTCGGTGCCACGACCGAATCACAGACAGACAGACACGTCAAACTTATAACATCCCTTTGTCGGGGGTTAA
Organism: Erynnis tages; assembly: GCA_905147235.1. Classification (NCBI taxonomy): domain Eukaryota; kingdom Metazoa; phylum Arthropoda; class Insecta; order Lepidoptera; family Hesperiidae; genus Erynnis; species Erynnis tages. The sequence continues at coordinate 13,016,760 of LR990072.1, read as the reverse complement.
AAATGGTCAATGTAGAACACCAACATGCGCAGAAAGCCAGAAATAGGTTATCGTTGTGAAGTAACGACTAAACACCTATTGACTTTAACTTAACTTATGCATGGGTAATGAATTCCTCTTAAACTTGAGCTAGTTACGGAAGCATCAAAGGTCTCGCACTCCGAATCCGAGCTATCCTAGCTTTGAATATCAAAGGTAGAACTTTCTAGGTATAACATACGTATATTACGTACTAGTACGTATTTATCCGTCACATCAGTCCGCTGAGTATGCTGCGATCCAATTACGCGGTTCGCAATTTGAATAATTTTAACGAACTCGAGATTAAAGCCACCCGCGTCGTACCCGCAATTCCGATATAATTGAGTTGCTGTATTTTCGGGACCATGAAATTACGGTCGCCATACATTCGATTTTCACGGGTTTTCCTTGTATGTAGGTAAATGTGTTCGGTGATTGTGAATTCAAGCTCCGTTTTTGAAAGTGCTTTATGGCAGGGTTTCTCAAAGTGGGGTATGCCAGTGTGTCGTAGGGGGTAACTATACGATAAAATTACCTAATGGAGGCGACCTGTTGACTAGTTCGAGCGAAAAGCTTAATATTAATTGGAATTCAAATTACGTAAAATTTACCCTATTTGCAACAAAAACATGCGTCAATTGTTAAAAAGATAAATACGCAAAAATGATTAACCATTCTTACGGTTTTTTTAATGAAGTTGCGTATTTATGGTCTGTCTGTATTTTGTATAGGGGTAGGTCTTAGTCTTTAAAGGGGTATGCGAAAAGATAAAATCGAGAAATCCTGCTGTATGGCGTTGTGTTAACTTCTGGCCTTGATAACACTGTTTCGAGCTTTTCTCTGAACTGTACAACCTGGCTATTGAACTAATTTTTGATTTAATTTACAGAAATGCATTAGATAAACATTACTATTGTTGATCTACGAAGAATTGGATTACCAGAAAAACATACAGTTTGTAAGGATTTAAAAGTTTAATAGAAAGTCAAGTGAGAGATTAGAATTTGAATTTAGGTAAATACCTATTCTGAGTAACCTGAGATAACTTAGTTATTCATCTTACCAAATCGAAAAGGATTTCTTTTCGAAGGCTATTATTCCTTTTTTACCTTGTTTTAAATGTCTCTAACCCATTAATATCCCACTGCAGGGTCGGGTCTCTTCTCATAATGAGAGAGGTAGGCCTTTGTCTACCACGTTGGCCTAATGCGGGTTGGTGGACTTTACATTCCACTGAGAACAATTTTTTGAACTCTCGGATATGCAGGTTTCCTCACGATGTTGTACTTACTTTACCGTAACAGCGGGTGATATTTAATTTTATTAAGCGGTGTTTTAATTAGATGTGCTAATTTGCTAATTATAGCAATTTGCATTATAGCGCATATAGCAATTATTATAGCGGTTATGTTGACTGACTGATCGCGATGTATAACTCTAAACTAGGGATGGCGATCTGAGATCGATTAATCGAAGAATCGATTTTTGGAGCCAAAAACATAGATTTTTTTAATCGATATGTAGTACTGAATCGATATTTCACCCTTGAAAATCGACATCCGATTTTATTTTATTTTTTGGTATAAACCAAAAAGTATTTACAATGAATTGAATGTACCCGTATTATAAGAGTGCTGCCTGCTGCCGGTTAAAGGTTTTAGATACTTAGCATTGGGAAATATAAGCTACATTATCTATTTTCTTAACTTTGTAAACCAATACATTTAAACAAATAAATGTCTTGAGTTATACCTGATCTGATGTATCACCTTCAAAGACCTTTCCACGGGACAAATACTTAATTTGAGGGACTATAATCATAGCAAGTACGGCATAACTGCTATAGTCGCGATGTAAAACGAACTTCGACAAGATACGGCCGGCATATGGCAGACTACTTGTAGTTTACGGACAAGTGGCGCGTTTGTTCACAGTGGAACTTCCACTAACGTTACGGCGCCGGCGCGCGTTACGGTCTCACTCGGCATAATAACATAACTTTACTATGTTCCGCTCGGCTTCTACCAAACTCTGCTTTTTTGCTGCGTGCTTGCTGCGTGGAACGGGCTGGAGGGAGGTGGTGAATGCTCATGCATACCGGCTCAGCCGGCTGTGATGATTATGTGGGCCTCACGTAGGACCTAGGTGCCTACTGCCTACCCACAAAACACCACCTGGGAGTCGGCTTTGGTCCTATTGACCTCTAAGCCTTCATCGGATAACTAACTTTAACTGAGACACGCTATACCCTAGTAACCACTCCATGAACTAAAAAAAAATATTCTAACCTGGCTCAATGATTTGGATTATGATGGTGTCGAGAATATATTGTATACGTTAGGTATTACATAAACACATTAGGTAGTACACACACACACATACATGCACACACACTCACACACACACACACTGACACACACGCACACACACTTCCAATCGCATTCACAATCAAATAAATACTCATAGGTACATGTGTAAAATTCATACGCAGTCACATAATTATGTATCTTTACATATATCTAACAAGGCAACATTCAATATATACTTTTAACCTTTTTTCTCTTTGTGTTACTATTAGATTATTAAGTACGGACTATGTGTAACAATAGTTCAACAAAAATGGGAGAAGACAGCTGGTTTCTGTACCGCAGCTTCGGCTACTTCAGGAACCAGAGGCTTCATATTTCTTCTGTACATATAAGTTATTTTCAATGAATAAAGATTTATTATTATTATTATTTCCTGTTTAAAAAGTCGAAACTACAAACAACTATTTAATAAGTATTGAATCCGCAAAGTAGAGTATCGCATCTCCGCTTAGAATATCATATTTTAGAGAAAATTGATGTTTAGTCTAAGTACTAAAATGTTTAGTCATTCCAATTATCATATTTTAGAAAAAGCTTGAAGTTAAATATTTGGTCATTTCAAAACTTAACTCGTACCTCAAAATTTACATTTTTTTACTCAGCCGGTCTTACAAGTGGACTGTGTCGTAAGGGTTATTGTCAGTGTAAAGCGATAAAACCATAAGGTTCCATGTAGAGGTACCCTGCGTAAGTGAACCGTAGAGACCCTCTGTTGTGGATATTTTATGGATCCCTTTAGCTATCAAGATATTTAGGATCACGCTAGTTGATCTTTCGCCAGTGAGTGACGTAACCTTTTAAAATCAGTTTTTGAGGCTACAGTAAAATAAACATTTGCCAATCTGGGGTTTTATTTACAAAAAAAATTGAAAACCGACACGTGACGTCAAAGTTCGGGACAAGAGTAATGCGCGATGTAACGCGATCGCAAAATCATCGAACGTTAAAGTTTAAAGTTCTCACCAATACGCATTGAGCAGCGTGGGCCACAAAGGTTTGCAGCCATGTAAAATTAGTAATTCTGAAAAGCAATCAGTATTATTAGAGTCTTACCAATTTTGCATAGTTTTACTTTCTCTTGAGCCAAGCTGAATATTTTTAGCGGTAATTGTGTCACTTGTTTTTCTAGTTTTCCACTCGTGAGCATTTCCCCGAGATATGAGTGCGCCGTCTTTTTGGAGCAGCTCTTTCATTGTTTCACTGAAATCATATTAATTTATCTTTGGCATAGACATAATTGATCTTCCTGACACAATCGCTCCGTGAAATTAAGGCAAGATTCGAATTTTCCCGGAAAATTGTAATCTTTAATGATTGTATGTTTGTACAAACGTAGCTAGATTTTCCTCTTCAATACTGAGTATTTTTCGAGGGCTAGCCAGTAAAGTCTTAGAAATTGTAGTTTTCCTGAACGTGAAACAAAAACGTTAATTTATTGTTAGTCGGTTCACATAAAAAGTTATACGTGTTTTACAATGACGGACCGCTGCATGCATGCTTATGTGAATAGATACTGAAAGAAAGAAATAATGTTTATTCGTACATGTATGTATGCATACATACAAAATAAAGTGACAAAGAATAATATAATCCGATGTAAATATAGTAGTACAGTCGCAGGTTATTGCACGGAATTTTTAAATTAACCGATTAACATGGCTGAGCTCCGTGCGGAAGGTCCTGCGTTCGATTTCCAGCTGAGCAGTAAATCAGTGTTTTAAAGAAACAATATAAAATTGTATTTCCGGTTTAAATTATATCCTTAATGTTATTTCCTTGTGTCAATGTCACTCACTACATAAGTACCTAATGTTTCTAAATAATATTTTATTGATAAACAGCAATGTGAGTGTACGGAAAACATTCATCGAACCTGACACTTGGACCGATGGAATGTAGGAATGCCACATCTCGGTAATAAGAGCCCGACCGATGGCTTCGCAATTGGCAAAATGTGATATAGGCAAGTCGTCGTGACGTCCATCGTCATATCCGCCGTGGTTTCCAATTTCCACGACAATATCCGGGACTGGTTTTCACGCTGACCTGGAAATTGATGAATGAGAGGTTAGACAAAAGTTTTTAGGTATACCATTGTAACAGGCTGTGTATGATTAAAAAGTTGTTTTCATTGTATTATTATTAAACGATTGTACGAAATACGCTTAGCCCCGCTGCTTGAGTAGGTCGCAAGCGATCGAAAACGTTAAGCAACGTCGGGCGCGGTCAGAACCTGGATGGGTGACCGCTAGTGGCGGATTACATGCACGCTTCCGTGCCGGTTGTTATCGATGGTAGTCGTTAAACCGTATCGGATGATGATGGTGTTGTTCTCCATAAGAAATAGGATGAAGTGATTATAATAATCTGATGGTACTTAATGTTTCGACCACCGTTGATGAAACCACACTTCCTCATTTTGATTTTAATCATCTACATATCTTGATATTCTAGTGCTTATACTAACGTATTTTAGATAATGCTTTTATACTTACAGACAGTACGTTACAGCCGAGATTTTTCCCTTACAATTAGTTTCATTAAAAGTGATTTTTTCGAAAAAGATAAAAATATCTAAATTTAATTTTAATGATGCTTGGTAAACAGCAATTTTTCTATCAGTAAAAACTAACGATAATTTATCAGTAGTGCCATCTCTCCGTAGCTTAGTAAATCTTTCCTCTATGTGACGATCGCGGATTTATTTCGTAATTACCGCATTATACGCTAGATGTCACTAACTGATCGAAGGCTTAATTTTAGGGCTAATACTTTGTAAGAGAAAAAGTATCGTATCTTATTATAGCGTATCTTGGCGTCTTTATAAAACTTTAAAACATATAAACCTTAAAATATATAATGACGAATTTGTGTGTTCCATTTAAAAACAAATGCTAAGAATTTCGCAATTAAGAAAGAATATTAATAGACATAATTATGTAATCTTAATTAAATATCAAAGTCTAATGTTTTGATACAATTTGCTTAGTATATGTATGGACATTATGAGATATAAGGCCTTGTCCTAATTGGCTGACATAACAAACCGAGCAAACAACACGACGAACTTTAAACACAGGGCTCTGTGTGTGTGTAAACCAGTCCAAATTGAAATAGACACTGACATACGACAAAATGTATGCATTTGATGTTGTCGTGCGAGCAACTTTTGCTTGAGACATGGAACACGGGGTACCACTGATAGATAAGATCGTATTTATTATAACTTAATTTTGTTTGTTCTTGATAAAATTCTTTCATTTCTAAGTTTGATTAGGTGTCGGTAATATAATAGTCGGTATAAAATTATAATGTTATTCTTTGTTGTCTATCAACAAAATCATTAGATCAAAAAGGTAAACTTTCGGTATCGGATTGATCATTTCGTTTTACCTGTACCTACTACTATTACAAAATAATTTCTAAACGAGTACCAATAATACATTTTAAATATTACTGTTAACTAAAATTGGCTTTGTTTCGATTAAAATCCCAATGAGAAGTGCTGCGATAAGTAATTAATAGTTTCACAATATTGGAAGACAGTTACTGTAGGTTAGTTATGTTTGTGTTCGGTAATTTACAGCACTTGTAGTATGATTCATGTCGGAGGCATTTCTTGCTGACATGTCACCACATGGAGCAATATCCTCGTACAAGTGTTGCACGATGTTATGTAAATTAATTAATCGGCTTTCTCTGATAATTATGGTCTAGTTACACGTTAAAGTTTGGACAGAATTAAGTTAGACAAAGCAAAAAATATTCTAACATCTCACTAGTTAACTGATGACTAGTTTAATTAAATTTTAGTTACGATGGCTTATCCATTAATATCATTTAGCAGGGATCAAAATATCTATAGATGTACCTACATTAAATATTTGAGTGACAATGATGTCCCCATAGAGATTCGTATTCTTAACACTAATTTATTACGCATCGTAGGTATCTCATGTTTAGGTGGAGATTCATTTTATGGCCAAAATTTTAGTGTGTCAGGGATATGTCAAATGTTTTTGGGATTTTGGATCGTTAAGGATTAGACCCTGAATTGACAACTTTCCATCGTTTTGTGCCTATTTTGTTAACCTCACTGCTTATCTTGCGCGCATTAAAGATAATAATAGGACTGATTAAGCGGAAACAATTACTAATCATGGCAACGTCAAAAAATTCCGTAAATATTTCATCTTGTTGCTATTATGATCAAGGATTTTCTTGGGCGTTCCCCAAAGCGGTATTCTGGGGCCGTTACAGTTTTTTTAGCTTATGCGTAAAATTAATAATGATAAGACCGTGGGCTGTCTTTTATAAAATGGTAATAATATTTTATGTTATATTAATTCATGCCCTTCGTATTTCATTGCTGGTCGGTCATAAGCCTCTCCTTATCGACGTCACTCTGCCTCTCTGGACCATTTAAATCCAACGACTTCTCTTTGCTACGCTTTATACTATGGACCGATAAATAGGCGTGTTTCCACTAAGAATAAATCGGCTCGCATAGGGTTTCTAATGATTTCTAATATTCAGTAACCAAATAAACACTTTTTTCATTAAAAAATTAAAGATTACCAATATTAACGGAAAATAAAATCCGCAAAATTGGCCATTTAATCACGTGACATTAAAATGATTGAACACAAATCAGAGAAGCGTGACGTCACGCCTCGCGAAACGTCATGTTGTTGCTGTCATTTTCGTATAGATACAGTGAACAGCTTGTTTCGCGAGGCGTGACATCATTCAAGACGCCATGACAGTCTTGGCCTTTTTCGATGTCAATTTGGAGTTCATTTTTAAAAACGCGGAATTCTTAGGTGAAATGGCTTATTTTTCTTAAATAATATATTTTTCCGGTAAAATAGATACCAAGCTATATTTAAACTCATTTCCAAATTTTGTCAACTAGCTTATTGTCGTTGTTAGAATTATGTCAGTCTCGTAGCTTACATACGAATATAATATACTATTAGTATTCGTCCATGTGGTCAGTAGACAGTAAACACGACAGTTATTAGCCACATGACTAACCGCTGCCGTATAAGGCGATCGGTGGCGATTAGTGATTTCGTCAATCGATTTAGTTTGCGGAGAAAATATTTCAGAATGTACTCGAACGGAAGCAATTTTAACATTATATTAGGTTGACACACGATTAGCTGTAGGTGTATGGACCTTAGAGATTGGTTTAGTACATTCTTCATAATTTATGTTGACGCTTTTATAAAATTATTTGCAGTGCGCAATAATATCAGTTAATGGCGAAATTTATGTAATTTTTTTAGTCTCACTTTGCAAATCGTTCCTTATGCGAGGGGTTTTGTCACCAATTTAATTTGCTTTCGATGGTTAAGAATTTATTAATGATTTTATTCTTACTCACAAAATTACTAACACAACTTAAATCCGTACACGCACAATGCCTCCTCCATTCATACTCTACATTCACACTAAATACCAATATATTTTAACAAAATAACGAATCATCCACCACAATGAATGACCCAATTAGAAAAAGATTACAGCAAGCGAAACAGCCGGTAGCAGTGTAACACTTATCAATAAACTTGATCGCAGCGATTCTAAACCTCAAACTAGTTGAACGCTCAGGCTGCGGAGATAACCTCGCGTTATCAGGCGTCGTGGTTTGTCTTAACCCTGCCGCACTGCGCGCGGTCTTTTGTGCCGTGGTCGTTCTAAAAGATTTAATTTTAAGGACGCAAATCGCGATCCACCTTATGATAGAGTTTTCACCAGGTCTGTTCTTTATGTGGGGAGAGACCAATGTGACATAAAGAGGGGTTGCAGTAAATTTCATTACAGATTGAAACATTATGCCATATTTTTCCATGATGTAGCAAAAAAATGTATGAATGTGGCTTTCAAAGAGCAAAGATCTTGTCCAAGGCAAACAACTTCAGTTTCGTTTCAGACATGTGATCTATTGGAGATATCGCTCTTACGTTCGTCTTAATTTTTAGCACGACCTAATGGGACGCTGGGTAATACAACATTTATAGAAAATGGTATAAGTTTTGTGTCAATAGGGCATTGTTTATCGTTGTTCCATACAATTATATTGACAAAAGCGTAGTTATTGTTTGCAGTGTGTTTAAAACAAGGCAATTGTTTTAACTTACATCACAATGTACTTGTAACTTGACCCCTTTGTTTTGCTTCAAACTAATATATTCAGGGTCTACAATCCATATTGGCTTTGTTTCTAATGTTGATCTTGGAAGGGGTCTGCGTAGTTTGTTGTTTCATCAAATTTGTCAAAAATCTGTTACGCTATGGGCACTTTCAAATGTGTTGAGTTGGTTTGGGTGAGTAAGCGTGACGTAAGTATAATCCATCCATTTACATTTATAATATACGTACAATATATTGAAGCACTAATTTGGCTTCATGTACATAACAAATACATATTATTATACAAAATGGTATTCGGAAATGCTTCAGGAAGTCATTCTTACAATTAGTGTGTATGTTGAAGTACTAATTTGGCTTCATGTACATAACAAATACATATTATTGTACAAAATGGTATTCGGAAATGCTTCAGGAAGTCATTCTTACAATTAGTGTTGGTGTGCAAGGAAATTTGAAGAACTCATATGACTAAAATTATTTCAATAGCCAAAACCAAATCATAAGCAGCTATGATTCAATTGACAGTAACGTTATTTGTAATGTTTGCTTCTCATTGTAAAACACCTGGTACGTGAAGTAAAAAGGAAAAAACAGTAATGGTATCAGATTTGAGGCAACACTTTTGTCATGCAAAGTAAGCCTTTTTTTCAATTCAGAATTTACAAGTAGCAAACTACCTAAATGACAATTTAACACCAGTTGATGGACCCAATGTTAAGTGGTCATAAACATGAACCTACCTACCCTCAGCTTATCTTAGTTGCTGTGTCATTCTTAGTGCTACAACAGTCTATTTTGATATGTTTGTCCTGTAATTATACTACTCCAACTGCAAGAACTTGCTGGCTTGCTTGTACTCTCAATTCTTCAAAGCTCTGTCACTCAAAAGAAATTCCGAAGCGTGATTCAGGGTGCTTACACTACACACTGGTTATACACATCACTCGCTTGGTATATACTATTTGTGGCGTAGCTACTTTCAAAAATAGATCAGCAGTGGTCGATTGTCAACAAAAGTTTGTCGTAATTATTGTTGTTCGTATTACGTCCTACTCACGTCTGCCACCACCTAGCATAGTTTTGCCTGTACCGACAGTGTTGTTCCTTCCATGTTACGCCACGTGCTGGTAGATATGAGATCCTTACATACTCGTAGATTCGTCACTGGAACGATATGTGGCATAGCTTTCAGAATGGATCAACAGTGGTATATTGTCAACAAGAGTTGGTCATAATTGTTGTTCGTATAATTATGCACGGATCGGTCGTTGTGTGCGCGGTGTGTGCCACGGAACCGTGCGCTGGCGCGCTTCCAGATCGACGCGTGAATTTTGCTATAATTCAATGACTATTTTTATAATTGTGCACCGCGTTGTCCCGTAACAGAAACCTTGTTTACGTTGTTCGCGTGATTTGTTAATGCTTTTATTTTTCAAGTTTATTCGATTCGCTAATTGGAGTGCAGCTTTGGCGGCGTGCTCCGATTACACAACGTTTTGTTTGTTTTGGACGATTGCGATTTATATTCGTAAATTCATATAGTTGAAATTTTAATGATTTTACATTTTGGTCTGGTCTATAGTCATAGTGTACCCCGTAATTAGATAATGTTTTTAACAATAATAATATTAAGTAGGTATTATTGCCAATTTTTTTGTGATTTTAACCATTATTTATTGTTAAATTTAATTATCTTGATTTTAAAATATTTAATTAATTTCAAAATTAAGAATAAATTGAAAACGCACTCGGTGGGGGTGTTCGGGACCGGCGCGGCGTTCGCAGTGTGAGGTAAACAATGGAAGTGTGGCGCGGGCGAGTGGTGTTGGCGCTATCTCTCGGTATCGCGGCCCCGGAGGCTGGCGCGCGAAGCTCGAGGCCGCGCGCCCGCGCCACCGAGCCGCAGCCGCAGTGCCGCAGGCGCGCGCGCACCGAAAGCATGTGCCCCGCGCCACCGCCGCGATGTACATAGAACCGGCCGCGTTCCGAGCGCCCAGCTCCGAATCCCTCGCTCCCGCCGAGCCCCCGCCCGTCTGGACGCAGTGCTTACCCTCGCCCCTCTTCGCAGGCAAGAAGGCGCCCCTCAAGACCTTCGAGGAGGTCCAGCCGCTCCTCCAGCAGGGCCGCAAGCGCGAGCTCAAGCTCCTCATCAGAGAGAACTCGTGGCCCATCAACAGCCCCGTGCGCGCCGTGCTGTGGCCGGCGCTCTGCCGCCAGCACCAGCATGGCAAGGCGATGCTCGACGGGTTCTACTGGGACATGGTTACGCAGGTCAGTGTACTCGTTATGCAACTCGTTTGACGGTTCGCGAGGTGAACAACTCTCGCTGGAAAGGTATAAAAAATTTTACGCCGCCTCGATAAGACGCTGTTATCTCGTGAAATCGCGCACTTAACGCCCCCAAGGTCACTTTGCTTCGAGCCGCCTCCCAAATGTATAGTAAGTTATCCGCTGTTTCAGATAAAGAGACGCTGCAAACAAGGTTAAAATAAAGATAATTATGTTACGAGAGAAAAATACATTAAAAAGAATTGTCACAAAGGGTTGCTAGTCCTACCCTCTTAAGCGACGATAAAGTTGTAAGACTCTCTTAAAAACTGCCTGACCTCCTGCACAATTTAACTAACCAGCCCTCCTAGACAAGTAACACATTTAATTGAGATCTATGATTGATAACTTTCACACTACAAAAAATTATGGGAATGACATACTCAAACGCAAAGTCACGTGATAAGAATTAACGAATCTTATGCCGTAGACAACACGTCTAATTGAAAGAAGTTGTGGTGTTGACAAATGACAGTTTCGCAACCTCCCGAAATGTTTACCGAAATCCCGCCAAGATTCCGGTAGAGATGGGTAAGGAAAGTATGTAGGGTCAAAGTAAAAGTATGCAATCTACATCAGAATCGTTTGAATCCCATAAAATTGTTGATCCAAATAAACTCATTTAATTAACAGAAAAACAATATTAACAGGATATTCATCCTCCAAAATTTTTCCCCAAAAATAATTATTATCCTCCTAATTCTTTCCTCATTACAGCGATTTCCCCCAAACTGGCATCACAGGATGCGATTTTGAAATGCTTTTGACGTTTTAGAGCGCTATCTATTCTCTAGTCGTTGTAGAAAAGTGATCATGTATCTTTATCTTGTCAGGGGGCAGATATTATTAGTCAGTGATACATACAAACATACATTAATTATATCATTGAATTGTCCATTTTATTGAGCGGTAAATAATAAATTAATTATTAAAGTCGCCGATGCAATTGCAACATATTAAATAAGACTAAGAAAAGAAAAGAAAAGAGAAATAAGATTTAAGATAAATAAACATTTTAAATACATTTAAACGGATCCCTTTCTTCACCATAACAATATAATGGCATACACCATCATTATCACCCGGTGTTGTAATTAGCGAATTTGTTCGCGCTTCAAAGAGAACAACCGAATACGTGACCGTCAAAGAAATTGCGGTTTGAATAGGCGTCGCTTATTCAAGGACGGCCTTTCGTGACCATCCAATGAGACACTTAAACATTCAGCTGTATATCTCGCATTGATCACGAGTGCTTAAGTGTTTTGCAAACGAAATTTTCCATGGCACGCGAAAATTTCATGTGCCTACGGTCTGTTGAAATTAATTTGCGGAGCTTTTAACAAATCGCAAAATTGTGACTTATTCCACTTTGCTCCGCTGATTTGGCCCATCGGAGGGATAAATTTGACTCATTAAATGTTGCGGTAAATTTTTATCCTGCTATGAAAAACGGAATTAAAAGCTTAGAACATACATGGAATATTCCTGTATAGCACTACCGCAGTTACTCAAATTTATAAATTATTTTGTAAAAGACATTAAAAATATGCTGAATAATCTTGTTTGTTTAATTATTATTATTAGTAAGTAGATATTTAGATAACGATATGAAGTTAAGATGAACAACGAACGATTACATTACTCGTTGTTGTCGATGTGACTCACAGTTCCCATAAATTATGTTTTATCTCGGATTATCATAGACATCATGTTTTTATAGAAATCAGGTTTTATGAGAACTTTTCGAGTCTAGTATGGATGATAAGGAAGGAGGACTGTGTATCGCAATGCCTGAAGAATATGTTTTTCCGGTGTCAAAATGTTGTGCAAATATCAGTTTATCTTAAGAGCATTTTGGTAAAGAAAAATTCATTCCGGTGGAATTCGCTACGCATAATTGACGTGTCATTAACAGCCGAGCCCTATTAGGTTTAAAAACACCAATTACTAGCTTGTTTTAGGCGCACATTCTAACTTTAGCGGTAAAAACTTGTAGGCAGCGTTGATTAACTACAATTTGCAAAAAATAACCTGAATATTTTTTTAAGGTCCGGTTTTACAGTTTAATGCAGCTCTTGTATCGTGCAAGACCTTCTGAGAGATTCTGTGCGTCTTTTCATTGATCAGAAAATGATGAGAAATGAAAAGGTATTAAAAATTGAAAAGCTGTCACAACAATTGATAAATAGATGTCTATATAGACATCTTGAAATATTTCAAGGAAATGCGGCAATTTTCTTTATTCATTTGATTGTTCATTTGACCGTCTATTTGTGACTGCAGAGTCGGATTTTCTGATATTTTGTTATGGATAGGACCTTAGTTCACCACAAACATTTTAATTATTAAAGCACAAGTAGCAAGTACACAGTAGTAGGGCAAGTGGTCACCGTCAAAGTAAGTGGCGATCGTCGCAAACTTATACAGTTAAAAATTAAATTGTAATAAAATTGTGTATTGCGAAATAAAATGTTTCTATTCAATTTTAATTAGCGATTAACATTAATATAATTTACTAAGAGCCGGTTAACCGCGTCAAGTTAGTCAGAGGCGTGGGTGACTACACGGTGACTACAGTAGTGACTACGTAGTGTGGTCCTTGTTTTCGACTTCAACGTGCGCTCGTCATTGCACAGTGCCACTGTGAAGCGAAGTGTACAATGGCGGGCCATTCCTTACAAATATTGGCGGGCCGTTCATTTTCATGTACTAATGGAGTAATTAGTGTCGAAGTAAAAAAAAAAACATTTAATTTTTGAAAAAAAGAAATTGATTTTGTAAATATACATTATTAATATTATTTCAAGTTATTTAGACATTATAAACTCATAGGTGGCACAAATTCTTATAATTATAATAAAACGAAAAAATTCCAAATTTTTACTCAAATTTACTAATTTTTCACCAGTCACTTTGTCACTTTGTCATTGACGGCATGCAATGTGTGCACAAAATGGAATAAATATTTTTGTCTTATCAAATCTGCAAGTTTCATCGATGATGACAGGAGTCATTCACTCGACGTATACGAGTATCTCAGTTGCCACACGGCGTCGCCTCCCGCATTGGAATCAGCCGGCGACGACAATAGATGAATTACAACGAGCCAGGTGTCTATACTCAATAGAGAGTTGAACAGAGGCACTGTGCGAATTCGTTGTTTTTATTACATTGCCGATTAATAAGGACGGAGGTGTGGAAGGAATTGGCTTGGGATTTGCCGAATGCAATGTGGAGGATTGGAGATTTGCTGTTCAGACAATATACTTAGAGGTTGAAGCGATGAAAGTGACGAATTACATAATAAGTGAAGATATTCAAGAATAAAGTGAATGAAGAAGAAAAAATATGATCTGAATATGAAGACATTTCTACTAAGCTACTACTAAACTAAATAAATAAATAAATAAATAAAGACTAACTTGAGAGATGTTACACCCATTATGCTTTTTCGCACCGGTGGATTCTACAACCTCTCCCAAGGGCCATAAGTTGTATCCGATACCAATACCTCTATACCATCCGTATAGCTACCAACTTCTGGAATTCAGAGGCTACCCCTAGATGTAACAATACGTCCAGATCCAGATACCTACACTCTCAAAGGAAACTTCAATCCTTTAACATTTTACTTGTATTTTCTGTACTGATTACGTCAGTTAACCGGCACACTCCTTTATCACTTCATGACAATACATAAAAAAAGAAGAATTATTACTAAATACATAGCTGTTATTTATTCATGTCAGTTATAATACAGGACGGAAGCGTTGCCTTGCCAAATAATGTTTTCTATTGACGTAATGCTTTGAGATACAAGCACAAAACAAGTAGGTGTGCTTTGTGTAGCTAAATACGTGCTACATTGAACCAATAATTTTAATTTGTATACGAACATTTTTTTGTAATCTCCATATTGATGAATATTATACTTTAAGCTGTAGATGAAAGAATAGACAAAAAATCAAAAAAATCATAGTTCAAATCTTTTGAATCGGATTTAACGAAAAGAAAAATGAAAATGTTTAAACAAGTTACCGTTTTAAAATATGAAATTTGTAAACAGAAATGGGTATAAATTATAATATAAAAATTATATAGAATAATCAAGAAATAATAAACATAATAATATGAAACACAAATGCAAAAATCCAAAAAATATATAAATGCAAAGACTTCAACAGAAGGACTGAGTGTCTTTAGAAATAAGAAAGAAGCTTTGGAAGAAGTTTAGGTGTATCTTTCTTTCTATATTGGTAGAGATAATTGTAGGTGTCCCATGGCACATAATATGAACTGGACTTCTCTCCTACAACTAGGTATACCAATATTCAATATTGCGCTATTTGAGAAATTCGTCACAGATACGTGGCTCGCTAATACCAAATCTCCTGAGATTAAATGACGTCTAACTATTCCCTCGTGTGCTCTTTGATCATCGTTATAGAAATAGTGTTTGTACTGTTATAGATGCATATAAGCAAAATATTCTTGTTCATGATTATTCACAGCTGAATTTGATAATGGCAGATGGAAAGACTTATGCATTTCAATCAGAGAGTTCGGTTCATGTCATGTTTGCCGGTAAAACGATCAACGATGACCGTGATGAATCCATGCGTTGTTATTATTATGCTTACAAATACCAGTGCAGTTCTTGACAGTTGGTCTTTCCCCCTATCTTTGATTGTTTTCCACAGACTCTAAGTCCGTGCCCTTTTTCCATCCGATTAGTTGACTGCATTTTTCCTTATATTTTTTTAAAACACATTTGCTCCAGAAAAACGTTTTAAGTCCGATTTTGGCCCGGTGTCACCTTGGATCGTCCGTCTTTCCTAAATGACTCGTCGCTGTGATCGCTCTCGGTTGCTGATAGCGGTATCCAGGTTGTAGTCGTCATTGGTGGCTGTTTTTGCCTTTATGGCCTATCTAGTTGGTCTCTAAATTAATGCAATTTCATAATACAGCATCTCAGAGGGTTGTACGCATACATCTCGCGACGCATCGTTCTCGACGAGTGAGTCCATTATGTTCTCGTTATTATTTCGGCGTGCGGTATTGGCAGAGCGTCAAGCGTCCACCGCGGCCGGTTCACCTTCGCCTTTAGGCACGCCAGCGACATAAGTGCCTTTTGTAGCTAGTTAAGTTGCAACGTGAATCGATTGCAATGTTTTCTTTACATTTTCTGTGAAACCATTTTATGCCTATCTGTGTTTATTCAGGTCTCCTTTATCCTAAATATCACACTAATAGCTTTTAATTTATTTTAAAAGTTAATTGTTTCCTTTCATAAAACATTTTACTGTGTTTATTCCTTTTAAATATTTGTAAATACCACTTGAAAACGGTTGTTAAGCCACGCGGTCAGCAAACACGTGATTGGTTAAAAAAGAACGGACAAAAAGTGCAACTGTACTGTTTTTCTGTTATTTATCGGTGCCGGCTGAAATCGATTTACTCTTGAATCTACTCTTGAATGTTTTCATTTCCTAAATACTCTGAAAACATTTGTTTGATGCATTTAAAAACTTTTTGTGAATAGTCTTATTTTTACTGAGTTGATTATTGTCGTTAATTTTAAGTATTACGTATTTATTTTATCATCATCGTCATCACTAAAATCTTTCTTATTTCGTGTTATAATTTGTATGAAACCCAATGTTTATGATAGTGTGTGCTTTTAAAAAATTCTTCGTGAAAAGATAGATTTATGTCAGTCAATAAAACATTTTAGTAATCAAAAGCGTGGAATGTATGAAATCAAAACAAATACAGTTTATCTTCGTGTATCAAAACTGCACACGACCCGTGTATTTGCGTAGACGTGGGTTTATAACGAAAGGAGATCAATAAGTGGAAATATCGTTGACTGATCCAATAGCCGGAATCAGTGTGATGCGGGTACGGGGCCCATTTCTGCATTTCCTTCAAATGCACGAGCGCTACATTTTCTTATAAAGGCACTTATTTAAAAGCTGCAGTTTAATATTGTTGATTAGGTTAGTTAAAGACTACAGTTAAAATTTAGCAGTAAATAAATGGGTTATTTATTTAATATTGAGCGGTAAAATGGTGGAACGAGCAGTTACTTGTGGCCAGTTACAAATTGCAATAAGTCGACAAATACTTGACTCTCGTCCATCTGCCCAAAATATTGGGCAACATTATATCGAACTGTGCGTTTCAATATTTTTACTTGCCATTAATTTATTAAACTATTTACGTAATTGCGTATATTTTGTTAGCTGTTGTTGTAGGACAAAATAACTGGCTAATAGATTTTTTATTTCTGTTCACGTTTCACTGTTGCACTAATTTTCAAACAACCGAAAATAAAACCTCCTCTTTTTTTCAATTGATTATATCATCATCATCCTTCAGAGTGTTTAAACGTGTGTGCAAAACATATGTGTAAAACAGTTTTTCAAATGATGTCCCTTAAGCTTTGTGACTCGTCGGAAATTTATCAGCTTTCCAATGACGAATCTGTTTCCTCTCCCGAAGTGCAAGTGCTAGGAATGAGTCAAGAACCAGGATTCCAGCCACGTGCCCGCTGCAAGGTGAACACGGTGCTCGCCAAGATTCCGGTTTTCTCAGAAGCACCGAAGGCATGCCGTTCTCGAAATATCTCCTTCCATTAACAAGAATCGGTGATATCACTTTGTTTACTTTCCGTTTCAAATGCTCTATAATTTGTCCCGTTACGACTACTTACGACTTCCTTAGATTTTCGGAAGTGACATAGTCGACATTCACAATATAATTTTGTCGGCATTCAAAAGTTTCCACGAATCGTTTCAGCTGTTCTGTATTCCTGTTTAGTGGAGCCTCGATGCGAACCCTGTCTAATCCCTGTCTAAATGAAAATTTCGGCAAATATTCTCTAAAGCTTTATTGTAACTTGTTTGTGGGCATCACTGTTTTCAGGATTGCACGGTAGTTTTATGAAATAGTCCAGGTTGTAGAGGGTCTGAGGCAGTATTCTATAATCCGACAAATTCGACATAAGCCTACAAAACGTTTGTCGCTACACCGTGGGTCCACTATATTTACGAGTGTATGAAAACTTGATTTTATTTCCTCCTTCCACCGGTACTGTGCCGCGTTTGGCGTCTACGCGTCGTTAGTTTTATCGCATTCGGAATGTGTTTGTCAATGGCCTCTGCGAATGTTATGGTTTTGTAATGCGCATCGAATTGGAATCACTTGTCAACTGCGCTCTCCTGGTGCGATGCCAACGACTCCCGCGCCTTGACCTCGTGGTATGTCGCGCAGTGTCAACGGCAACGGTGACCATTGGACTGAGTTCTCGTGCCACAAACGGTGTTCAGACTTTCATGATTGATGCTCCTCATTTATTGGGCTTAACGGTAAATAGAAATACATGCAGAAACCTGCATGCCTTGCGTGTCCTCCATGGTGTTTTCAAAGGCATGTGAAGTCCCCAACCATCCTTCTCATTTTGAGAGGAGACCAGGACCTTGCAATGGATCACTAAAGGTTTACAAACATTAACTTCAAACATACAAACTACAGATTTTTGCCCTTGCGTCGAAAAGCCACAGATTTTCTTTTCTTGGCAGATTAGAAAAGGTTGTTTCTGCCTCAAACAAAGCATAAATATCGGGCTTTTAGCTTTACGGGGCAAATAAGCTTTACGGGAAATATCTTAGTATACAAAATTAATACTCGCATAACAACAAACCTTGTGTCCTTCCACGCCGTAGGTAATCTCATTATTTCAAATCCGATTATACTGGACCGGCGAAGCGCGTCCCGCGATATTGTAATAAAGGGAAATTTAAATAAAACCCCTAGAGTGTTTTGTTCGTGCTTACATTATTTGCAGTCAGCAAATTATCGCAAAGTTTTGTAATGCCTTTAGGGAAATTACTTGAAAGATTAATTCGGTCGATTTACGTTTCTAAGCATTTAGATGAGACTGAGAAATAATTATATATTTTAGTTAAAGTTTATTGAGCCTTAAAAATAATTTTGTCGATGTTATGAACGCTGTTAGAAACATAAAGAAAATAAAAAAAGAAAAGATTAAAGATTGCTATAATGACTGAATGCAATTCCGGCCGATAGGATTACAAATGGTTCCGCAAGGAGTATCGACATCGGCACTATCACTTTTATCTATATGTGTCAATTGGCAATGAATGCTATTACCTCATTTAATATGCGTTTATCTGATACAGTTTCATCAATGCGGTTGATTGATTTCATTGTGGCACTTGATATTACTTAATGTAATCATCCTCTTTATTGTTGCTAATATTTTTAAGCACCATATCAGATTTTATATGAAAGTAATTTTGGTAATGTTTCTGATATGGTTGTTGCTATGTCAAACGACGATACGTTTGACTGCATGGTGTCTATTTCTGCTGCAGTACACTAATCTCATGAATTTCCTTAACATTGTTCTTGGAATTCAGTTAATTCTGCGTGCATATCTAAAAACATGCATCCATCAATTTCGCTGGCAATATCACAACAGACCGATCGATGATGGAGAGCTCCCGTGGTAAGTGCTCCGAGTGGCACCTTCGAAATTGATTCGCGTTGATTGAATGCTCTGCTATAATTAGCTATCGTGTGCGAGTCTTGATATTTTGCCCCAGCATCCGATAACGCAACTCGTTGCATCCATTATGGATGATCCATAAGGGCGTACGTGACCTACGGCAACGTCAACCGTAGCCATAACATTTTCTATCGTGCGTGTTCTATCTAGTACCTGCATATGGTATGCACCGATAGGCCTTATTTGGTTACATTCAATGCGCAGATGTTGATTATTTAATCCCGGGCTATCTCAAGTTGAAAATTTAATCAAGTTTTATATTCCTCTCCTTAATTTAAAATATGATGTTTATGTAGAATGTGACCAGTATTCCTATTTATTAATTTAATTTCTATTCAATCAATAAACGAACGTTCATTGATATTTGTGACGTCAGGCCATATACTTTGTTGCCAGGACGTGACACTCCAAATTTGTATGAAAATGAATTATATCCTCTTCCGGTAGTGGCTCTTTTCTTCGTCCTTCAGATAATATCATTACTTATACCAATGCTTTAACTGCTTATCTAAATGTTATTTTTTAACGTAACCACATTAAAATATGGGAACCGTGTTTTGCTATGTATGTTTATTTTCTTTCGTTAAAATAATTTCTGTAGGTATTTTTACATTGTTGGTTTTAGTTTGACGCGTTCAATTTGCTTACGGCATACCACGTAAACAGATACTTTGTTGGTGTACAAGTTGGATTAGCGGTATTGTGTAATTTTGACGAAAGCCTCTTATCTCTAATATCCTTTAAGATCTCTACATCTGCATAATCTACTTACATAGGTAAACGGCGCGCGCCGTGGCCGCGAGCCAAATCCAAAAATAGACGTACACTTTGCTTTTTCCACCTCGCCATTACATTACATTGTGGTCACGTGTGTTTGCCTCACTTTTATCTTTCCTCCGCTCGATTTCGCATTGTTTATGCGGTGTATCTTTAAATCTTTTAACTGGTTGCCAATATCAATCTCGTTTAAAAGCATCTTCCTCTCCTTGTACTCTTGTTCATGTTATTATTTAATAAAATGTTCTCTGTATTATTTGTATTACAATGATTGTTTCGAATATCCATTAAAAGTTGTGGAAAATGTAACGAGACTTTAAAATTTGATATGATATTGACTCGCTCATGTTTTGAGTGTTTAGCTCATTTTATCTCTTCACTGTTGATATTGCATTCCTTATAATGTAAATAATTCGTTTATCTTTGTTTGACTGCGTGTTTATAAACTTGACGCTGTTTTATTTTTATACGTGTGTCATTGAATTAAGTCAATCGTAGGTGTCGATAAAAATTAATACGCATTAAATTAATACGCATTAAACGTGCAATATGTTTGCCTTTCTCTCGGTTGCATGAAAAATCTAACATCCGTGGCACCTGCCAACTATTTAGTGGGCTTGGAAATTAAAATCCTACGCTCCGGCTCGTCTGTCCTTGTCGGGGCACGCTGATCTGATCTCACTGAACCTGACCTTCACTTCGACAGTGACCGGCTGTGACTAAGCATCGTACAATCGATCACAGGAAGTCGCCGAAGCAGCAGACGCAACGAGCCCGCTTCCTGCACTCGCGAGGTTTCGCACACACTCTCCGAACGACCTTCGAACGTCGTCCAATTATCCCCCACTAGATTCTAATCCTAATCCAACGGTAATACAATTGAAATTGCCGTCGCTATTGTCTGCGGCGGTATAATTATCCACGCAAAGTACATTGTTTGGATACTGATGAATACATAAACGGGGCCCATTTGCATCACAAATGGTTTACCTTACGATAGAAATACAGTTGCAAAAACAATTGGTAATGCGCACCTGTTACTATAATTAAGTAGAAAATTAGAAATTGGTTAGCATTGCTGTTTCCATATTATAAAGTTGTTGTGTATTTTGCATTAGGCAATATACTCGAGATTACATTGCTGCTATTACTATGACTGATATTACATTTGCATCACTGCTGTTTGCTTTAGTGTCATTACCTCCAACGTTACTGATGTCATGTCAGTACCCATTAATGACCCACTACAGGGTCGGGTCTCCTCTCACAATGAGAAGGATGTAGGCCTTAGTCCACCACGCTGGCCTACTGTGGGTTGGTGGACTTCGCATGCCTTTGAGAACATTTTTTTTTGTGAACTCTCAGGCATGCGGGTTTCCTCACGATGTTTTCCTTCAACGTAACAGCAGGTGATATTTAATTTCATAAATCGCACATAACTTTTATTACAAAGTCATTGGTGCGTGCCACTGGGATTCGAACCCGGATCCCTCGATTCGAGGTCAAATTCTAAGCCACTGGGCTATCACCGCTGCCCGCGTTCACGTTACTGATACCGAGACTGAAATATTTGAATCATTACCAATCATTAGATTTATTAGTTTGTAAGTACTGTAATGAAATAAGTAATTAACATCAATCCACTAATCTTTTAACTCGAAACATAAAATTATCATTTTATGGATAGAGTTGTCGTTAAAAACACTTTAGTATCACTTGATCCAGTAATCAATTGAAAGTGAACCATTAATGCAACCTGTCTCTCGGTAGCAACCTTCGCTAATAGTCCGTCATCTCGACTCTAAACGTGCCACAGATCGTGTGATACTGCGGGGTCTAATCCAGTTTATGCAATCACGTAAGTAGTCAGTAGCAGTAGCTTATTATTTAATTCGCATACATAATGTTTCGTTTAAAAATAACAATTTGCTAAAAGTGTTTAAAAAAGTGGAATGGAACATACATGGAACTTTGCATGTATTTTAGAAAGAAAATACCTACTTATTGAGTCAGTCTCTCAGTCTAATGTCTATGAATTTCTTACGTACCCTACCGAATGAAACAATTGTAAATTAAACTTACCTTGGTGATAGTTTTCATCCTTATTCCTTTTGTTTAAATACTATTAAACTTCTTCGAAACAAAATTCAATAGTCGGAGTCGTCGGAAGAACATGTGCTAATATTTTATTTGTTGTCCACATGTAAATGAAGCTAATGGTTATTCTTTCTGCAACATTGGTTTCATGAAAATAGAGTATGACCGTGACGGTACAAACATCACTTAGGTATTCAACTTTCGTTTTTAAACAAACGTAACATTTGACCTGTGATGTTTATTATTCGAGAACAATTTATTTATAATTAAGAAAACAAGATGATAATGTTCATTGTTATGGTTGCCGTAGTGTAACTATAAAAAAATTGCTTTATTTATCAGTATAAAAGTACTATCATTTATGTGGTCGTCATTTTTTTCATTAATACATGGACTTTGTTCAATTTCCATATTTTAAACACTCTCCCTCCGTCTTACGAATTTTCGATCAGGTCACGTGTCCTGACGCTAATTTAACATTTTTTACGCGTCCCAAAAAAGGTGCACAACGCCGCGAAAGAAGTTTTCACTTCAAAACCCGAATACAAAAAGCAAACCTTATACGGAGCGCACGTCAGTAAAACCTTAATAACTGTTTTTCCTAGATGTAGTTCGCCTTTTGAATCATGTAATGTCCATGTGTCCGTTAGAACGCGCATTTTATGAAGTTTGAATTACCCCGTGTCCTAATTGTAACGACAGAATCGGTTGCTCGCGTCAAGTTTGTCGTACGACAATGTCATTGCGTGCAATTTTTTTTCGCATGTCAGATCTTAATGCCAGTTAGAACAGCTTCAAAGAGCTGTATCTGAATTTTGTTGAGTTGATGGATCGGTTGGCTGTGTTGATTTGTAACAGCCAATTAGGACAAGGCCTTATGTAAGTGTACTCTATTTGCCGTATGAATAAAATAATACAATCCGGCCTATTGTAATACCGTTCGTGCTGAACATCCATTAATCTGAAAAAGGTAAGTAATTTAAACGCGGTCACGTTTTGTATTTGTAATTTATCATCAGCTTAATTAAATTTTACATTGTAGTTTTACAAATCTGTCATGTGTAAAACACAGTCATGTTAAAAATTTTGTTTTTCTAATTACATATTTTGTAGTAATTGGATTCTATGCGGTTTTAAAATCCTACACTAATTGGTTCACTAGATGATTGTTTTCATTCTTATTGCCTCTTATGGGCGTTTACTAAATTCTATGTCAATAGAATCCCACGTCCTTTGGCATCCGGTCGTTAAAAGAAGAGATTTTTTTCTTCTTTGACTCAATTTTACAGAATAAGAACCTTTTAGTAAGCAATACTACTAAATTGAGAAGTTAGCAGAAAATACTTCTTATCAGGTTGAATATGCTTCTAATACGAGATGCTGATCGAATAAGTAAACAATAATACTTATTATGTACATATTTTGTAGTTCATATTACTATACCTAGTAGTAACATACTGTACAGTGTACATACTAGTTCTTATAGTGACTTATGGGTACTATACTTGTATCGTTTCTCTATTTAAAGTGTTTTGTGGGTTATCTGGAACAGTTTCTACGTCATTGCTTTGAATCATAGCATTCATAGCTACGAGGGATTTACCCTTTACTTCGATTTTCATTTCTATTTGGTTTTAGGATATTCCCGTGTCTTTCTTATGACTATCCCACTAATTCATTTTTGCGTATGTATTCAATTGTAAGACTTTGGTACATTGTGAATTATCAATTTGGCCTTTAAAAGGTCCTTTCGTCATTTATGAATATTATGTTATCGCAATGTAAAATAAATTATTCTTTTCTCCTGTTATCGCAGCTCCTGCTGTTATGTAATCTGTCTCATTAAGTCCTATCTGATATCTATTTCCTCTTATTGGTCGTAATAGCTGGTTTAGATTATCTTCTTATTTACATTTCAAATTATCATTCCATGTAAACCTATACTTCAATATTTTTCAGTTTAACTTGTGTATCCAAATATTTTCGAACTTAATTTAGTCAAAACATAATGAAATTTTATTATGAACGTGTCAGAGATTCCATACCTTACTTCAATCTTTAAAGTAGCTATAAGCTTTTTTACATACCTTCATCACCTAAAGTTAAATTAATTGATGACTTTGATTTATATCGAGCAGTTAATTGCATTTGATTTCGTGTCGACCAATGATGGAGCGTACCTAAGAATTTATCAATGCAGAGTGGACATAACTAATGTAGTTTATGGTCCTTGCTCCTTCGTTGTTTATTGTTATTGCTTAGTGACGTAGTAGTATAGTTATAACAAAGGAGGGTAAATTATACACCGCATGTGATATAATTTACCGCTAATTTATTGGCTTCTTCTGATCATAAAGGCATAAATATACCGAAGTATTGCTCTTTATCATAGTTGTTGCTGACGGCAAGTCTAGACATCTTCCCGATTAATTGTTTATCGAGTGATTGAAATATTCATTTAAATTTTATGTATTACGTAAGAAAGTCTAGCTACCTTAACTTAAATGTTTACTTAGTCTTAAATATGACTTAGATTGTATTAAGGCTACTTTAGTGAGCGAAATAACAGCCTCTAACAGACATCACAAGTGAAATTTATAAGTTAAATATTTATACTTCAATTAAATGAGTCAAGATATAGGTACTTTAGGTTCGCTGAACCCACTGAGGTCACGATGTTTTGAGAGTTATCACAAGTTATGAGTTGATGCAGGGCCCTTATTACCGTCTTGATTTATTGATTGCTATTGTCCAATGTCCAAAGAAACATATACGCTTCTGTAGGTATTGCACTATTATCTGCCTTCATTCCTCCTGTTATTGTTATTGTATCTTCAATATTTTTTCCAATCATTCTAGTAATGTGATACATGGCAACATGGTTAGAGTTATCTAATTCTCCTATTTCTGTGCCTGTAATAAATAGGCTTGTCGCGACTTCAGCATTTCCTTTTTGTTAATTTGATTATTTATTCATTTTCATTAAGATATCTGTTTGATTTTTCCAGGCTTTTATTTTATTAGATGTTATAGAGAACGTTTAATATCAATTATTTAAATACCATTATTTAACATCATACCATTTCTGTTGTTGAAGTTGTACAATTAGTACAATTTATGAATATGTATTCATAAATTATATTATTATGTTTAGTATTGATCTAATGATTTTTTTTGATTATTTCTTTCTACTAGAAAGATCATTAGATCATTATATTTTTTTAGATCGTTATATTTTTATACAGATCTATTCCAGCCTGTTTAGTTTTCTGTGAAATTTTCCACTCGATGAAATCAATCCTGCACGAATCACGTACGATATTATCATTTATACATAAATCACGATCTAGAATATTTTGGAACACGTCCTAATGCATTTCTGTTGGAAGATGCACCAAACATTTCCTGATACATGTATGTTAAGTTACTAACGTTTAACGTTTTTAAGCCTTCTAATGTTCTTAGTACATCATATTTTAGTACATGCGAGGGCATATTTAAGGACCAGTGGTTATCATCAATAGGTTTTTCAATTTTAAAGAGTCCACGAATGGATGCAGGCGATTGATCAGCAGGGCAAATGGAAAACTCGTGCAGATGAATTTTTCATTCAGACCCGTATATACAGGTCCGTTATAGGTTTTTTTTTAAATTATATACCAGTAGCAAACCAGTGTGCAGCCACATTGATGTTACGTGGTTAATGGGGCCTGTTTCTGAGATTCCTAGATGCATTGCTTGAGATGACTAAAGAGAGTCTCAGTCGCTGCAAGTTTGTTTATCCGTCATGCCGGCAGGAGACTACATGGATACAAGATACGAGTATTTCACAGTTGATAGGTAGTAAGGATAGCGTCCTTAGCTTAACATCATGACGTCGAACGTTTTAATTTGCCAGGATCATTTTTACAAATCACTGGTGTAAGTAATTACGCTAATCAGAAGTCAGCTGACGAAACCTGTTCAAACATATTGTAATGTTCGAATTGAGCAACTATCCCTGGAGTTGCTCGCATCCGTGTCGGAGCGGCAGTTGCGCAATAGACCTAGGGCTGCGGGCAGAACCGGATGAGCCGGATGTGGCGTCAAATTAAGCCGGATATTTAGCCGGAACGATCAAAAATGTGATTACTTAATCTGCTATTAAGAAAGGCTTGAACCTGGACTGAACGAGTTCTCCACGTCAAGTTCAGCTTCAAACCACAATGTGGTTGAAGGGTATCACGCTTAAAGCTCACCAGGACTCGCTTGATTCTAAATGGGCTTTGATGGCTGCCCTCGGACTAACTCCATGACATCATCTTTAAAATGTTGTTGTAATTTTTCATGAAAAATTGAGCCAAGTTGAAATTATCTGAGTTTTCGAAGTAGTTTTCTGCCATGCTGGGATCTTCAACGTTACCCATGTAGGCTATGCTAACTTAATCGATTTAGGGATGTCCCTAAATCTAACGATGGACAGCTGCCCGACAGCCCTGAGCGTACCGTCGTTTCCCCTTTATTAGGTCGATCTATTTTCGTTCGTTATCGTTGTTACCATTGCCAATATTTAGACTATGCGAAGGGATAACTCGAGTGCGGCTCAATTTAATCCTAGAGTGTAGGTACCTCTAAATGTGGTTCACGTAACCGAAACATGAAATATACCAGCTCTCAAACTGACAAAGAAAATCCAAGAGACCAGCGAAGAATAAATCTCATTTTAATCCATTGCAAAACCAGCTTCTGTCGCTTTTACTGGTGCCTGATGTTGGTGTTGAAGGGTTTGAGAAAGAAACTCCTTCATTTCTCCCCAGTACTTTTTTATACAGTTTTCACAGACTCTTAACAAGCCGTCAATGCCTTCAACGCGATACGATCGTTCCTCTCTTGAAACCCTAACTAAGAGACTGAAAGGAACCTACTTGCTTGTTGTATGTACGAGCTCAACGGTGTCACCACTCAACCAACTGAGGAGGACATAAAGCAAGAAAATTAAGAGTAGAGCCTAGAACTTCGGACGGATGAACGGAAATAATTAGAAATGGTCAGAGCGCTTCGAATCGTTATTTCCTGTTTCTGAAAGCTTTCGGGTGCTTTCGGGAGCCTACCCTTGAGAAACTTTGATGAGGATCGTTGGGTCTGTTTTGGTTAAACTCGTAAGTTTTACTAATAACTAGGTATATTTATATAGTGAGTCATCCAGTTATATTGTTTTTACACCATACATGTTTATTAAACCAAATTTAATTAAACCAAATTGGACCTTTTCTATACTAAGACGCACATATACTTAGCGTAGAAATAGGTTGTCTAATAATTGCTTTCAGAGGTCATATTACAAAATTTCATTTATTATTCAAGACAAAATTATTTCAATTAACTCGCTTGTCTAACCATGTGAAACGAGGGCCTTTATATTGACCTTTTCAGGTCGCTGCTCAAATATGCTCAGAGAGGCTCCGCAAGTCCCCATTAAAACAGAAAGAGTAATGAAGTAATTATGAAACTCCGCGCTAAAGCACTAAGCTCTTAGCGCACTTAGATTTTAATTTTGAAACCAACCTCATGAAATATTTGCTTACATCTGAGAACTTGGTCAGTATATCTTTTACTTCATTTTGTGGAAATGGTTTGCTTATAGATTTTTTCATAGCATGATTCAATGTTTTATTCATGGTTGGCTCATAAGATCATCATGAGTCTTATGTAATGTATAATTAATTGGAGGTGAATAATTATGTTAACCTATTATGCGATCATTGCACTATCGTCTATCGTATTGTCTTCGAACTGATCTTCTGAATGGGAAGGATTGGAAACGAGATTCTCTATTTCTTTTATACTTTCTAGATCTAGAGGGTCCACAATGCCAGGTGGTCTTGTAGGATGCAAATGTTGGTACTTAACCGTCAATATAGGCTTTTGTAATTTATGTTTTTTTTAAATAAAATTATCGTTTTTAAAATATCTAACAACAAAAAAATCAAAGCATGCAATCACTTTCAAACACTGCTTTGGGCATACCAAAGTATTAAAATAAACCGTCCGCAACAGCAAGCTTTATTTGAACGTTTCGCTCCAACATTAGCGATAACCCCTGTGTCTCCGATATCGTTGTTATTATCATATTATCAATCAAACTAGGCGCAGTAAACAAGCTCGGCCGACCGGAGGTTATCAATGCTCTGTTTACGTTCACATTACCAACTGCACTCATAAGGAAATCGTCTATTGCTGCCACCATTTCACGCATCTATGCACAGTCCTATATATCAATACGGGGCAGTGGAATATTGTGGCGTGTTCCGTTTGGTGCGTTGTTTGAATTTTGAGAAAGTGTGTCTTTTATTATCAGCACTGCTTTGGTGACTTTGTTATCCGGTTGTTTTGTATATTTATTTTTGTTTATATGTATTTATGTCCAGGAAATTTATTATTTCGGTAATATCAGTCACTGTGATATTTAAAAATTTAGAGTTCTTCGCTCTACATTTTTTTCTATATCAAAATTTTTAAATTACTGAAGTCCAATTTCAAAATAATAGACAGTTGTCGTGGCTGGTCACCGTCTCAGGTGCGTAAATATAGTAATAAGTTAAGTGTTATTGGATTAACTGACTGCAGCTACGGTCAGAATAATAGACAATTTACAACAAGGTGTTCTGCTCACATATGGGCAAGGTCGTGCCATGATATTGCAAGAAAATTTCCGTCGCTTACATTCTATCGCTTTCAACGTCATGTTTTCAGTTTCACTTTCTTGTACAACTTTCTACACATGTCCGTTTCACGAATTAATTTCTATGGCTGTTGACCGGATTGTGTGGTTAGCGTCGTTGGTTTCTTTAGCTTACTATCAGCGGCGATAGCTTATCTTGTCGTATTATTTGTCTTCTCCGCCCAGTTTGGCATGAAACATGACTTCCACTGGAAAAGAAACGCGCATCAAAATGACATGTTACATAGAAATTTTCTAACGATATTTTATCTCGGTGTGGTGTTTTCTATTACTTTTCAATCTTTATGTCGGTGCTTGATTAGTTCTCTGTCTGTCACATTGTCAATGTTGATCAATGTTATTAAGACATTAGTCTTCATTAATTTAATACCGTTATGGACATTCAATTGCAACAGCAAAAAGATGCATCTGCTTATACTATCCTCATATTTGTATTATCAGCAAAATTTACAAAAAAACACAGTAGCAGCAGTACACACAGAGAGATACTACTAGAACTGGAGTGTTTTTCACAATCGACTTGCGGCCGTGAAAGATTTACAGTACTCTCGTTGCGATGTTGAAGTTATTTCCGACGGAATTCGCCTTGTGGATTCGCTCTGCCCGAAATAGTATCATCAATACCGGGCTGTACAGCGAGCATTATTTATTTGCGGTGAGCATTGGGAAACTTCGACTTGTTTGTGTGTACTGCTTGTTCTCTCTTGCTTGCCCTGGTATTTCATCAAAATCAGCCGTCGTAAATTGACAACATCCATTATGAAGCATTTTCTTATCGTAAAGACGGAAATGAATACAACGACTGAACCAAAGATAATCGTAATGAATTGCTGCAACAAATTGCTATGAACACCTAAGTACGAAATATGAAATGTTTCACTGATATCACAAAAGCTTAAAAAATGCTCCAATAACACACTCGGCTCGAATAATTAACTAACTCATTATCCTTAACGAGGTAAATACAAACATCAGTGGCATTAGTTCAATTGTGCGAGCTGCGCGCAGAGCAAAATTGCAATTTGGTTCCGTCGGCCCACTTTATCCAATTAGCCATTGATTGCTGGTGCCAAGAGGTCGTGTCGAGGTTGTGTCCGCACTAATTAGGACCCTAGCGCTTCGCCCACGTTTCCATTGTCCACTGCGATCCAACGCTCACGTGCGATAACAGTCATTTATACTCTCCATCACTCAATTCCTACCCTATGTGTATCACCTTAGAGTTCAAACCTCAGTAAAATCCCAAATCTAACTAATTCCACCTTGATATGATTATGCGCTCGATTACGTCTACAATCGAATCAGTCACAGACAGTCACAGTTACGTATTCAGTTGTTCATTGTTCCATCGTCATTAGCTTTTTAACTTCTTAGGATTCAATAATCTCCAATAAAAGTTAAGTCACGCTTAATTTTAATTACGTTTTATCTTAAAAAAGTTTGCGATGATGAACATTTTTTAATTTAATTAATTTACTGCGCTGATAACGAATAACACAGGTGAGTGTCCTCAATTCGCTCGCGAGTGACTCAACCTAATTGTATCTACACAAGTATTTTAAGTACCTACTGTAATCGAATGTTGAAGTATTCGTTACAATCGGAACTTTACACGCTCGTTCATATCAGAACCATTATCAGCAAACATGTGTTGAGAGGCACTCAATAGCGCTGCAGTGCATTCTTCTTATCCAACATCAAGGATGAGCGCATTTCCATTAACGATCTAGAATAGAATATGTATTATATAAAATTGATCCACCGCTTTAGTACTCTGCGTCGTTTCGTGGAAGACCTGGATGAATCTGTTTTAATGAATACTGGAACCAATATATTATATCTATGTCAAATCGTTAGGATTTGTAGTAATTTCTCTCTGTATTCGCTCGACAATCACGTGAAGCTATACATATGTGAGAGTTTAGCATTTGTGGAATACTTAGAAAGTTTTTGATATACCTAGCTATAAATTTTTTGTCTATAAAAATGTAGTCGCGAGCATTGTGTAGTCCACACAAATTATATCTATGGATTACAAATAATTAATCTGTTTATGTTTACTTTCGTTTCTCTGTCGCAACACCGTCACTAGCTGCCAAGAATCACCGATGGTATTGCTTTAGCTTTACCACTTAGCATTGTTTAGTTTCAGCGTGTCTATTTTGAAATCTACTACGACTGACATTAGAAGTCAACATTCGTTAAATTTTTGTTGTTGCGCAATGTCTCGGCTATCTAACAATAATGAATGATTTATCTTCCGTGGTGTTTAATTGTGTACCAATGTTGAGAGCGTTAGTAGCGTCTCTCGCTTTTACAACACGTTTGCTATGTTCGGTTCGTATTTTAATTGAATTTTCTTCGAATGTTTACTCGATCCGTTCTCGGTTTATCTCAAGGTCGCTCGTATCAATAGTGGGCACCGGGAGCCGGTTTTTAAGGTATCGTGTGTTTAAACATGTGGTGTTTTCGAGTTTTGTGCGGCGTGTGGGCGGCCTTGACTGAGCGAAGGACGGCCGGTGCGCGTCGCGCGCGCAGAGGTCGGGGCACGCACGCCGCATGCCGCACGCCGCACGCCATTGTACTGTAGCGACGATCGCTGTTTTTATTTTCTGATTAGGGATGCGACTTGGATTGCAACTTTGTGCTCGATCCGATACTGCGGATCGATACGGATCGTAACATCTCGACCCGCGAATCGGATCGTATGCATTTGATCCGATACCGAAAAGATAAAAAATCTTTAAATAATTTTTTTTTCAAGGGTTGGGTGGTTCTTTTCACGTTTGCATTCTATTCGAAATATTTCCTAGA
Source organism: Erynnis tages (assembly GCA_905147235.1). Taxonomy (NCBI): domain Eukaryota; kingdom Metazoa; phylum Arthropoda; class Insecta; order Lepidoptera; family Hesperiidae; genus Erynnis; species Erynnis tages. The sequence goes on along the minus strand of LR990072.1, from coordinate 12,984,881 downwards.
AATAATAAACACAAATTTGAAGTTACTTTGGTACGTTGGATTGACCGAATACCTGTATTATATTGGATTGTCGATCCGATACTTGCAGTGTTGTATCGAACCGCATTCGGATCCTATGGTTTCGATTAGATTCAAATATTGACTGGATCGTATCCCCTTGGTCCGATCTTCGAAAGATCGGATCGAATCGTCCCATCCCTATTTTTGATCAACTCAGCCGCGCTACTATTTAAACACGCTTGGAGGCAATAAAACGATTGTCGACAATCCAGTTTTTTTACTGTTATGTTTAAACGATGCTAATATAATCTGCCCGATCTATCTACGTTAACACGTGATCGGATAATCGACTATATAAAATCAAACACGTGCATAAACAACCGTGGATAGGTAATTGCATGCACGAATATTTTTCTATGGTTCACCTTCGAGCTCTTTGATTGCATTGCATACTATCCAACAGATTAATGAAACCAAAAGCTAAAAGTGTTTTATATAAATAATTATTATTCGTAACTCTTTCTTACATTATTATAGAAACAGATACTATATTTAGTTAATCCTCTTTCGAGTCGGTATCCATAATTATTAAACGATGTCGTTACGTCACGTAGCACGTGACTTACCGTGACGTGACTAATGTGGATCAACCTACCATCCTTGTGGAAAATGTCAAGGGCGGCATCATTATAATGTGATAGATGTGCGTCTTATCTATGCACTTTTTGCGTTTGTATTTCACGCTAGCTCTGCCCGCGACTTCGTCCGCGTGGAATTTAAAAATTAAGTTACTCCTTATTACAACTATCTGCCAGTGAAAGTCCCGTCAAAATCGGTCCAGCCTTGCAGAGATTAGCCGGAACAAACATACAGTAAAAAATTGTAAAAAATGTTATTTTGGTATAATTATTATGTATCGTGGTGTAACATACATTTATGCATTTAGTAAAAAGCATGTTATTTTTATATTACAAACAGACACTCCAATTTTATTTATTTGTATTAATAGACTAGTACTAGTATCTACTACATGAAAGACGCGCGCATATAGATAGTGTACCTTCCTACTTTGTGTGTGATATGAAATTGGATGAGTCATCGGAGACGGCAACATCCGACATAAAACCAGTATTGGTCCCACCCACATTAAAAGGATCCTCAATCAGTCTGAGCGGTGAAATCATTGTTAGCGGTGAAATAATGTAGAATGTATAATTTATCCGTATGACTTTCATTAAGTGTGCACAAATTGTACCTAATAATGAATAAAAGCTTTTGAGTTTGAGTTTGAGTCTGGTCAATCCAAAATATAGTCTATAATCTCGAAATTACGTTTAAGCGGCCACCAATTTTAACACGGCGGAGTTTAATGGGACTTGGGAGTGAGCCGTCGTTTGGCAAACAATGGCTTCACAATTAAAGTCCACCGTGCCGAACAAATGTGGGCGGCCAGTGTGAATAACGAACACTACAGAATGTTTATTTTTTTGTATAATTCCGAAAAATTTACGGATTTAAAGGAAACTACACTCAGCCGGAGACATACAAGGTTTACAGCATAAAATGAATACGACGATGTGTGAAGTTTGTCTCCATCAAGAAACAAAAAGTTTTTAAATTCTCAGAGACGCAATCCACCCTATTTCCCTGAGGTATATTATACAATTATAAAAAGATTCAGCGTGAGATATTAACGCTTGAAAAAACCCACCTAATTTACTAGCAGACATTCATTACAGAAATATTCTAGAGCACACGAGCAATAAACACTTTGCATTACGCTATTTTTAAAACTCGTTTTTCACATCGACCGCAAAATGCTTTATTATTCAGATAAAATTATCATCCTCTCCCATACATACGCTTTTCTTATAAGTAAGCTTTTTTAATTTTGTTTTTTATCCCTCTAATTTTATCAAATTTGAAGGCTGTAAGACGCCTGATTGTAAAATTTTCTACCACCATTATTGTAGCAAATAAATTGTTTTATAATTGTTTGTATCGATATATTGGGTTTATTATTATTATCGATATATTTTGTTTTTTATCCCTCTAATTTTATCAAATTTGAAGGCTGTAAGACGCCTGATTGTAAAATTTTCTACCACCATTATTGTAGCAAATAAATTGTTTTATAATTGTTTGTATCGATATATTTGGGTGGTGTCTGACCTTATTTTTTTATTACATGCTGTACAACATTAATTGAATTGTTCATTAAACCCTTTTATGTTACGGTAGTAAATAATTGTAATAATGTGGAAGTTATTTAAGATAATACACATTCGGTTTTCGTGTCTCCCACGAGATTCGTGCGTTTGCGAATTCTGAGGCAATGTTGACAGCTAAATTTAGCCGACCTGCCGTCAAACGAGCACGATCTGGTCGGACACTCCCGTGGTGACGAACGGTTATTGGTTGGTTGTGTTCATTTATCGTCTCCCGATGTACATTATTGTGTGCACACAGGCCGTTGCTCCTTCAGATTTGCGCGACACGTGGCAAGGAGATGGCAGCGCCGTCGGTGCGTTGCGGCTCGCTATCTGACGTTAGATTGACGTTCGTCGAACTCATTACGTAAATGGTCATCGTGTATTCGTTTGTACTTTGTGCTGTACTATTTATTATTTGGCATGCGTGTACACTTTGTCGGAAAAGTTATTCACAGTTTAAATTTTCTTGTTTAATAGAATCACTGATTTAGGATGCCCCAAGGCAATATATTTGGTCACTTATTCTTTTTAATTGTTTGAATTTGTCGTGGAATTATGGTGAAAACTGAAGCTTGCGTTATAGATAAACAATAGATTGAAATGAGACTTCAATTGTGAATAAAGCCATACTACAGTCTATTTTGGGAGTAAGCGCATAAAATGGAAAATGTCTCTTACTGAAAATTACCGTCAACATTATTAACGTATTATCATCTCAGCTCATCTCGACAAAAACGCATTTCTTTCGTGGCCGCGCACGAAAAATATTGATATAAGATTATGTTTGAAGAGCCAAAGACGTTGATAAAGATCATTAAGGACAAGCCTCTAAAGGACAATATTTTCTTTTTATCTTCGTACTACAATATGTAGATTGCAAAAGCGCGTATAGCTCTGACAGATTGAGTAGATCGCAATTGTGATAAGTATAAAAAACTTGAAATTCTGTAGGCACATTTTAATTGTGCCGGAATTTATCGTCACAAAATGTACGCAAGAACGTTATCGCAGTACTAGATCTGCCGCTAAAACTAATCGATCCTTGGAGCGTGTAGATTGTAATATTTGTAATTGATTAGTATTAAGAATACCTACTATAAATTTTTGTGTTATCGTTGTAGAATTGATTTCTTGCGATGACATTTTTATTTATATTATCGATTACCATAAGGTTTCTCCTCGTGGTTTGGTGGTTTGGGAGGTGATGAGGATGAACGTCCCAAAAGGTCAAAAAGGAATAACGTATAATTCCCAAGAGGTCAAACAAGAATGACTAACGTATCCTCTTACAACTTTTGTCTGTCTCTATATCGAGAGTTACTTGTGTCAACGATGACCACTTTCTAGTAGGTGGTCCGTTCGTCTGTTTACTTAGTTGAATAATAAAGAAGTTGCGCTATTACATGCTTAGATTAGAAGTAATATCTAGGCAAAACGTATAATTTGTATGGGTCGAGCCGAGCACCGGCGGCCTTGCTCGCAAAGTGAATAATCACGCCCGGCTCGACATGTCCACAACAGATTGGATAACATATGTATTTAAATGTGTTGACTAAATCAATTCGCCCTATAAAAATATGCAACGCACGATTTTTATCTGTGTCAATACGTTTAATTGAATTCTGAAGCTCGCACTAATTGTTTCCATTAGTGGCGTTCGTATTGCACTCGGTATTGGTTATAATCAATTTCCGGACTCCAGAATTTTCTATTTTTCTTATAAGTCTCTTCATGCATATCTCCTTTAAAAACTTGGGAGATCTAATCACGAGTCATACAGATGATTAAAGATTTAACTACAATATATTGTATCAGGCGTTACTTTGCGGAAATCCATTGTTATTTAAGTTGTATTTATATTTCTTTGCAATAATCCGCACACGTGGAACTTGTTTTGGTATGGACCCACCACCCTCCCTTATCTCTCTGGTATATACCTACTCAGAGAGATAAGGGAGGGTGGTGGGTCCATACCAAAACAAGTTCCACGTGTGCGGATTATTGCAAAGAAATATAAATACAACTTTATTTAACTACAATGTTGCAGTAGTATCCAATTTACTTCCTTCTTGGTGAAGTAAAAAAACAATATAAATGTTTTTGATGCTTCTGTACAATTTTCAATTAAAGTGAATTATATTTCATTTAACAACCGCAAAGCAGCAGTATAATTAATGATGCAAAGTAAACGGGTCGTCGTTTATGTGAAAAGGCTTGTGCCGGCTAAGTTCTGCAGAGCAATATTTCACAATTACGACACTATAAGCCAGTGCATGCTCGCTTACGTTAGAATTTACTAAACTTAATCCAACATTTAGTTTGCGCAGTTCTATGTCTGGCGTGGATTGTAGATGATTTGCATGCATAATATTATTTGTGGGTATAAATGTTATAAGACCATTGTACTTTGCAAGTTAACATATTTGACTACTACGCTTACAAATCGCCGTAAAGCGAGCTAGTTTCTACTGTATGCTTCGATTGGAGAAAGGCGCCGGTTTTGTAGAGACATTTTTGGGATGACCATCTATGTCCTCTGAAGTAGCCAAGCATCTATCAAACTAAGACCGTGCTTCCTCAAGTAAGACTGACATCCTGCCAACAGTCGCATGTGGTCGAGTTGCTCCTAATAAAAATTTAAAAAGTCTTCTCGAAAATAAAGCATCTCCGGCAACAGTACCACCCCAACCGAGACATACTCTTAAGACACAAACCAACTGCTTTAAGGCGAATTAATAGAGATGCGTAAAGGTAAAGCGAGCTACAATGACTCTACCACCTATATCAATCACAGAACTAATAGTGAAAACGTGACCAAGGTTCGTAGCACATGTGACAGACAGGACAACCCAAATAACAGTAACTGGAACGAATTATTTCATCTACGAGCGATCATCCCGTGGAGATAACAAGACGCAGATGATACTCCGCCGTAGTACCTATGACTATGACTCTACAATCAGACTCTACAACCTTGTTGCTTTGTTGAGATTTCCTATCTTACGATCATCATCCTATATTTTGAGATTATTCGTTTCCAGTATTGATTCCAGTTTCAACACAGTTTTATTAATTCAATGATGAAATTTGTTTGGTAGTAACCAACCAGAGGGATGCTCCTAGTTTCTTGCGACTGTATGTGTTTGTCTTTATCCCTGTGAATGATGAATCAGAAGTGTAGGCGGCGGGGTGAACACTTAGTGAAAACTATTGTCTTTTATTGTAAAAATGTATAATTGCAACGGTAAAATAACTGAATAACTATGGAACAGGCAAAATAAACTATTGAAACTATGTGAAAAACTATTACAAAAGTTTGTGAAAATTTGGGACATAAAAGCGCGCGGACTCGATAATGCATACAAATTAGAACTAAAAACCGATCTTCTTTTGTTTTCGCGGGCTCGCCGCTTCGCGCGCATTCTTTCCTTTTTTAAATAAAATACCTACCCACGTCGAATGCGCGCGCCTTCATTCAGCCAGTGTGCCAAATTTATATAATAAGAATTTATCATAAAACTGCTAAATTTAAACTGACAATTTTAATAAAGAAAAATTCATATTTTAGAAATCATTATCTATAAGTAATTGCGTCGCCAACATGCCCCACCCTAGTGGAGCGCTAGCAACACTCATCAACCTCAGGTACTTAGGCGACGCATTGATAATAATTAAACAGAAAGAAAAGGTGCTATGAGTTTTCATCTCATTGCAAACAAGAATCTTCAGGCCCTATCCCAGTCCGGTATGGCAGGCGATATGGCTCGAGGCCATTGTGGCCAAACTTATGAGTTTTACGGCCATGACGATTCCCTTCGGTAGACAAGCCATACGATGAAGTAGGGTAACAATCGGGTACCTTACAGACTATGTCCTTCCACAGTAATCCGAACCACATTCTATTGAAAAGAGTAGTAGTTTGTTCCATACGCGCCACCAGTCGTAAGTCCGCGTGAGGCTTTTCCGACACCCAGGTAGACTCGGGCCAGAACGAACGATTCATCACTTCATGACTATCGTCCCGTTTGCGTTCTTTATCGAGCCCTGTTGCTATACATAATGCAGAATGGCTTTGGTTACCGTGGACTGACACAGGCACCCGGCCATGTACACACCAACCTAACGCAGTTAGGGAGGCACATGGTTCACTAGGCCCTCCTAAAATAATTTCCTGCGGTGACAGTAAATGACAATTATCTTGCCCTATTAAAATTTCAGGCTTCCCTAAATTACAACTAATCTTATCCTTAAGTATATACAGATGTTTAAAATTGTCAATATTTACACAAGAAAAATCCTGTTCGGGCAATGACAATTCCTTAATACTACGAGCATTAATACTAAACATATTTCCATCTCTATTGGACACATTAAAATTTACAATATTTACATTATATTCTATTTGGTCCCCGCCCCACGGACCACACACGCGCATAGCTTCGCTGCGCCCACGCAGGCCGGCGCGCTGGGCTAAGTCGGCACTTATTAGAGTAACCGTCGACCCATCATCGAGCAACGCCGTCGTAGTGAATGTGCCATTAGGTCCATGAATGTTTATGGGCACAACTTTCAGTAAAATTTTACAGTCATTAGCACTTACGTGGGTCACTAATTCCGGCTGCGACGGCGTCTCGGACGCCTGGTCGTCCGGTGCGGTAATGTCCGCGCGTGTGTTTTCACTACTTACGGGACGTACTGGGTAGTGCAGCAGTGGATGGTGGGGGAGGCCGCAGTCGTCCTTGTTACACGCGGCGGCTGGGCATGTCTCGCGATTATGTCGCGACACAAGACACTTAAAACATAAACCATATTGTTTTACATAGCGCCACCTGTTCCTACGAAATGATTTTTTAAATTGTTTACAATCCGGTAGGTTATGATTAGATACACGACAATAATTACACTTTTCACTATCACTAGGGACACTCTGCACTAACACATTTTGTCTACGCTGCGGGGTGAATGAACTCTGCCTTATGTTGGTAGTCAGCTGAGGTGGTATAATGTGTACACCAGACTTAGATATCTTGAGGGCTTCGTTTGTTAAAAAATCGGATAATAATTCTATTTTACTTGTGGAGTGTTCAGGTACATATGTATGGGAATGATCGGCCCATTTAGAAATTAGTATGGCTGGCAATTTAGATAAAATTATTGAAGCTATGTGTGTCCCTTGTAGCACCTCGCCTCGGCCCACGGCTTGGACTGCCGCGACGAAGTTCTTCACTTTGATTGAAAATGGCACGATGTCTCTGTGATAGTCGTGTGACATGGGTTGTAATCTCTTAATGTCTACCATTATGCGGGATATAATGATGTCTGGGTTCCCGAATTGCAACTCTAGTGTAGACATAATTGATTCGGGCGATGCGGCACTAATAAGGAGCGCGGATACTGCTTCTTTTGCCGCTCCATGCAAGCACTTTCTTAATCGCCACAGGTTTTCTTTATTATTAAAATTACATACCTCGGTGGACTCCTCGTATGCTTGCCTGAACTGCAGCCACTCCATCGGGTCACCGGAGAAGGCGGGTAAGTCCCTCGGTGTGCTTAAGCGGCTCAGCAGGTTACCATTGGGTCCGTGAGTAGAGGCGGCCAGGTCCCTCAGTGCGCTCGCCAACATGCGAACCGTCCCCTCGGCGCCGGCGCTCGCTGCCCCCGGCGGACACCCCGCACCCATAGCTCGATCGTTGTCGCGGGTGCGCGGTGCATCAGGTTCGTGTAGGCTGCGCTCCAGCCACTCCTCCACATTATCTTCTATACTTCGTCTCTCCGACGGTGGACTGTATTCTTCCTCTAGGTCAGCTATATCTGCAGCTAACTTCTTCTCAATGAGCTCCATTTGTATACGAGCCTTGGCTTCCGCGGCTTCCAGCTCCAGCTTCTTCCTTCGCGCGAGGAGTGACGAAGATGTAGAACCCATACGTGCCGACCCATGATGTGAAACGGGCGCCGTAACACTACCCGTTCCTGCGTATGTCGACCTCGGCTTCGCCTCACTCCCTGCGATATTCCTTTCTGTGGCTGGTACTGTTTCTCCCTTATTTTCTAGCTCTGACTTCTTCTTTGTACTACGAGTGTTCACCATTGTGACCGGAGGACTGCGGAACATAATTCAGAATTCAGAATCCGGCTCGAAGGACCAACTTGTAGGCGGCGGGGTGAACACTTAGTGAAAACTATTGTCTTTTATTGTAAAAATGTATAATTGCAACGGTAAAATAACTGAATAACTATGGAACAGGCAAAATAAACTATTGAAACTATGTGAAAAACTATTACAAAAGTTTGTGAAAATTTGGGACATAAAAGCGCGCGGACTCGATAATGCATACAAATTAGAACTAAAAACCGATCTTCTTTTGTTTTCGCGGGCTCGCCGCTTCGCGCGCATTCGTTCCTTTTTTAAATAAAATACCTACCCACGTCGAATGCGCGCGCCTTCATTCAGCCAGTGTGCCAAATTTATATAATAAGAATTTATCATAAAACTGCTAAATTTAAACTGACAATTTTAATAAAGAAAAATTCATATTTTAGAAATCATTATCTATAAGTAATTGCGTCGCCAACAAGAAGGATGAATTGAAATGTGGTGCAGCGTTGTTTAGTTTGGAAGCTGGTCTTATGGAAATATTCTCGGTAAAGTTTGACGAGAGAAGGTTTGAGATATCAGCTCTGTCAAATGTAGTGTAATGAATTCTTTGCTTTCGTGTTTTCAGATAAGTTTGATAAGAAAAGGTTCAAGCCAAAGTATCATCTCTGTCACATGTAGTCGTAAAGACTTCTTGCTTGCGTGCTTCAGAGGGTACTTTAAGACATCGGTTTAGTGATTAGCGTCCCTGACATAGCACAGGGAATGTTAGATGATCAGGTGGTACTTTTAATTAATTTTTTATATGCCTTGTTCCAGGTATTCGGCACAGTGGAGCTGCCAGACAAGCCGATCATGTTGCCACCCTTCGTGGAGGCGACCCACTGCCTCGGGTACCACCTGACGCGCAAAGGGCGCGCGGTGGCCGACCGCGTCGTCTCGGTCCTGGGGTACGCCTGCCCCGACATCACCTACAGTCCCAGCCTGTACCCCATCACGGCCGCGCTCCTGCACTTTATGCCTGGTGAGTCTATAATCCAAATAGATGATTCGAAAGGGTTTCCTCCGAATATTCTGGGTGTTTGAAGTGACTATGTAACTCTAAGCTATACTTTTCAATTGTTAAAATCTTATCTGTTGAATATCAGTTGCAATTATCAGTCGGATGCCTTACATACTCGTAAAATTATCAGTTTAGATAATGATACAAAGTGATGATACCTGCACCATAAAATTTATTGTCATCTTTTTATGAAAGTTTATTTTTGGATATCCAAATAACTGTTATAGCTTTACACGTGCCATTTGAAGATTACACGATTATTGCTTCAACGTCGTCGGAATGTCTTGGATCAATATTTTGCGTTTTTGTGTTGCAATGTATTTCATTGGATAACTAAGCGTTGTACTACTTTATCCGTTAATAAATAATTGAGAAAAAGGATTTTAGGATATTGGTCGTATTTTTTAAATTTAGGAAAAGCAAACTAAACTGGTTTTATAAATCAATTTTATGTAAAAAAAATTGCATTGCTTCAAATTTTTTAATTTCAATAACTTATTCAATAAATCCGTTAAATACAAAACCGAGTTAGAGCGGTTAGCACAGATTGAACGGTTATTAATTATAATAATGGTGGTGTGGCACAATTCGAGAATTACGCACCCGACTCGTCGCTTTATTGGTTCTCATAAATCGTATTATGAGGGAATTTAAATTACATTAAACCTTTTGGCTGAATATAAACGTACGATTAAAACTACTTCTGGAAAAACATCCAAATTTATCCAATACAATTATCACTAGCGTCGGGTAAGAACCGGTTACATGAATTACATAAATCATCACACTAATTCAGAGGAATTGCAGAGGCGTCACAAAATTCAAAGTCGCTCTCGCGTTAATTCAGAAATGAGTGCGGGGGGGCGATAATTGAAGTCGGCAATAGGCAAATTGCTGTTCACGTCTCTCCTGACTGGATGTTCTTCATGATCGTCGCATTGGAACTCTACTACGTTGTAATAAAGCCTTGTGTCAAATGAGCATCCAGTGTTTCCCATGTCGGTCGTGATGTTATCTGAATTGTACTCTCCTGCTTTGTAATAAAGTCTGGAATACGATATCGCTGGAATTAGGTGGTCGCCGCCGTGATTAGGGTGGTCAGTAGGTTGGGATTCATCTGGATTCTTCCGACAGTTCACAAAATGTCCAGATTTCTGACGAAATACAAATTGTCCTAACGAACATCATCTCTTCAATAATTATGTAATTCTTCGCTTCGCGAATTATTTATCGGCTGTATAAATATTATTAGTCAATTTTTTTACGAATATGGAGAACCCAAATTGATTGACACCGTGGTATCGGAAAGTTAACTTAAGTTAAGAAAGTTAAAAGCTCAATAAAGCATTTTGATTTTGTTAAAAAATATTCAATAAATTTCTACAGCTACAAAAATTTGTGTTGAAGCACGTTTGTGTCTTATGATTCGATGGGGCGGATATGGTGGTTAGAGATATTTATTTGATACGACGATCTTAGGTTCTAATTAGTAGTAACAACAAGGTCGGGTCCAACGTCGAGTCCATTGAACCGTACACCTCCATGACCGTCGCTTCTCATGTACTATCTACATAAAATATTTTGGCATTCTAATCGCGCAACCCTGCCGTGACCGAGTTGTCGCATCACGCGACAAACGATCCAAGACGCGACGGCACGCCACAGATTTGCATTGCGTCCGTTGTGCTGTCAATTCCATGCGTCTCCGTAACATGTTTCCGACAATTGATCGGAATGCGACCAATATCTCATCAATATTCGAGAAATCTTCCATAGGTATCTATAAAAGAGATAAACTCTGGCTAATTGTACAAGAAATCTTCATACGTATCAAGGTGTGAGGCAAAGTGGTAGTTTTGTGAATAAAGACTTTAGAGATGACAGGATTTTGCAAAAAAATCCAAAAGTCAAATTGGGGCTACAACTTACATAGACTTCTTAAACGAAATTAAGAAGTCTTGCTTTCATTTATTTTGGCATTAACTCGTATCGTTTTTTGATCTAAATTCGAAAATTTCTGCTTCGTGGCAATGTCTGGAATGTATCGACGATGTAGTGCCGTGATCGAGTTGTCGCCATCACGCGACAAATGATCCAAAACGCGACGGCACGCCACATATTTGCATAGTTGTGCTGTCTATTAATGTAGAAATGATCGAAATGCGACTAATATGTCCATAAGATTAATAACACCCTTTTATTGACTTAACACCAAACGACAAAAAGACAAAGACAAAACGTTTATTTGCACAAATATAGGTATAGAGTTGTTACAAATTATTTAGATCAATCTATATTTACCATTTTAGGTATGCAAATATTAAAGATGAAAATGAAAAGATAAATGAAAAATAACAGATGAAAATGAAAAGAGATAGAAGGAAGGAACGAGAAGTAAAGGAGAATTGGAGTGAAAAGCTCGTATGAAATTTATTTTCATTATTGAAATTTTAAAATGTGAATGTGAGAAGAACGGTAATTAGATACACACAGTAAATGACACGTTTCCAGTTTTTTGAATATTCACTTGTATAGAGGTGAAAGAGGATACATTTTTATATGAAATAGGTAGGGTACTATTTTCCGCGAAGGATCTTTTAAATGTTTGTCTGGTTTACTAATCGGGAAAAGGTATATCCAAAGAAAGTTTGTTTTGGAGCAACTATATAATACTACATTTGAATATTTAATTAAGCGGAAAACTATGCCTGTCGGGTGAACTAATCAGGGATATATCCAAGCAAAGTTTGTTTTGCAGCAACGGAATAATACTAAATTGGGACACCTGTGCGTCCGCTCATGCGTCCGTTGCGTCACTCGGCGGAGGCGGTAATCGGCGGTGTCAATTTGGCCGCCCGAATCGCTCCGAAAGTGACGATTTCCTTTATAGACCAGTCAGTTTGAACATTTAATTCACAATAATTCCAAAAGTTTTCAAACTTCGGTCAAGTGAATGGTACATTGGGACGACAATAAATCTCATTTTGCAACCTTGTCCGCAGTCCGGAACATTGCTAAAATTGCAATTAAATTAATTTTTGCTATATGGTCGTGAAAAAAATTCCAAAAGTTCTGCAAACTTGGAGTGGTGTTAAATATATTATTTTACATCACGTGTCAAATTTGCAACCAATTTAAGTGTACGGAACATTCTTTTTTATTAAAATTAATGTTTTTCTTTATTAAACTGAAGGAAAACGTTCCAAAAGTTCTGCAAATTTGACAGATATATCGGAAAAATATACCGAACGATTGTATAAATTTGCAACCTTTTACGTTGACCGGAACATATTTATTTATAATTCTTTTTAATTCGTGGTCATTTTTTCGAGTAAGGTGGTCTCGGAATAATTACAAAAGTTTTGAAACTTGGTTGCAAACTTCGAAAACATCTATTCTGATGCATTTGCAAATTTGCAACCTCATACGCGATCCGGAACTTTATGCAATTTGCAAAAATGTAATTTTTTTATTTTATCACCTTATTACATTTTTGCAAATTGCATAAAGTTCCGGATCGCGTATGAGGTTGCAAATTTGCAAATGCATCAGAATAGATGTTTTCGAAGTTTGCAACCAAGTTTCAAAACTTTTGTAATTATTCCGAGACCACCTTACTCGAAAAAATGACCACGAATTAAAAAGAATTATAAATAAATATGTTCCGGTCAACGTAAAAGGTTGCAAATTTATACAATCGTTCGGTATATTTTTCCGATATATCTGTCAAATTTGCAGAACTTTTGGAACGTTTTCCTTCAGTTTAATAAAGAAAAACATTAATTTTAATAAAAAAGAATGTTCCGTACATTTAAATTGGTTGCAAATTTGACACGTGATGTAAAATAATATATTTAACACCACTCCAAGTTTGCAGAACTTTTGGAATTTTTTTCACGACCATATAGCAAAAATTAATTTAATTGCAATTTTAGCAATGTTCCGGACTGCGGACAAGGTTGCAAAATGAGATTTATTGTCGTCCCAATGTACCATTCTCTTGACCGAAGTTTGAAAACTTTTGGAATTATTGTTAAATTTTCGATTTTGAATGTTCAAAATGACTGGACTATTAGTTGTGTTTGTTATTGCGTGCATGTATAGTGTTGTATAGTGCGACCAGAGGTTTTTTTGCATCTCGCCATTTCCTGTCTTATTCCTAATCCTACCTGTCTTATATTATTCTTCTTTTATTTATTATAAATGTGAAAGTTCTTGGAGATGGATGGATGTATGTTTCTCTTTCATGCAGAAATGGATGTACATGTTTGGTTTAAAATTGTTATATTTTGATCTACCTGAGATTAAAATCTGGATTAACACAAATCATACTTTTTATCTATCTCTGAATCAAATTTTACGTCCACGAGGATGACGTCGCGGGCTAGTTTATGAGCTAATCTTTTTACTGGCAATTGTTTGAAATATTTTTGAGCCAATAACCTTGTAAAAGTTGACATCGACATTGACGGATACAGATATTATAGTGTTGCGATAACAAAGATGAATGTGGCGCCGTTTTCATTTTTCTGGTAAAGCTATACTAACGAGTATACCTGTACTTAGATTCAGAGTTGGATGTCCGGATGCAGGTAGCCAATACACTACACAAGTTTTCTGTTTAGATCTTGTACGGGGTAATCTGATTTTTAACTTCATTTCGCTTCACCTACAATCACATTGATAATGTCATACGTTAACGTTTTTACTTCAATATACTTCGAAGCTATTAATAAAACTGCAGAGACTATTAGATAGATTATAGTAAGCAAGAATTACATAAGTTATTACGATGACCGAGTAATGACGAGTGCTCTTTAATAGTATAACAATGTAGTTTCCGTGGGACCAGCGAATTGCCCACGGGTATAACAAAGACAAATGAACATCGCTATCTAGATTGTAAACCATATCCGTTTTAATCCTAGAATGAGTATACATTGGTCAGCTAAGAAGTTATGCAAGATTCGGTTCAAGACTGTGTTTGTTTTAAACTATTATTTTGCATCGAACCACTGCTGGTCCGACTGCTATTGTTTAACTATTGTGTCTGTTTACTGGACATTCAATAGGTTAAGTAGTATAAAAATACCATTAGATCTTCTACAAAAATATAAGATTTTTAGAAAGAAATCATAAGATATATGATTGTAATCGTAAGTTTGGGATATGGCATAAATAATGGAAATGACCATAAATAACAAACGGTATTTATAAGATTTAAAATTTGTTATTTCTTCTAAAATTCTTTCTAACGTTTTAGACCGCTCACTTTCTTCGTTGACCGCACACTAATATAGTTCGGTAAATTAAATCAGCGCACGAGCAAACCCCTAAGCATTGTTTTTTTCTCTAACACTCGATTTATTTTTATTGTTGCTACCAGTCGGGTGTCAATGTCGTTAAGATTATTATTTTCGCTCGGAACAGCGTCCGTGACACTGTCTCTTTATCATCGTACACTTCCAGTTTCAACTGGATCGTTGTCAAAAGTTCATGTTACGTCATTACTATCGAGTCTGTTTTGTGCGAAAAAAATAGTTTTTATCTGTTTGTCGTGGCTACCGGTGGGTGGGTACAAACAGGGGCCTCCTGTGTTTTATCTTGTTGGCTAGCCGCCAAAGCGGCATGTTCCGCTACAAACAAGTATGTACTAATGTGACTGTAGCAGCTACGAGGCTACGAATTTGTTAAATTTCTAAACATCCTCTTTTTACTTGGCTTGTATCCTTTGAAGCACTTTAAACTTTGTTGTGTCCTTCACTGCTTCCGTTATCTCGAAAATACCCAATTTTATCAAGTTTTCGGATATTTCTGTAAAAATATTTGAGTATTGCATTTAAATGTTCGTGTACTTATATGTCCATATTTACAAGATTAAGATCCTTCACGCTGTGTTTATTTACCAATTAATATATATACTTATAGGGTTTAACGGCTCTGACAGTGTATAATAACATAGTTGAGTTTTATGATTTATCATTTTCTTATTTATTCTTATTTCATGAATAAAATTTGAATATTGAATATCTTGTGGACTACTGTCAGTATGGATTACTGTCTCTTTTTATACTTTTTTATTCTTTTGCACCTCAAATATATGTACAAAGGTGGACGAAAAAAGAAGCATTTTCTGCCAGTCTATCTCAGGGTTGCCCTCTTTAATATTCAATAACCGAAATGTAAAATGCAGACCTCCTAAGAAAAACGACCAGGTCTTAGTTAAACAGTGGACTACTGAACTGAAAAAGGCCTAGAATGGAATTAGAATTCCCAGTGAGGGAGGTGGCGTCTACTAGGGGAGGCCTATGTTCATCATCTTCAACTTCAAAAGCTTCGAAGACTTCAAAAGCTAATGGATAGATGATTGGTACGTACCGAGGAAACAAGGAATGGAGTAATTTAACTTCAACTTCACATAAAGATCTCGCAAAAAGCTCAGACGTGATCTCTCATTATAAATGTTGCTCGTGTTGCGCGTTCGAGTGAGACGTTTCCTGTTCCGTTCGCACGACATCTCAAACTTTGCCTTGAACTCGAAGTGTTAGAATATTTTCGATTTCTTTCAATCGATCTACAGGATTACCCGTAAAACATGAGCAACCTCGCAGCACTGAATAGCTAACACCATAAGCAACACCTGTCTTCAATAACGTTTTCCCTTTTATATTAGCTTTTCTAGCGTTTTCTTTCATGCAAACGTTTATCGCTTGCTGTCTACATCGACACGGGTTGTACGTGCTAAGAATGTTTTAGGGAATATTTTCGCGGATAAAACAAAAGTACCGTTTCATGAGATTTTCTCATCTTCTTTAACGAAATTTAAGGCATAAACATAATAACGGCCACCGTAGCGTGCGTAGATTTTTCTTCTTACCTTATTTTCATTTTAATAAAATACTGGCAGTCATGAATTTTCCTTTTTTTATACCTTTGCCGGGAACAGCGATAAAGGCCACCTAAAGATGACGATGACCACTTAGGTCATCGTCACTTATTAACACGAACTGCACCAGAGGAGTCGTCAGTGCGTTGCAGGCTTTGAAGGAGAGTTTATATGATTTAAAAATATATATAAACACCAAAGTGTCTCCCTAAAAGCTCAGACGAAATTTCTCATTACATGTTCCCTTTGTTGCGCGTTCGAGTGAGACGTTTCCTGTTCCGTTCACAGCTTCTCACGAGATCAAACTTCGCCTTGAACTCGAAGTGTATTCATTGCGCCCTATAGTTCAGTGTTTAATTTCCGCACTGGATCGTTTTAATAAACTTTATGCGCTCCGTGATTTTTTATAATAAAGGCATTTGCCTTCCTGAAATTAGTTTTAAAATTTATATTAGCTGTGTCCCGACGTTTCGTTCTTGTGATTTCAAGGGAGTTTAAAATACAAAAACTATGGTTTCAACAGAGTTAATCTACACAATAGCATAATCTGTGACAATAGTTAACACCATAAAACCATTTTTCACTTTTTCGACGAATGCATTTCGTCTGCATTTGGAATGTAATTTTCATTATAATTAATTCTTTAATAAAATCTCTATTTGTATCATAATTATAATATTTTACGGGCCAGTCCAACGCAAGAAAATCCCTTGAAGCACCACGGTCTGAGCTCTTGAGGACCCTTCGTTCTACTCAAAGCGGTTACATAATGCCGGGAAAGGGCGTGATATTTTTAAATTGGCTTCGTTGCTCCAGTTTCAAACCCCGAGGCGTCGTTAGCATGAAATTCAACTGGATTACTTCACACCATTGCTTTCAACGAAATTTTAATAGTTAAAAAGCTGAGTTGAATCCCTTTTAGGCCTTTATCCACACTAGATTCGTATTTTCACGATTCGTATTCATATTCGGATATTATTAATATATTGTGTCAGATGTTCTAAAAGTGACTCCTATAAATTGTAATTCAATAAAAACACAAAAAAATATTTATGAACATAATTAGCAATAAATGTGTGAAATCCTCTGATTCCCGAGGTAGCCGAAACTGTGGTTCGGGAACCAGCATCATAACTCATAATACATAAGCACTAATCGAGCTTTATTTCTTAATTGTTCATTGTTCCTTATTCCTCATTCACGGGTTTGTGTACGCGAAAAACGCCAAAAATAGTAACATTTTCCCCTATAACCTCCTGCAAAAGTACCATTTCACAAGATTTTCTCATTTCCCCCCATGAAATATAAGGCATATAAATTTTAACGACCGCCATTGCGTGCCTAGACTTTTCTTATCTTATTGTCCCTTTGATAACTATCGGCAGTTATAACTTTTCTTTTAGCGAACTAAACAAGTTTTTATGGTCGTCGTAACTATTTATGTCGACTTGATAAATACGGAGGTTTTGACTAGGGCAAATGTCTTATAAGAAAGTTTTTTATTATGTTTGGTCAATCGAGCATAGCTATTGTTGACTGATTCCCAGACTCGCAGCCAGGTTTAGTTTGAAGATTACCATAGATAATACTATAGACATATTTTAATCTAATCTAAGGCAGTACCAAGACTCGTTCATAAACTCTCGTGAACCGGCTAAAATATTCGAACTAATATTCCACGACCCCCGCCTAGCAGCTCATTCCAGCTATAATAAACAGCTTCATTCCAAACGCCCGTAAATTTGGACGACACAATTCAACATAGACACACCCCCCTGTTTCATGAGATGACGCCCAGTCGACGGCTTGCTGTTTTATGTACAGAATTATGTCCTAACCATATTATTCTCTTCTCGAAATTGCAACCTAAAGTTAAAGGATAAAACCTTTAAAAGTCTTCATGGCACACATTTGAAAACACTCGAAATAAGAGAAAAAGAACTCTTTGAAGCTTGATATAACGTCCTTTATCGTGAATAAATAACTACGTGACGTCTACTATTTTCGAAGAAATAAATACGTGACGTCTGCTATCTTCGAATTCATTTCTTTGTAGATTTAAAACTTACTTTAAAAGACTTCTTTGGCTACTTTTGTGAACTGTTTTTATTTGAAGGTGCTGCGTTGCAAAAGCTGTCCAGATTAAATCCATGTGAAACGAGGGAAAAAGCGCTCGCTAGATGTCGACCACTTTTTGTTCCACTAGAGTCACGAGCTCTGTGGAATAACGTAGCAAATTCCATCTCAAGGACGCTTCCCTTTTTTATTTTTTCTGTCTCGTCGAATGGATCCTTATTAAAATTTGCAGCGAAGATTTTCTGCTTGCTCGTAAGTGGAATCTTGACATGGATCTTATATACCCATTTTCCCATCTCTGATAAACTGGAAAAACAGAGGCCGTTGATATAATACCCTCATGTAAGAGCATATTTTCCGAACGTAGTGCGATTCTCTCAAGCCGTACAAAAGTATCCACGAACATGCGATCAATTTATTATTTCTAATGTTAGATTTTTTACGGCAATGCTTATCTAATTGTGTTAATACAGTGTCGTGTAATGTTTTTGCAAATGTTTAAAAATGATATCATGTAATCTTCCAGTCTGTTGTATGAGACGCTTTGTCAACAAGAATCTATGTTTTTCATTTTTCATTACACTCTTTGTTAGATTTTCACGATTCCGTAATTTCATCCCTTCCACAGAAAATAGAGTCGTGAGAAATATTAGATACTGAATCTACCATTGTTCTTTTTCTTTTTCTCTTTTACGTGCCTGGACTTCAGACGATTGTGTTTCAATTTTACGGGCTTCGCGTTGCAATAAGTTCGCACTTCGCTATTGTTGCGAACATTTTATTCTTCCCGTCTAGATAAAATCTCGCCTTCTCGACTTCATCCACGTCGGGCTTACGTAGTAACTCTGAACTGGGTCACGTTATAATGGAGTTCCGGAGCGGAGTTAAGCGATTTACTCTTGAGCTGTCATCAAAAGATTCCCTCTTATTACCTGTCTACCTAAAAGGTTCATTAGGAGACTTGAAATCATATTTGCTTTCTTATTAGACTTCTCGGCACGGCACGTCTTCATGAATTCATCATTAGCTTCTTTTATTATTGTACTGAAAAGGGTATTATGTAGGCAAAGAATTTCAACAGACACCGAAGTTGTTCAAGGTGTGTTACGAAATATTTTAGCCCATCTCGACGGTCCCTTTATATAGTGTTTTCTGTCATAAAACTGTTCTCGTTTCATCGTTTTTCTCCCGAAGGACATCGTTTACGGCTATATGGGTCACGACCTCTTCCACCTCCGAGTGCTCCTCTTTGAATATTCTCTCGAGTCTCCTATCGAGCGCCATATTAATCTTCCCTCGTCGTCGGCCTGCCGGCTCGCAATAATATATCATGGAAATTATTCCGGCCGGAACATGTTGACTATGCGAATGTTGATTTAGCTTCCTAGATTTATTATAAGGCCTTACGTATATAATTAAATTAGGCTAGACTTGTAAGAATAAAAGTAACTAATGAGCGTTCAAGCTGTTTGGTGTAAAACGGTCCGAACTCCGAAGCACTATCTTACACGTTAGAGGACTTATAAGGTCGTTTCAATATTGTTCGTCCGATATCCACATTTCAAAGGATTCAAGCCGATCACTTCGCAGTAACGTCTGATAACACGCATGTTAACTTCAAATCACTATTTCGTAATGCTATTACACAGATATATCAATAATAAAATCTATTACAAATCCATGTATTCAATCGGCATGTGTCTTAGAACAACCTCCACCTCGGCCTTGCTCGCTGAATAGAAAGAAAGCCCTCAACAGACAAACAGTCTCGATCAAAGCAACGGCTTTACGAGCGGACAGAACCGCGAATTGCACCCGTGTTTATATATTATATACTGTGCACGTGATCCGCGCGATTCTTCCTCTGATTATACACATACACTTGGTTTCATTCTATGCAACTCTTTCGATAGACTGAGAGTTTTATTCTACCACACTGTGAGGGACGAGCGGTAACTGGTTAGTCCTTTTGATTTTTCTCAAATAAAGGGTTCTATCGATGCCACTGTTACTTATTTAGGTTACTTTACGAATCAGTTCAAATGTATTACACACACCAACAATATCACGGCTTGTGTGTCGCTCCTAAACCGAACTTCGTGCAGTGATGTAGACTACAACGGCTGGTTGTGATGCAACTGTGTCCAAAAGTTCTATTGTACGTGGCTTCGTTTATATTTGGTCTGCTTTAGTACCTTTTCTGTTTTAGTAACCCTCTTCCGTGCAGTTGTCATCAAAGATGTCATAAACTCATAAGGCATTACGTTCTCTTGAACTATATCGCTCACTGAAAATTATATTTGATGTCTTCGGAATACTTCTAAGAATAATGTAAAGAGCCAAAAACTACTTACTCGTTTCGTTGAGTCTTGAAATGTTCTCGTTGAATAACTGTGTACAGTAGATCGGTTGTTAAGAAAATTATTGTATTCTGACCTTTCCGACACCATAACGAGGTCAAAACACCTGTTGTAATGTACCTACTGTACGGTAGGTACAGGTAGGTTTTAAAACACAATTACTGCTTCATCCAACTGTGCTGGATACGTTATTTATTCATCAAGAATGAAATTAGATTTAATTAAAGAAACTGCAATTTGTTGAATTATGATGTTGGCTGCAGTCCTTTAAATAGACGTCTCATGATCCATTGACGCACATGACATAGCTCTTGTGTTATTTATATTCGTTTTACCTTTAACTTTGATTGGGATGGAATTTTCGTTTAATTTGCTCTTGTAAAAAAGTCTGAAATTAACACGAATCTGAAACAACTTGAAAGCTAACAATTCATTCGCAGAACTTTATTTCTCAACAAAGAGTATGCCAAATTTATTCATGTTTGGTTTGTTCGATATTTTTGCATACCATATTTGTGAAACTACAGAAATGTTATTTGCATAACTGTAATTTGTGCCAGGTGGTATAGCACTATGAAGTAAAGTATTTTTATACTCATACATAACAGTGTAGGTCGTTGCCATCGCGGATGACAATGGTGTGATGAATGATAAATGGAGTTTGGTGGGCTGAGTTCCGGAAATAACTTGTAATTTATTTTATTTTTTATCAGTGTGCTTTATTATGATGATATTATCCTTTCATTCAAAAGTAAATCTGTGTTGAATGAAAATGGTACATTAATCTTAGTAGCACATTTCAAAGTAATTCAAACGATGTCGAATGTTTAATTAACTTTAGTATATTCATAATGCATTAAGAATGTAACTTGTGTTTTTGTCGGTTTCCTTTGAATGAATACTCGTATGTGTTTGTACCTACCACAAAAATATGTATGCTGCATTTAACGACGCATATAAAAATAATTGATTTAGTTTTATGGGCCGATGTCGTTTTGAGTTTTATGCATTATTTATTGCTTGTGTTTTGGGCACTAACCATATTCATAACAATACGTCATCAAACGTTTCGACTGCTTTGAATTTTATGTCTTTCAATGAGAGGTGTGGTTTTATGAAATCACCAAACTGTAAGTAATGTTACTCATTAATAGTAATTTTATTAATAGTCGCAACTTTTTGTGAGTGTGAAGCGATATTTATCTATTCATACTTATAATAAAAGCATAAATTATTGAGTCTGATTTGAATTACTTGAAATTAAAGGCGTTTTAAACATTGTTCAAAGTATAAATTTGTTCAGTTTATTAATCGACTGTTTATGTTTCATTAGCTTTCGAATTTAACCACACGATATGATTCCGGATATAGGTATTGCTAACTATCCCTGATATTGCTGATATTAATTTGGATCTGTCGGGTACTGGATCCTTAAAATTGCTCGGTTCGCTCTTCATTTTAAACGACATCACATTACTTAAAGGAGTAATTCGTCGGTGTTAATTGGATGAATTAGCGTCTCACTGCTCCTAGCTTCGCTGGGATCAAATTATTTCTTTCCAACGTCATTTATCTGAATAAAACTTGATTTTCGTACTCACCATCTTTTAAATCAGTGAGTGCGCGTGACATTCTTATTTTAATTGCTTCATCAAAGCCTATTTATTCTTATTATTTTGATTTCTTGGCGATATTTTTAAGTAGTGTTAATGTACTACAAATAAATATAAGTGCCGATATTTTTGATTCCCTCAGGGACGAATCCAATATTAGACTTGATGTTTACAGTTTGGCGTGGATTGCTATGCGGATACGTATGCGACAGCTATTTTGGTTTGGAATCGATCATTCTGATTGATCGAGTTCTAATACTATTTGACATTTAACGTTGGTAAAAAATCCATGTGCCGTATCTAGGAAATAAGCAAAATAGTTACAGATTAAAGTGCCCTACAATAGTGCCACACGAACTATCTATAACGTATCAAGTGAGATAGGTCATGCAGTAAACAAAGATAGATATTGCTGCGCTCGAGATAATGTAGACAATGTTGGCAAGACAGATGCAGTAATCAATTTTGTGTTCCATATTATTCTTTTGCTTGATTACTCAAAATCATTTGACGAAACACAGGTTGATTTTAGTTTTAACATGATTTATATTTCCAGACGGTTTGAAAATTGCAGTTTCGTTAGCGTGTTTTAGTGAGTGTCATGAAATATTCAATTTGCCAATTCCCTAATACTACCATCAAAATAACATAGTGGATGAAGCCCAGTTCTCAGTTTCTCAAAATTGTTGATGTTCATGAGAATTGAATTATTCCAGTAA
Source organism: Erynnis tages (assembly GCA_905147235.1). Taxonomy (NCBI): domain Eukaryota; kingdom Metazoa; phylum Arthropoda; class Insecta; order Lepidoptera; family Hesperiidae; genus Erynnis; species Erynnis tages. The sequence continues at coordinate 12,961,857 of LR990072.1, read as the reverse complement.
ATAAATTTTCTGATCGTAAAATGTGTGTAATTTAAGATAACATTTATAAAGCCAGTCTTTCCTTATATTGTAAGATAAACATAAATAAACAGTATAGGTATCGTTGGTTTTGATAATATAATTCTAATAATATAATTTTTCCGCTAGCTAGCTGAGTTCGGTTTTGCTCACATGACGAGTAGTTGTATTTATTTTTGTTAAAAATTTGAATCTGTTAGAATCCGTCTGTGTTAGAAATTATCCAAACATCAAAAGTTTCGGGTCGATCAACAAGTGCTCGTTCACGTGCCCGTGTGTCATATCTGTCGTGTATTTAACCTTATCACTTATCAAAGTCTATAAACTTTGTAAACCTCCGCTTGTGATGTTGGTAGGTACGTACCTATAACCGATATATCTATCTGTCTTTGCCAACGTTTTGAGATTTTATGGAAAGGTCATCGGGACCCGTTCAATACGGAACAATAGTGTTCGTTTATGTTTTGTTAGTTAAAATGCGATCACACTTGTGTTGGAACTACTTTAACTGATTAAGTATTCGATACATCAGTTATAACATTCACTTCTTGCCTTTGTACCTATTACAAAAAGTGACTTATAAACACCTTCAATTAATCGTAAGAAGTATTTATTAACAGGATTAGAAGGAAAAGAAATATATTCGTATTAAGATTACGATAATAGATATCGATTTCATTAACACGGTACCTAATATACGGCACGGTTTATAGTCCAGTCAGTTTGAACATTTAATTCACAATAATTCCAAAAGTTTTCAAACTTCGGTCAAGTGAATGGTACATTGGGACGACAATAAATCTCATTTTGCAACCTTGTCCGCAGTCCGGAACATTGCTAAAATTGCAATTAAATTAATTTTTGCTATATGGTCGTGAAAAAAATTCCAAAAGTTCTGCAAACTTGGAGTGGTGTTAAATATATTATTTTACATCACGTGTCAAATTTGCAACCAATTTAAGTGTACGGAACATTCTTTTTTATTAAAATTAATGTTTTTCTTTATTAAACTGAAGGAAAACGTTCCAAAGGTTCTGCAAATTTGACAGATATATCGGAAAAATATACCGAACGATTGTATAAATTTGCAACCTTTTACGTTGACCGGAACATATTTATTTATAATTCTTTTTAATTCGTGGTCATTTTTTCGAGTAAGGTGGTCTCGGAATAATTACAAAAGTTTTGAAACTTGGTTGCAAACTTCGAAAACATCTATTCTGATGCATTTGCAAATTTGCAACCTCATACGCGATCCGGAACTTTATGCAATTTGCAAAAATGTAATTTTTTTATTTTATCACCTTATTACATTTTTGCAAATTGCATAAAGTTCCGGATCGCGTATGAGGTTGCAAATTTGCAAATGCATCAGAATAGATGTTTTCGAAGTTTGCAACCAAGTTTCAAAACTTTTGTAATTATTCCGAGACCACCTTACTCGAAAAAATGACCACGAATTAAAAAGAATTATAAATAAATATGTTCCGGTCAACGTAAAAGGTTGCAAATTTATACAATCGTTCGGTATATTTTTCCGATATATCTGTCAAATTTGCAGAACCTTTGGAACGTTTTCCTTCAGTTTAATAAAGAAAAACATTAATTTTAATAAAAAAGAATGTTCCGTACACTTAAATTGGTTGCAAATTTGACACGTGATGTAAAATAATATATTTAACACCACTCCAAGTTTGCAGAACTTTTGGAATTTTTTTCACGACCATATAGCAAAAATTAATTTAATTGCAATTTTAGCAATGTTCCGGACTGCGGACAAGGTTGCAAAATGAGATTTATTGTCGTCCCAATGTACCATTCACTTGACCGAAGTTTGAAAACTTTTGGAATTATTGTTAAATTTTCGATTTTGAATGTTCAAAATGACTGGACTATTAAGTGGTATTGGGCGTATGTTAAAAAGTTACAACTACATTATAATAACATAAAATAACAAACTCTTTCAACTTAATTTGCGTAAATAAGCAATAGAGATAATTATTTGGTTTCAACAGAAGGAGGCTTTTGTCGTAACGGTATCCGCTTACAAAGAAATGAAATAATACATACGTTATGTGACACCATATAGAACCATAATCCCTTTGAACTGAAATACCTACTATAAATCGTGACTAAGCCCAAGGCTTTTATATGACACCAAAACAACGTCGGCGTAGCGTGGTTTAAATCACGTAGTATCAACGGTGACGTAGCAAGCGCTCGACAATTAGATTATGTGTGACGTGAACGTGTACGTTTAGCACTTCATGATTATGTTGGCAAATTAGTAAGCCCTTATCCTAATTGACTGTTGCAAAATGACGCAACCGACCGACCAACAAAAGCGACAAAATTCAGACATAGGTCTCTGAATGGAGGTGTCCCAACAGACAATATGAAAGAACATGCGAAATTACGCAATGACAGAACAAGGGGTAAGTAGAGCTAGCATTATGAAGTACATATACTTAGAAATGAAAAAGAAATACGGGATGTTTTTGGGATATTAAATAATTATTAATTTCGAAGCCAGTATCCAAAGGATTGATAAAAGACTAAAACGCAACCTTGTCAACATAAACAGATTAAATGATTTTGACTCGAGTTATTTTGTGCTTATGTTCGTTAAATTTATCTCGTTTTTCTTGTTTTTTTTATTATTGTCATGTCAATTTATTTATGTGACAGCGAGACAAATCAGCCACACCGTTTTGTATGACTTATAAGAAGCATGTTAATATTCTATCTGCTAATTGACGTAGTTCTATTGTTTGCACCGATATAACAAAAAATGTGTTTGTATCTCTTCTAATTGGTGGTATTTCAATATTAATTTTATAATGCTTAAATAAATGCTTAAATATTTTTTTTTACTTTTGTTGTTGTGTTGTTGGAAGTACCTGTATCTTATCTTGAGTATATTCTTGCGTATGGATGTCGTAAGAAGATTAAACGGATAAATTTAGTGATAAATGTGATAATCTATGGTTAAGCATTAAAATCGTTTGTCCTGTCTAGCTATTAATGTAAAGTCTACTGGCTGCAAAAATTAAAAGACAGATTTTTGTAACGTATTTTTATTTTATGTTGTAATCGTCTAAAAAGGTTTTGCCGAAATTTCAACTTCAGCCGGGTCTTGGTTTTGCTTTATCAAGATTGCACGAAAGTTTGAGTATCAGTATTGGCAAAACATAAACCTAACTTTTTTGGATACCTTTAATTTGCGTTTAACAAGACCTCTTTGTAAAATTACCATAAATTCCTTCAAATAAGATAGGTAATTGGCACAAAACGACGTCGGTTGGTTAGAATTGTCAGCAAGTGAAATAATGTAAATTATATTGTTTAGGATAAATTCATAATCTCAAGATAAACTTTATTGGGATACATGTATAGTTTTATCTGATTACGTGGCATCGACGTCACTGTGACGTGTGACATCGAAAGAGCGATAAGCCAGATTAGTTTAAAGGGTGGTTCACGAGCATGCACTTGTAGTGTCTCTGATACTTGCTAATTTTCTTTTTCGATTTGAACTGTTTTCCGTTTTTTTCCTGGTCTACGGTAACCTGAGGGCAGCCGATATACCTACTGTGCTATATTGCTATATTATGTATGACGTCCATTAAGTGTGCACAACTCCTGACATGAAGGTGAAATTGGCGTCCAAAACTAACAATGAATAACAGATTTTAATTTTGTTAAACCTTACGATTGCTATATGCTGTGGCTTCTTAAATACAGAAATTGAACTTTACTCTGTCAAAAATATAAACGTTGAGGATATGTTTAATTATAAAACAGTCAATTGTGTATGTATCATTCTATAAATCGCCGCTTAACTCAAACTCATTTGTTCGGGCTGAAAGTACATTAAAGTAAAATAATATCTTCAAATACAATATGTACAAACAATCGTTTTTGTTCAAACTTAACGTTTCCTTCGCGCGGCCTTTAAAAGCCAATGACCATTCCTACCTCAGGAGAGTTGGTGCACGATGATGTCATCGTCTTTACTTAACAGGTCTGATTCATTGTTTATAGTCCAGTCACAGATGGCATCTTTTCAGGGATTTTGACTTTGGTGGTGGGCTCTTTTAAATAATTGATTGCGTCATTTTTAAGTAATTTGTAAATGTTAGTGCCTGTTTACTTTCGGCTTGTAGTGTGACTTATTGGGTGGTCAACATTTGAAATTTAAAAGATTCCAATTGTTGTCACATCAGATGCTTACCAAGTCAGTTTGAAGTTTTGCGATCATGAGTTCATGAGTCAGTGTTTTGATGGTACTGTTTTTAAGCATTGCAGACAAATGTTAAGGTAGGAATTCATTATAAGGGTAGGAGACTTTGCCCTCGGCTTCGTCCGAGTAGATTTTAATGTTAACCCAGGTTATCGACTACGGGAATACCAAATTTTATACTAATCTGTTCAACTGTTTTTGCGTGAAATAGTAACAAACATACAACGTATAGCAACGCATAGATAGTTTCTGAGATTTCTGGATTTCATCCATCCATCCGTTTATCCATCCAAAACTTTTTTAATAATATTAAGTACTTAGGTTAAACAGTGTGTGGTATACTTATATTTTATACATATTGTACTTTAACATCAGTCGATATTTAATGGATACATCGAATTGTTGATAAAGCTTACTACTGACTTCATCTTCAATCTTTATGTCAATGAGGCATAATTCGTACGTAATCCGGATACATATCTCAGTATGACGCGACAGGATCAATAATTTACTTGCAATCCACTCGCTGCTGAGATTTCCTGGCCATCCAATTAACTGAAATGGAAACACTGAGGAAGCTCTCCATAAACTTAAACGAGCTTAACAATGTTGGTAGCAAGTACCTGTATGTATTTATGTGTATGTAGTGGATGCTTTGCTATGATTGATAAGTGATGTAAAAGGTTTGACGACGTATGGCGCTGCCAGTACTTGGATGTGTGAGATCGTTAGCACAAACCATCAAAATTGGTGCAGGAACGTTAGTTTTAGAATTAGACACACTATAGACAAACTTTGATATTCCCCTTCCTTACTTATGTTGTCTATACAAAGTTAATCCGAGTTCAGCTTCAGATTTTTCAAAATTAACTGTTTAAAAGTTTCACTCCCGCAGCTTCCATTTTAATTTTTGATATCCCTTTTTTGGTCTCTGTAAATTGAACTCCTCCTAATTGACTAACAGTCACTAAAGTATTACGGGCAAAAGACTCACCTAACCACCTATCATATCATAAAGAGTGAAGAAGCATTGTAACAATTGAGATTGCAGAGATCAATGACGCACACACTTCCGTCAACAGTTCTCGAGATAAATAAAGGACATGAATAAATAACGCTTACTTTGTCTTGAGGTAATATCATCTCGGTCTGTACCGATTGATAGGTACTTGAACTTTCCTCTGCTTTAATCTTTGCAGAATTTAAATTTAAATAACGCTTGACACTCCCTGTGTCGGTGGTGCTATGGACCACATAAGACAAGTACACAACACATCCAGACCAGCAACTGAAATTCAAATTCATCATTCAAATCTCTGCTCTGCTGGGAATCGAACCCAGGACCGCGCAGCGCACCGGTGTCTTAACCACTGCGCCACTTGGGTCGCCTATTGAAGAATTGAAGTTTTAGTCTCCTCCAAACGACAAAAGATATGAGGACGATGAAGGTTAATAGCCTCATAAGAAGTATTTTTAGCATCCTATTATTTGCTCTAAAGGCTTAACCATATAACACATTGTAGTGAATGCCAACCTAAATACTGGTGGGAGTGTCGTCGTAAACAGCCAATAATACGGAGATGGCTTCAATCAATCGCTTATTGCTTTCCCTTAGACATGTGTGTTGTGATCACAAATTTCCACGCAATTCGTACACCGACTGTATCTCTCGTAATAACGTATTTCGTGGTCATTGTTTTTCGATTGAACCTTTGCTTTAATTCAGCAAACGTTTCAGTATTTAGTTCTAGATCTTATTTTTGCTAGATTCGCAGAATATACCTACACAAATGAAACGCGCAAATTTTAATATGTTTTGAAAGGTTATTCCCAAACACAGTATCAATAGAAGAATTTGTCAGCGATTTGATATCTAATATATGTGTTTTACCTTATATTGTATTTATTTTTGTTTCCTGGACTTGTATCTACTATGAATATTTAAAAGGCATATATGGTTGAGTGTAGTAGCTACTACTAGTAGAACTAAGGAAAATCAATATTTAACGATTGAATTTCAAATAACTCATGATTACATTAAAGATTGATGCAGGATTTTTAGGCTGGCTTTTAAAAATAAATCGCTATACCAGCGAACATGCCTGGAATTACCTAAAAAGGAAAGCCTAACGACGCGTAATCGCACAGCATGAAAGACGTTTAAATTGTGTAATGAGTTGGCACAGCGGGCGGTGTGCCACCGACAGGTCGCTCGGTGCCAAGAGAGGCGTGTGCCAACCCCGAGGTATCAAAGCCTTGTACACGAATGCTTTGGATACTATCTTCACCAATCTTGTCTATCTCTACTATATTAAATTGTACACAGATATTGTTTGCATCCAATTTGTGACCCATTGCAGGGTTGTATCTTCTCTAAGGAAGGAGTGGAGGCCCTATTCCAAAGTTAAACCGATATATCACAATTATGTCGAGAATGGTATGTATCATTGAACGAAGGCGTGAAAATATTCCCAATTATGACTGTATCTCACTACGCATTGAACAAGGGGTGTAAACATTATTCCCACTAAAGACGGATGCATTGAATTCGGCTCTGAAAATTGGGTCTTATACGAAAATTACCATATCAAGCTATGCCCGAGGGAAAGTTAGATAATTTTAATATACATCAAGTACCTACACAACATTGAAGCATCTGACAAGTTTAATTATTAAACTTGAAGGCGCGAGGCGACGTAAACTATTAAGAAGTTGCGAGTTTTCTCATTATCGTCGGGCTTTCGAGTTGGAGTTAGCCAAGATCTAGTTTAATAGCTAATGCAAAATTTTAAGCTCGTTTGTTCTGAAAAAGTTTCATGAAATTGGTTTTTTAAATTTGTTTCTTTTCGTTTGTAATTTGTTTGGAGTTAATGTTTACTTGAAAATCTTTTTATTAAAACTCGTTGATGATCTTATTTTGAATGATGAAACTCATATTACAATATTTAAAACCCCATCTTACGTGGTATCTTGTGATTCATCACTTGGTACTCATAAATACTAACGAACCAGCGCCAATACCACCAAGTTTTAAGAATTTTCTGCAGTCCATCGATATTATTATAATATATGTTTCTCCGAACAGCCGCCTTTTGTTCTAATATTATAGTATTCTAGTGTTTGGCAGCCACTGTTTAATACCCTATTCGTAATAGTTTTACGATCCTAATGGTTTTAACAATGCTTCTACGATCTGTTTGTCTTCATCACTTCTTATTAGATGGTACTTTGAAAATGTTCTTAAAGTATTGATCTCTCTTCCTGTGCTACTCCTTAATGATATTAAATGTGTAAAAGGATCTGACTTAAAAGCTTTTCGCCACTTGTTAGTCCGTAACGCCAACGTTAGTCCGTAGTTTTGTTTGTTCTAAATAGGGTAAATAATGTGCCCTTCGAATCTGTTCCACAACGTTTTTTTACTGTGGAATTCCCAAAACGAGCAGCAATTTTCTCAACTTCTTTTTTTCTTTTTATTTTCACGTTGGAATTATCGTCGCGATCGTTCAATTCTAGATCCTATGTGACCATTGAATTTATTGGATATTATCTCTGTATAGAATTTTTTTTATTACCTTACGAAGTTTTATTTTGCAGGGGCTTTTGATAAAATTTGTTTTTGAATTTTGTTTAGTCTTTTACGATTTGATTTTAGTTTGTTTGCGCGTTTGTTCTTTTACGATTTAATTTTGAGTTTGTGTTCGAAACCTATAAAACTTTTAGAAATAGAAGAGTACACTTAATTTAGCGTCGGTGTCAAACCAGCGGCGTTGTCAGAATTGATCGAGTTGCCGCTCAATATTGGAGTCTCCCTCGATGAACGTTGTAATTGAGTCTATTCTCTCGGAGTAAGAGATCCGATTTTCAATTTACCGAAGAGTTATTGCTTGTGAAGTGACCTCCTTTTTATGTTTGTGGTACAAGGTTCAGTTGGTTCAATTCGTGTTATTTCTATATTCTGGGTTTTGGTCAATATTGTATTCACGGTATTTCAGTGAACTCTAGGACAAATTATTTTGCAAACACATTTTGTATTTCCATACCCACATTATTTTTAGCTTCGTGTTTATAATTTTCCATGTTTAAGTCTAAAAATATGAATTCATGAAACTATTTTAATCGTGAAACTTGTACTAACATTTATTGCAGGCAGTTTTCAATCTATGGAAGAGCTTTTTCTTTTCATTCAACTTTGACGTCTGACTCAGTGACGCACGTTATTTTTATTGCACAATCCCATTAGTACTGTGGCCTTTACATTTTATTTCTATTTTAAGTCTTACAGTCTGATGCTGCTTTTATTTTTCTAATAATTAAGTACAGTCTTATTGCAATAATGGATTGAAAATTTAGATGAAGTCGCTGTTAATAGTATGCAACTAAATCGAAGAAAATGACTGTACTAAAGAGAAATTTTCTAAGTTTACACAAAATGGCACGGCACAAAATGGAAACAGCGTGGAAACAACTGAAGCTAACGATCCGGGCCTCGTTACAGCGGACGTGGGCTACATTTGAATAACAAATATATATTATGGTCCGGAGGGAGGCCCTAGCTGCTATGTACCTACACTAACCCATGCCCTGGATGTCGTTGAATGTAAATTTTATATTGGTTGATAAAATAGAAACAGTATGTGCTAATAACAGAGAACATTCACGTTTCTGTATAGACGGGAAATTATTTGGAAAATAAAGAATATTCCAGAATATAGTTAGGTATTTGACAAGCTAATATAGCAAAGAGATGGTCACATATTTCGCAAGGATGATCATCGATGAGAAGTAAAATTGAACTAATGACGTGATGTAAACAGTAATTAATAGGCATTTTACTATTTAGCCTTCTGTTTAGTGTTACTGCAGCCTTTTAAAGATGGAGAGGACAGGTGGCAAGGAGTGGTATATTCGCCTGTAAACATCAAAATTAGTACATATAAATTTCCAACTTTAATATTACTTTAATCGTTGTATCATAAATTTTAAGTTCAAATGGAAAAACGGTATTACAAATGACGGCAACGATTTAGCAGGAACAAAGGCGATTTCACGACCAACTTAAATCAACCAATAAACACGGTGCACTCTGGTTCGCACCGCAAGTGTGACAAAGCTTTTAAGTCAGAAACGCGCTGGATAATATCATTAGGGCGAAAAGGCGCGCAGCAGGCGACACCCGGCCAACCGACTCGCACTCAAAGGGGGGCACTAAATGGAAAACTGTGTTACAATCGCAACTACGGGTGGAGAAAATGAAAATGTACAGCTAGATGAATAGAATGGGGTCTTAAGTGAAAAATGGGGAATAGAATCGAACAAAAAGATAGAGAAGAAAGCTAGTGTCTTTCTTCGTATTCTATTTACGATGCATTGCCAACAATCAAATAAAGTATATTGTGGACTGTGACATTCCGTCGACTACAATGTTTCTGTGTTTAAGCTATGCCAACAACGTAATGGACATATCGTTATGAAATTATTGTTTTTAAAATTGTAATGCCAACGTACAATTGCATTCCGTTCAAAGTCCAACAAACATATAAATCGGTGAATGACATTACATATTTTATGGTGATATTGAGCAGACGTTCAATATAGTTGAAACGGAAATCATAGACGGATGAATTACGATTATTTTACGAGCAACGGTAGTTTGGGTGTAAATGTTTCGAAATATTATTTTCCCTGGGTCACTGCCAACAATACCTGAGTGTTCCTTTCATGTGAATCGCGGTTTATGTTGTTCTGTTTTTGGACTCTACTCGCTCGTTTGGCTTTAATCTTAAGAGTTTTGTATATACGCCATGAATTTAGAAAACTTTGATAGCGTGATTCAGGATACCAGTAGCGCCATCTCTTGACTTGACAAGTGACTGATACCGCCACATTACCATCTGTCTCCTTTCGAGCCTGAATAATATTATTTTCCATCTTTCCAGAGGAAGAATGTTACCACTGCATGGCCAGCGTCGTGGCCTCCAAGGAGAAGATGTTCATCACGCAGACCAAGCTGCACAACGAGACGACCTGGAAGACAGTCATGCAGATAGCGAAGAAACATGCCGTAAGTATCTTTCTTTGCTTTACTTATATAAGGAAGGGGTAAAAATGAAAGATTTTGTCTCCTAAATTATTTTTATTCTTTTAGAGCACCCGAGCACCTTCCTTCCTTCCTTTCAGCCCTTGTCCACTGCTACACTGTTACACACAATCTGCCATCTTTTTCCTACATAGATACAAAGACAAAAACGTATTGCACGAATATGGGTTAGTTTAAGGTTTTACAAAGTATTTGATCCAGATGGCTAGCGTGGAGGACTAAGATTAAGACTAATCCTTCTCATTTCGAGAGGAGACCCAACCTGTAATGGGTCGCTAATGGCTTACAAACAAAAACAATACAATAACCACAATTAAATTAAACTTTTCCATCCGAAAAAAGGATACATATGCAAACATATACAAATATAGTGCTTACCAAAAAAAATCAATATAACACCAAATCCACCAACAAGAAATTTCAAAATGGTCTTTCGAGCCGGATACTGGTTAAAACCAGTTCCAAATTAAAAATCGACGGAACACGTAACCATAACTCAACAAAGGTGGAATTGCGTGCGGTGCGCAGTATTAACGCCAGCCCGATAAAATAGCTTCACGGCGGCCGTGTCACGCGACCGCTATAGCTACTCTAGCTGGTACACATTATCGAGAATATAAAAAAGCTTTGTATACATACAAATACAGTACCGGGAATGATAGAAATATTTATGTAGTGATTACCTGGAAAAGAAATGGTTTTTTTATTGTAATTTTGTTTGGATAATAGATCATACAACATAGGTATCTAAAATGGTAGAAATAGATTGATGATAGATTGATTGTGCAAATAAACGTATTGTTATATTTTTATTTTCTTTACCATAAAATCTGTATTATTGCTTTTTACTACATTATTTTGAGATATTTGGAATATATAAAGTAATTCGTGATCTAAGTATTATGTACAATTCTTATCTAATGTAATACATATTAATGTAATATTAAGATGTGGGGTGACACCGCCTCTATAAAGTGGTGGTATTGGCTTTACACTAATAAGTCACGCAATGCCACTTTGATGGAGTTGTGTTTACGTTTTCACCCAATTGTGTTCAGTATCAAAATTAAATATTATTATATATCGATATTTTAAACAAAATCCGGCTCGAAGGACCGTCATTTGATAAAAGTTGGATATTTTAGCTTACTTTTGAGATTTGTCTTTTGCTTCTTTCGAAATTTAGAAGCTTCACTGGTATACGTTAGTTATATATTTTTTATAATTTCATAAAGTAATTAATTTATTTTCGTTTTCCTATGTTAATGGTTTAAGTAGGTGTTATTTATTTTTAATTAATTTGATTCAAAGTTGATTTTTGCTAGATTCTCATGCTAAGGAATAAATCACACTTTTTAACACTGTTTAATCAAGAAAAAAACAAGCCATATGCATTTGTACCAACATATACGACAGTTTCTCGTAGAACTGACCTCGTCTGCAAGAAATTACTAGGTTAGTGTCGTTGTCACATGATAGTTCCATCCATAGAAATATGAAGAAGTAGAACGGTTATATGGGCGGGGCAGGCGTACCCTACATTCTGCTCAACTGAGCGCATATTAACTCATTCTATAATGTGGGCATGATAGAGTGAGTTTGAAGCGTGAACGCCGTTAGCGACAGTAGATTAGGCAAATATGTCATTGTTGCCTTTCTGCTTACTTCCTTTTCTATGGTCGTACCAATAACTGGACACTCGTAGGTATTAATTATGTTGGTCTTTATTAGCACCGCACCTCGCATTGTCGACTATGCTGATGTCACGCCGATGCGGTCTAGACTAGACCATAGCGTAAACATCTAATAATACTCAGGTTTTGTTGACATCACGACCAATACTACATATTGACAAAAGGTTATATATTGAAGACTAAATCTTACCCGCGGTTTCGTCCGCGTGGATTTTAAAACGGTCCAGAGAGGGATAAAAAGATTCTATAATTATGTTAATCCAGGTTAAAGCTATGTACATACCAAATTTCATCCAAATCTCTTGAGCCGTTTTCCATCCTCACAAACGCTCACATTTGTAACGATCTGGCACGAACAGCTAGTCATGCTATTAGGCAGTTATATATTTCGACAAAATATACCTATAAACAATTCTGATTATAATCAGTCACAAACGAACATGAAAAATTCACAAAACAAATTTCCGTCCCACGCCCCACGTACCTAGTAATTTTCAATCGATTTGGTCCGTGTCGTTCACCCTGTGTTTCATTAAAACATAATGGAATCTTGCCCACTTTATTGCATGCAATTTGTCCGGAAATTGAACGAAGAGCTTACAATATTAAATTCAACTTAATATGGCCTTGTAATTCGCTGTACTCATATTCATTTAAAGACTGACAAAGTCTTAAAATTTTAATGACTTCTAAAGTACTGACTGATCAAACCAAAGGTAAAGGTATACCAACCACGTTATGTATGTAATATAAATTTCCAGTATGTAATATAAATTTGCACAAGTATATTGGAACGTATGTTGGACGTTGGACGAAACTTGCGTAAATTTGTTATAACAAACGGTTCAGTATACTTTGCAATTGTTTAAACTTGCACAAATGCACAAGTATATTGGAATGTATGTGTGTGACTACCATTAGTAGAAGAAATGACCATCATTAATTTTAATTGCCTTGTACACCAGAATTTTAAGGAAAGCAGGAAGAAATAGCTCTTATGGCAGCCACACACATTCGAACGATAGTTCGAAATTTGCGAAAGAATCTTCCAAAATACGTTTCAATATCAGCAAGTCTAAATTTGCGCAAGTATTCTGTACTCTGATTACCAAGGCATTATTTTGTCGAAACCTTGGTAAATAGAGAACTGCTAAAACCTACAGTTTCCGTACAGTATGCCGGGTTGTTTGCAGAAGTCGGCCGCGCAGCACCTGTCGCGGCTGTCGGGCGCGATCGGCCCGGAGCGCATCTACGCGGACTGGCAGTGGTGGATCCTGGCGGCGCTGCCCTTCCCGCACCTGGTGCGCGTGCTCGACTGTTTCTTCCACGAGGGGATCAAGGTGAGGCTTCGCCTCTTCCATGGCTCTAGGATCGAGTTTTAAATCGCCATCCTCATCGTCCATACTTTGTTCTTTCACGGGGGTGTTGAAAGGGAGGCTTGCGATGTTAAGCTTTGCTTCAATGATGCGTAGAGCATTATTACCAAATTCAGATTCACTAATGTCATCGACTCATCGTTTTGTATCCTACTGTGTTTGCCATTCACTTATTTATTGCTTCAATATGTTTGAGTTACGAAATACGCAACATTTTCTTGATCATTCAACAAAAATTCTTCGTAATAAGAGTGATTTTTTATACTATGTATTCATTTATCATTGATATCACCATACCAGCGATGATATCCCTTTCTATTCTATTATCATCTAACATAAACTTTACTTTAGTATCGCAAGTAAATCAAGATTTGTTTCAAATTCATAATTATCACCAATGTTATCTCCTCACTATTTCCATCCGACATCTTCGCGTCTCACTAATTAATCAGTCACCCTCCACCAAATTTCACGCACCGTTTCACCGTAGCCCACCATCGTTCATCAAGCCGTTTAATTAAGTAGCACGCGTAGTACGTGATTGTACGGTGAGGTGAATGCTTGATTAACTCTCTATTCTCAGGTGTTCTACAGGGTAGCGTTGGCGATACTGATCCTGTTCCACAAGCACTCGGCGAACCAGAACTCGGAGTGGTACGCGGAGGCGACGAAGAACGGCGTCGACCACGCGATCGACAAGTTCTGCAAGAACATGCCGGCGTCGCCGACGAAGCTCTTGCGGACCGCTTTCAGTATAAGGGCTTTAAGGTAACGTTTGATCGTGGTTTAAATGTCGATTTAGTTTTACTCTGGTAGAAACTTCGTTACTCTTCGAAGTTAGTAAGCCTGGCCACATTGACAAATCTCTAACGACTACCCTTGAGTTCCTCGTGTTAGTAGGTGACGGTGATTTATTTACCATCAGGTGGCCCGCTTACCTGCTTGTCTGCTCTTCTAAGAAAAATAAATCGTTAATCGTTCCCATTTGAGAATCGTTGCCAATCAGAGGGACTCGTTTGGAAATGAATCGAAGGAAATTCGAAGAATCGACAACCGATGAAAAAAAAGGTCTTTGAAAGGGGTTCAGGTGAAATAATAAAGAAAACAGAAAAAAATACACTGGAGTCTGATTGACCAATTGTGATTACAAACTGATGGATGGATGGATGAAGAGGTTCAATGCATTATTTTATTTCATTTAATCCGGGAAACAAATAAATAGAAATGACCTTTGCATTAACGATATTTGTGTGTGTAATAAATTTCCTAGATTACAATTTATAACCCGAAATTCTCACAGTTCACAGTACATATCCCGGGTGTTCATAAAGACGGAGATGACGCTCAAGTCCAAACAGATGAAGACTGGCTCCCGGCTCGTCCGTTCCCGATCATCCGACAACCTGCCCCCTAGCCAGTCTCAGGTCAACATTCAGATGATGTCACACACCCTGACGATACGCGAGGTGAGTCACATAAACCAATAAAACATTTAAATAATAACATATTCGATGTTGATGATGATGATGCCTTTGATGTTAGTGATAGGATTGATCACGATAAGGAAAGCAAACATGAACTTGCCTTCAAACATTCAAATTATAATGTTTGATGTCGATGATAAAAATGCCTTAGATGTTAATGATAATTTTGATCAAAATGCCGATAGTTTGAAGGGCGGCGAACTGTTTGATAAAAGTGTCGATTGTAACTTCATAGCACAGTTATGAAGGAATGCTTTATAGGCGGTAATTCCAGCAAACAATTGGTACCGAGGATAATTTGTAGTCAATGAAAGGAAACTATGTCAATACTTTTTAAATTAGCTGTAGTACTACTTTTTTCAATTGTCGTGTCATATAAGCGAGCTGGTGTATTAGTGATGAAATATGGGAAATTATATGTGTTAGAAATTATTTTACTTGATTTGCAGAGAATGTCTGAGGAAACGTGCAAACAGATGGTATCGTACACGACAGCAACATTAGGCGTGGCTTTGGCTTTTCTTTCTCATTCAATCATTCGGTTGCGATTCTAACACGACTAACTTCAATCGTATCGAATTCAATTACAAATTCGATGAAAAAACAAGAGACTTTCGTCTCGTACTGTTGTAAAATACAT
The DNA here is from genome assembly GCA_905147235.1 of Erynnis tages. Lineage (NCBI taxonomy): Eukaryota > Metazoa > Arthropoda > Insecta > Lepidoptera > Hesperiidae > Erynnis > Erynnis tages. The sequence goes on along the minus strand of LR990072.1, from coordinate 12,946,305 downwards.
ACCTTTTTTTTCCTTTTTCCTTTGTCACACGAAATTATGTTATGTTTCGTCTGTGTAGCGAAAGATTTGTGAATGATTATATTGTTGTGTTTATCGATGTTACCATTCGACACGACACGATCCTCATGAGACTGATAAAAAAAAAACAGAAAAAACCAAACAAGATGTCGTTCATTTCACTGGCTTTGAATGGATTTGTTATTTCATATCCTTCGATGTTATGATGTGTTGTCTCTTTATTCTAAGATTATGATTTAGATTAAAACGAATACTTTGTACACGTGTTGCGAGATTGGCATGCGTTTGATATGCATTCGATCACAACGAGAGGTGTAAGTGGAGTTTTGCGATGTAACAAGTAAATGGACATAGCTTGAACATATTAACTTTCGATGAGGTTTTCGATGACAGTGGCGTGACGGCATGTAGTCGACTGTTTTGTGTGAGTGCTAACTATGTGTCGATTTTCCCGTTAGGGGTCGCATTCGCCGGGCCCGCGCGCCCTTTCGATGGGCGTGTATCCAATCCAAGCGATCAAGTCGCAGATACTAGACCAGAGCGAAGTAAGACTAAGTAGCATTATGTCACAAATCTAAGTGTCGCTCCTTTAAGCTTGCGACGAACGTCGATGTTTAGATGCACCGCTTGCTATCTAGGTGTTTCATTATTATTATTATTATTATTTTTATATTAATTCGATTTTTTAAATTATTTTTTTATTATAGCAAGTCGTCGCTTACCAAAGTTTTCCAGATTTGCGTCGCTTCGATTATTGTTGTTGTTGTTGTTGTTGTTGTTGTTATAATTTTATTTTGCATTTTTTTCGTGTTTTTTATATAATAGTGATCAGTTTATATGATGTCAAGGAGCATAATATGTTTAAATTTATGCATTTCATATATTCTGATTTATATAGTCTAGCAGCATGACAGCTCGTATTTTTCTGTAGGTAACAGTAATAATCGCTATTGTTTTTCTTTGTGGTCTTATTTCTTTTGATCGCATTTTTATTATTTCAAGCAGTTAAGTGACTCAGGCATTAAATCCCAATTGTTTATCCTATTTTCTAGAACATTAATTACAAATTTTCCAAAATCTACACCAAAATTAAAACTGTTTTCCGATTAATAAAATTTAATTACGTCGTTTTCAAAATTATCATGATGAAGGCTGATGTTCGCAGAGCCCACGGACCTCGCACAAAGCCCTGTGGTTTCCCTTCCCTAACGCCGTATTCAGGGATAAGGAGCACCATTCCTCAGATCTTAGACAGAAGGTTTGAAGTAGTTCCAACTTCAAGGGTATATTCACGGTGGTATATTGTAAATTTGGGCCGTAGATCGTGGTAATTCGTTTCATGTATAAAATGTATATCGATGGGTCGTATGTATTAGAATTTATCTTAGTCGGACTTACAGACTGGAAGTTGTATTCAAAGAATAACTCGATGACCAGTACGAGCGACGGTACAACGAACCAAAAAAAATGAAGAGGTTCTTGAGAAAATATAATTTTATCATTATAAAGAAAAATTATAATAATTATTGCATCATAATATTCATAAGCTCTTGGAAAATGTCAAATTTGGTTTAGATGTGTCTGGAAGACATAATTTTATTAATCTTACTCATATTTTTAAATTATTACTACCATTATGATTTGCCTTCAATTTGGATTTCTCATGTTTTTAAAATTTGAAATTATAATATCGGGGTTGGTGCTCTCTTACAATAGTAATTTTGTAACATTATATTTAATATCACATTATCTGATGTAATTATTTTTTGTTTGCGAGTAGTTATAGTTTTTGTAAATTATTCCTAAAAATTGTTTTCCTTTTTTGTATTTAGCACGTAGATAAATTTTAAGGAGTCATTTTTACCATCGTGAAGCAATCGTGTGAGAATTAAGTTACAATTTCTTAGTGTCTTCTGATCTAATTCTTCAGACTCATATTATGGTTGTCTATGCCTAATGCCTTCTTCTCTATTTACTCTTAAAATCAAACAATAAATTTATTAGCTAAATTTGAAGCATATTTCCTACTTCGATATGCTTTGGTTAAAATGTCTCCCGTTGTTGCATAGCTAGTTGACTCACTTTAAATACTTACTAAAGCTAAATTGTCTATTGCATGCGGTGTTGTTTGACTGTCTCTATGTGTAGTATATACACCACCGTACCGTATACGTGTTGTATTCGAACGTTCAGCACAATCACTTGGCACTTGGCCGTCTACTAATCGGTGATTACTAAAGAACTAGATAGCACTATACATCCCACTGTTCTTCTGAATGGTAGGAAATAGATTTTGTTTATATATATGATGAGGAAACTTATTTTGGAATTCACGATAATATTGACATTAAATATTGAGTAATTTAGAATTTACTTGTATGTTTTTTGTAATTAATTTTTACTATTCACATCAGACCTTACACTGTCATTACAATCTTTATTATTTTTTTTACACATTAAGGAACGGGGGATGAATAGTGCGCAAGTTGGCTTAAGTTGTGCCGTTTTTGTGTTATCTAATAGAATAATAGCTGTTGTAGTTGTATCTAGAAGCTTTATGTATTTTGAATATTGCAAATTCTTAGTTATAGTATTTTCAAATTTTAAATCATAATGTAATTTGGAATTCCACTAGCTGATTTTTTTAATTACGCGTTGAAGAAAGTATTCTTTATACCTTTGAAATAATGTACCATTTATTTTTAGTATTTCGAATTCTTACTCATTCAAATCATTCATTAGTAAAATTTTACCATTAACTGGCATGAGATTTGAGGTTTTATCAGTTTTATTTGATTTTTGACCCCTTCATCATTTAACTTTTGTTTGATTACTATGACATCATTTAACTTTTGTTTGATTACAACGAGATTTGGGTTAAATTAAGGATTACAATAATATTAAATTGCAAAAATTGATAACAGTCTTGTATTGTTAATAAAGGTACACTTGTAGAAATGCTTTTAGTGTAGATTGTAAATAGCTAATGATTTCAGTCACACCGTTAAAAATACTCTTATTAATTCCATTTATTTCAATTTAAATATCAGATTTTAAATAAATAAGTTTTCTTAAAAGACACGTAGATTATTTATTAGGTCTTAATTTAATGTAGTATTTTCAGCAAATTGAGTAATTGAATTTCAATATTTAACGTCCATAAATGTATCTTTAATGGATTTCAAAGAACTAATAATGGATACAGTTTGGTAGTACTAGAACTATTTCCGTAAATATTGTTGTCTGAAAATTAGGGCTAAGACTGATATTGAATTAAATTAAATTTGATTGAATTAAATTTGTTAAAATACTTTATTTTATATTTTTTAAATTTTCGGTCCAGAAAGATACCTCTCTTTACTCTAAAAGTAATAATAAAGTTAGAAAGAGTTAGATCCTAAAATGTTAGAGATGCGTAGTTTTATAAGTTCTTTTAGAATAATTGCCTTACTTAATTACTTACTTAATATAATGTATTTTATATGTAATTTAATAATAAAGTGTATGCGTGCGTCCCAACTTAGTTCTTATGAGTAGACTTGAGATATACCATTCTCTTTATTAGTCCTCCTCATTAGAAAAACTTCTATGAGTATTTTAAATAATAAATAAAATGGGGTTGGAATTGTATGTGTAAGGATTTTACTATATTTTATGGCTACTTCATGACGGTCATTCAACCGTCTGCATGCCCATTATGCTCGTCAACTGTTCCTTTAGTACACGAAAAAGTTATTTCGAGACTATTTTTTGTAAATCCTATATCATCATTATATTCCTTAATTTCTTTTTTATCAACATCTTTTACTACAATTATTTCCTTCTCATCGTCATCTTCTACTTTCATTACTTCCTTTTCATCGCCACCTTTTCTTTTTTCAATACTTTTATTTTCGTCTCCACCTTTTACTTTCATTCCTTCCTTGTTATCACCATCTCTTACTTTCATTACTTCTTATTCATCGCCATCTTTTACTGTCATTACTTCCTTATCAAGTAGTGACAGAATTTCATTATCACTATCTATAGTGGTTTCACACGAATTAAATCCCTATTAGCTGGCCATCTTTTTATTTCATCACTTCCAACCCAATCGTAGTGTGATCTTCAATCTAGTTGTTTCACGCGAACTTGATCCTTGTCACCATTACAAATACGGATCGGATTGGTTCGCAGCTGTTCACGCTGTGGTCGTGGCTACCGGTGCGCATCACGATGTACCAGCCGGTGCTGCTGTACACGACAGAGGAGCACGGGTGTTCGCTGACCACATTCTACGTGCGCGTCGAACAGCACGAGCCCACGCTGCTCATGATCAAGACTTGTAACAACGAGGTGAGTTCTTTACTAGCCTGTAATTAACTCGTGACCCAGTGCATGGTGTGGATGTGGGTTGTGCTTCACATGACTTTGAGCATTACTGAGATCTCTCAGACATGCAGGTTTCTTCGTGATGTTTTCCTTCGCCGTTAAAGCTGGTGACATTTAAAATTGTTGTTGTAGTTGTCTAAGTGACAAATTAGATGCAACAATCCCAGTCTACAGATGTAACAACGCAAACAACATTCCTTCGACTCGTTTGATTTTTTATTTTTATGTCTTACGATTAGATGTGACCATCTAACGTCAGGTGACTTACATTTCCATTTGCTACTTTGTTGAATTTTAGACATTAGACATCTCTTGTGTTGTATTAGGTGTTTGGTGCGTACTGCTCGACGCGATGGTTTGAACGCAACCAAAAGGACGAGCGCGGCAATCGCCAGGCCTACTTCGGCACCGGCGAGACATTCCTCTTCAGGTAACATAAAGATTATATCATCTACAATGTGTTTTTTTGAAACTTGATCAAATAATTTATAGATAATAATTTATCTATTTTATTTGCCATCAAATGAAATCTATTTTAACTAGCTTTGTGACAACATTTTATATTTATTTGCTATGTAGAAAATTTGAATATTTTTATTGCTATTGTGTGAAATGTTATTTATTTATAAAATATTTATTTATTAAAACCTATAATTGTCACTAACAACGTGTTTATTTCCTGTTATATTTAATTTTTATTACTTTTCTTTATGGTCAGCTGCTACTTTTACCTTATTTCTATTTTATTTATGCACTTTTTAATTAGATCATAATAATTGAGATTGACATTTACTAAATTTTTTTCTGGATCTTTTTATTCTTTTACATGATAATATCTGTTTCATTTTGGTACTTTTCAATCTCAATTATAAATCTGATTCTTGATATTTTAACTTGGGCTCCGGGTATACGCTAAACTTTCTATTTATTTGCGGCAACACATTTTTTTTCACGCATAATTACTTCACTCACAACCGGCACCTCATCACGTGCTAGAGTTGCTTCGCTTATGTAAATGTTATGCTTTTATTGCGTTGGATATCTGTGTCTCATATCTCTTAAAAATTATTTATTCTTATTTATGTTTTAAATACATTTTATGTTTCTTTGCACTTTTATCAGCTAAGTGTTTTAAGTTCTTTATAACTTCGTCCGATAATGCTATCAAGTGCTCTGTAATTATTTATTGCAATATTATTGCAATATTATTAATTATTTATTGTTATTTTATCTTTTTTAAATCTTCAGCATACTCAGCGATATTAAAATCATTTTTTAAATAATGAAATAGAAATTTAAATTTGAATTTAAATTTAAGTTCCCTTTGCCCAATTTATCTTAAACGTTTAATCTTGTAAGCATAAAGTTTGTCATAGTCTCCTTTACCTTTTTAATAAATTAATGTTTTAAAACTTGGAAATGTTACATCCCGCATTAATTTTCCCATAACCACGATAATTTTTGTACGTTATAGTTATTAATTATTTAAACATACAATTTTGTTTATAATAAGTTTAATTTATGTGTCTCGTGCATTTAATTTCACTATGATTATTGAGTCATGTCCCTTCTTTGTTTTTTCCTTTATTATATTTACAAAAGTATTTTAATTTTCGTCAGTGTTATTTATTTGTCCATACTAATTTTATTTCCTAAATGTTGTGTTTGCCTTAATCTATAATTCTTCTGACAGTCTTATTTGAAGTTTTGATTAGGTGCATGATCTATTTTGTGTCATCAAATATTTTTTACCGTTTGTCCCCAATACTTTTGTTTTTCATTGATTTTATTACTTTTTTTAAATCCACCTTTGTCCTAAACATCTTTCCTACATGTTCTTTGTACCGTTTTTACATTGTCAATCATGTTTGCTGTTTGTTATGAATAAAATTGACCTGTATAATTGTGTGTGTCTTGTTTATACATTTACGTTATTGTATCGTTATCCCGTCTCCCTGCTCGTTATATGTCTCCCTATTACATATCCAACACCGTCTTGTTTGTTTTACGTCTCCAATGTTTGTTTGTTGTTTGCCCCCACATGTTTACGTCCCCTCGTGTCAGATTGTTTGTTGTGTCCCATTCATCATCATCATCGACTCACGCGTGAACAAAAATGTGTCCGACAGCCTGTACCCGGAGCGTGCGAAGTACCCGTGGGTGGGCTGTGCGGCCCACGCTGAAGGCAAGGGGGACGAGCGGGTGGCCCACGGCTCCGAACTCTTCATGGCGGCCGACTCCAAGATGATCACCATCGGCGGCGGGTAACCATCACCACATTACTTTCTGGTTGCAGCCTACACCCCGTCCGGGCTAAGTACCCCTGGGTCGGGTGTCTCCTGGAAGACCAGACCGTTGAGGAGGGGGACGCGAAGACCACACACGCCAACTCGCTGTTCATGGCCGCGGATAATACGATGATCACCATCGGCGGAGGGTAACCATAATTAGCTTTATTTTTCTCTTTCTCCAGCTAGTTTGCATTCCATTGCCAACGCCTTAAAGGTAAGTCTGTCGAGACCATAGATGACTAGAGTTTTTTTATTCTCCATATTGGCTGCCTGTACATTCAGGCTAGGGTGTATTGGATCGGCTGTGTATTAGAACATAATACCGCCAAAGAGAAGAACCCACAGAGATGGCTGCATGTATCACAAATATCATCAACAACATTATCGATACCTTATTTTCCCATCGTATTCCAGCTTGCATCCTTTTCTGACTTAATGTGTGAACATCTGTCTCTTTGAAGGTAATTTCCTAGAGGATAGAAATGTGGAACACAGTATTTGTGATTTTTTATTTGGGAATAATTTAAACCTTGACTAGCTGTCCCGTGACTCCCGGCACACTTCGTTCTGCCAAATATGGGAAAATGAAATTGTTGTTTTATTATGTTACGTTGCTCGCATTTTTTTTTTCAATTTAATCACCGTCTCAACCTTCCTTGGACGAACGTTTCAAAACGAAAATTTGTCAGATCGGTCCAGCCGTTCTCGAGTTTTAGCGAGACTAACGAACGGCGATTCATTTTTATTATATAGTATTAAAGTAACGTTAACAATTTCCAGTGACGGCCAGGCGATATGGATGGACGAGAACATCCGGTTCGGCAAGACGGACCGCTGTTCCACCTTCAACAACCCGCCGCTCTGCCCCTCCGGAGACTTCGAGATCAGGGTGCTGGAGGTCTACGGCTTCTCCGGGGCCTAGGCCTCGCCCCCGGTACCGGTATCATCCCTCATGGTACCGGTCATATCATCCCTGGACCGGGATCACGGCGACAGCGATCGAGTATCGATGCCGGACTGATGGCGTATCGATTTGATGATCTTCGAAGTTATGCAGCGTTTGGAGCGTTTGTGTGCCGTATCGATGCCGGACCGATGTCGATGAGGTATCGATTTGATGAAGCCTTCTTCGAACCCTTTGTGCCGGTATATAATAGTAATCGACGTATCGAGCCTTACTTCGAAGTGAACCGGCTTTCCTACTGATATGTCGACCGATTCTCGCCAATACTCGATTGTGGGTAGATATCGATTAGTGAGCCTCCGATTTGACACGTCGATGTAGCAACTCGATTAGAGCTATCTAAGATTCCGCCTATGAAACAATGAACCAAAAATCAACGTTTGTATCGCTAATTCAACGATACATCGATGTCGACATCGAATGACTCGGTCGCCGTGTATCACTGTAGCCTCGTCCGCACTAGGGACATTCAACTAGTAAATAGTTTTTTGACATGTCGTGAAACTTATACGGGATATGCGCTATCCATTACCGGCCTACGATACCTGTACAGACTACCTTACGATGTATCGATACAGACATCGGCTAGCTGGATACTTGTGTGTTACCCATTAATGACCCACTGGCGGTCGGGTCTCGTCTCACAATGAGAGGGATGTAGGCTACCGTCCACCACGCTAGCCTACTGCGGGGTGGTGGACTTTACATTATGGATAGAACAAATTATTTGTTACTTGTTTTGATACCCTGCCGGAATCATAGGAGATTTTTTCGTTCGCCGATCAAGCTCTAAAGTGTGTCAGGCCTCCTAAAGAATCCTAGTGCGGAGAAGGGTTTGATCCATCGTACCGTCGATATCGCCGACTCGGCTCGCCTCGGACGATTCGGAGTGATAATCTCGTGTAATTCGAAGTGATAATGGATGCTGAGTGGTGTGATGTGTTGTGATGCTTCAGCCGCGAGGCTCGCGCGGTGTTCGTGAATCGACCGCCATTTTGTTTACGTTTTAGTTTCCCGTCGCTATGCTATGCTGCCTTGGAACGTTCTTAGGAGTTAGTTTTCTCGTAAGCAGTAAAGTTGTGAAGTGGGTGAGGTGTGTTCGCCGGAGATTTTTATTTTGAGGTTAGTTAGTCCTCATGAGTGGCAACACACGAACGACCTCAAATAGGACGTGTATCCTATTTGAGGTTGGACGTGGACATGGGGCTGAATGCGTATTTGCTACTCGTTAAAATTTTGAAAATCGATTTCGAAATCGGGTAATCGAATTGGTATACAGATGTATTTTTTAGTTTATACAACCGATTGTAAAGTGAATGAAAAATGTACTGATACAGACTAAAATTTTCATAAAATTCAGTATTATTTTGTGTTGAGGCTAAATTGTAAGTGATTCGATTCGTTAGGAAATCTATCGTATGAGGCATTCGGTTTTGATTGTGGTATGATTGTTTATATTGTGTTGAGACAATGAATTTATATATTTGTTGTATGATGTTATTTAATGGTAGCACTTCACTTGGCTATTTGTATTTGCTTATTTGGCATACTTGTCAAACATTCGCCATTTATACCACAAAATTTTTGCCTTATTGACACTTGTCAGTTTTTTGACGCAACACTGACATTGCATTTCACTGTGATACGCTTGTGTATTTGTTATTTGAATGCCAGTGTCGACGATCTATTAGTCAATATTTGATCAGGTTATTTTACAAATATTTGAATACAAATACGTAAATAACCAAGTGAAATGCCATCTTAAGTGTTGCTGATTCACAAACATCGCGCTGTATGGATTATACGCTTAGTTGAAACGCCCGTTGAGGAGCAACGGAAATTGCATGCTATTTTTCTTTATTATTATAATATGAAATCATCTACTCGTAAGTTTTGACGGTTGGATGGAAGCGGGAATCGATTTTAAACGTTACTTGGCAACACTTATCTGGAGTGTCAAACAAGTCAAATTAAATGCTTTTAAAAAAGCCGCCAATAATTAAAATATTCATTTTTTTTGTGGCCTTGAACGTTGAGTGACTAAATTAAGAGTGGAATTAATTGTGAAAATAGTGTTGCCAAGTAACAATGTTTATGTTAAGCTTTTTCTCGTATCTCGCGACGAATCCGCGACAATCACATCGATCACCGTCTATTTATTTATATCAACCATGTTTTCACGTTGTCCGTTCATCCATCGACTACAAATCGATTATATTTCGATTGCCAACTTCGTGATTGACGAGAAATCGCTTTAACCGCCGTCAAAACTATTTGTAAATATATTCCTACACTTATCCTTCTATGTCATTGTGTATTGTGTACCCCGTAGATTAGAGTGACGGAATTCCGTTCGAAAACAACGAAAACGGGGAACCTAGGTTGTTTTAATGTTACATGTATACATATATACATAATTATAACCGTTATGCGCCCGCGTGTAAGTACAAATTGAATGTCGTAGGTACCTACCCTCAATACGCTTACGTAAAAGCAATATATTTATAGGACCACTTCGAATTTGATCGCGCGTATAGTAAAATTCTGTGAGATAATTATGTTATTTGATTTCCGGTATTTTTGCACGTTATGGGGACTTTACGAAAAGTTAAGCATGGAGAACATATTGTGTGGAGTTATGAAAATAAATACATAAACCTAATAGCAAGACATAACTTAACATAAACATAATAGAATTACAATTCGAGCAATGCATAAAACTTTAAAATGGAAAATTTTACTTTAAGGAATGTCACTCGAAGTTTCTTTAAGGAGTTCTGAAAGTCTTGAAATTAATTTGACGGTAAAATTGTAGATGGTCCATTATCATATCCCGTGAATGTTCGTGTATTATCAAATTAAACATATCAGATTTTCGCGATGGCACATGGCTGTTTTACTTTACGCGCTGTCATAATTCGCTAATTATGTAAATTAATTATGGGGCCTAAATAAAAAGTGATGGCGGACTATTGTGACGGAACATTCCAGTGAAAACCTGCCAAGGTTACTTACTCGGTCACATGACATATAGACAAGAATAACCTCTATTTATATGTATCTAAGGTTCGTTATTCGGCAACGACAGTATTCGGTGTTTAGACCCCGTCGGCTTTAGGCTTGTTATTGATAGTGTATGTAATACGCAAACCGTAAGCGCGTGTCTTTGCTCACAACAAAATACCAAAGATGTAAGAAATACTATTTATATACACCTGATGTGACATTTGAAGATATTGTTGATGGCTAAAATGTGTATATTATTGTCGAAATGATTACTTATTTATAATATAACATATGCGAGTAGTTAAAAAACAAGGTTAATACATATATTTTTGTAAGGGCAACACTGCATATATTTTATCTGTCAACACGAGACTTGTATAAAAATAACAATGTTTATAAACGAACAGAAATATATTTTAACATAAGTCAGATGCACAAATAAATATCATGCCAAATATATATTTTAAAAACCGGCGTGCTTTTATATAAGGTAATATCTTCAAATGTTCGTACAAGAATTGGGGTCGCTATTATATTTTATGAAAGGTTACGTAAAATATGTTTACATTCTAATGGAGGCATAGTATATGGTAACTTTGCAATTATTATTATTCATGAATTTAAAAATGTTTAGGTCTTAGAATTTGTTCCTTCGCCCGGGGTGATACCGTCACCGTCCGTATAACCCGTCGTTTAGCAAGGAGCCCTGTTTCAATTGGAGAAGTGTGGTTGCCGAAGATGCGTTATTTGGGGCAAGGCCTGATGAGATACAACGCACCCACGTGTTACCTCAAATCCAATCGTATTTGAGGTTGGATGGGGGTGTCCTTGAGTTCCAATAACCACCTAATTTCAAGCCTGCGTACTCATTTGCTATTATTTTACGACAAAATTAGATATCGGTTTACATAATACCCATTGAAATAGGTATCAGTGATCGCGAACACGAGTGACCCCAAATGTTTGTCGCGAAGTATTATTTTACACATGTTTGGAGGTAAATGTGCCAAAAACACGGACCATTCGGAATCTATGTCGCGTGAACGGTGTTGTGTATGTTAATCGCTTTCTCTCGTAATAATTCTTAGCTGTTACGCAATCGATGTGTAGTTCGGTGTATTTTGAATCATTAATCAATTTGACGAAACGTAAGCGTCCTGAATTGACCGTTTGTTCTCGAGTAATGTTCAAAAACTCGAAGTATAAGTGCGAAATATATTGGCGGTTGGATTACTATTGTATTTCAGCTTTAGAGTGTGCATAAGCAAGTATGAACTGTGAAAAGAAGTATGAACATCACATAATTACAATAACTATTATTTCAAAACTTGCACTTTCATTAAAATATGTGTATGTGCATCATACATTGATTGTCACTACTATCTTAAGGCTACATCTATGAGTCGATATGCTTGTATAAAATTTGCTCGAGGTTCAAACAAAACAATTGTAAGCAGTTACTTATATCTCTCTATAAATTGCTCGTGTACACACTATCTAAGGTTGCAACATTCTTGCTTTTTGGTATAGCATTCAATGGCCTGTGCATTGTATCTAATCGTCGCATTACGGCAATAAAGCTCTCGAAAACAAGCGGGTAATTCGCGAACTAAGTAGGTAGGTGTGTTCGTAATTTTTCGCAATTACTAAATGTAATTTTCTCATGTTTATAATATATCGAAATGAAATATTAATGTTGAGTCGTGTTGTAGGTGGGTGTTGTTACATATCCCTTCAGTACCAAGGGGCTTAAGTATGTTTTTGTATCAGCTGCCTATGAAGACGTTTATTTGCGTGGTACCGCGCGATTCTTTTGCATATATTGAGCACGATATTGTAGGGACCACACGAAATAAACGACTTTATATTCGCAGATATACGCAGCTTATTTTGTCCTAAGATTTTGTAAATATTATTTTTCCGCTTTAGTCCATCAGAGATTCGTTGTAACGGAACTCGCTTGACATACCTACGTCACAAATGCACTCGTCACGCAATAGATGTAAAAATAAAATAATAATCAGTTAAATGACAATTATTTCTAGTCATACAGTTGATCTACTTTGGGAAGGCTTATGATAACGATCTCTACCACAACAGGTTTATCTTTAAATTTAAAGTATGTCCTCGTGGAGTTCCGAACTGATGGACTGAGGTATGAACCTAACGCAACTGAAGTTTGTCAAGGTACTACATACGACGTTATAAAACTATCAAAAGCCTAAGACTTGTTTTTAAATTCAGATTATTTATGTAATTTATTGAGTAGGTATTATATTGTATATTGTGTAATCTCTGCGGCCTGCGGTCCTACGGTCACATTAAGTTTTAAGTATACTTTATTTCGCTCAGTTATTTGAGTGCGATGGCATCACGAACGCTAGATTGACGTCGGTCGTCGGTGTTGCCAGTTTTATTTATGTATGTAGTACTAGTGTTTTATTTTTAAGTTTTCGGTTGTCCCCGCCGGCCGCAGAGAGCGCCACTCGCGATGCGTTGCTGTTAGCCATTTGTCGTTGATCAGTGTAAAGTCTAGTCTTTATCCTGTTTTTATTCTTTAACGATACAATATTATAAATATTTTACGAAATGATATTTTAAGTTGTGCGATTACGCCCCGGTCGCGGGGTTCTAGGCTCGTGGTTAGTTAGAGTTAAGTACATTTGATGTAAATTATACAGTTATTAATCTCTATTCTCCCTTTCAGTATTTGTGGTGTACGTTTTTTTATGTGAGGAGCGTAGTGTGCCGGCGCTAGTGCGGTTCGCGAGCGCTTTGTTTTGTTACGATGTACTGTTACATTCGAATAGTTTTAGTCGCCCCCGCGGCGGTGTAAAACTCGTTTATGGTAATGTAAATGTTGCTTTATAATGTCTACAAAATATATAATCCTATATACATATTGTCATTTTATTTTGCTATCCCCTTTCCCTGTAAGAAATAGGACCCAGTGATCCATAATGGGTTATAGACAACCATTACTAATATACTGGCCTAGTGTGCAGTTTATGTTTAGTGGTACTGCTGATTGATAGTTAAAACATGACACCTTAACAAAGTCCTAAGTTGCATACCTAAGGCCTATTAACCTATTAACCATGCGGTACAAGATCACACAAGAAAAATACTTTTATTACACACTTATTATTATCATCTTTGACTACAGTTTTCCTACACCCATAGACTTGGTGGTGAATTGGTGATGATTGATCTCATTGTTTATAGTAGATGATATTGTTAAATTAAGCGATAATATTTGTTAGTTAATTAAGGTACCTACTTATCATAGAAATGAAAACAGAACGTTCGAACTTTATTACTCTAATTTGCAGGCTGTATGGTGTAAATACCTTAGTATGTATGTATATCTGTTCCAACTACGTATAATCTGTTACGCAAGAGGGCCGGCAAATGTCAGTTAGCCAATGTCATACTATCTGTCAGTGTCAAATCATAATTCATAAATGTCACAAAGACAGCGAAATAGCGAAACAAATCTTTCGGTTTTTCACTATTTCTATAAAATTGTGTATATTTTCTGAATGCTTTCTGGCTATCGGACAGTATCGGCTAAATTTATAAGAAGTATCACGAAGCCTCAATTACTAAAATGAAGCCCCAAACAACAGATGCAGAAGAACAAGAAGATAATTCAGATGAGCGTCTCGTAGCGGGTGATGTCATTGGAGACACAGCGTATAGTGAAAGATTTGTTCTTAAAATTCTATTAAAGATAGCTAATTTAGATTTATTGAAGGAAGAAATACATAACAAAGCCTTTGAAGATGACCTTTGTACACTTTGGGACATGACAGCGGAACGGGACGTCGTACTGTTTCTACAAAAGCATGAGATTTTGAAGCTATTGAATTTCGCCTTACCTACCATCGAAACTCCGCGTATCATTGAGATCATAGTCGGTATAATCGGCAATATGTGTTGTCAAAAAGAGGCAGTTGAAACACTCCTGAAAATGGACGTTTTCGTATCATTTTTAATAGAATATATTAAATCCGATGACAGCCTTGTCCTTGTACAGCTGCTGCGTCTCATCAACTCTTGTCTCTTCCTCGCGTCAGAAGAAGACGTGGCCTTTTGGACGGATCTATTTATCAAAGTCGGCTATTCGAGTGCACTGTACTATATTCTCAAGAACTCGTCCAACAAAGACTTGCTTGTGACAGCATTAGAGAACTTTAACACTATTTGCTCATATTGTAACACTGACAAGACCCGATCCAATTTCTTTGGGCACTTTGTCACTGTGGATGCCCTGGAGTCACTCACTGTGGCATTTTCAGAGGTCACTGTCAAGCACAATGATTTATGTGATAAGAATGAATTAGAAAGAGTGTTCATAATAAGCTTACAGATAACGTTAAATTTGGTGGGGTTCGACAAAAAACTAGAAATTAGTGATGACAATTTAGATGATGTTGCATTGATGGTTATGACTGTATTGAATTATTACGAGAGAAAAATCGTCATTCAGAAAGAAGTCGACATGGATTTGGTGGACATTGTAGATTCTGCCGTTACTATTGTGAAAGTTCTTCAAATGAGCGCTAATTCTGAGCCCGATAAGTACTTCACACCCAGTTATAGCATGTGGAAAGCTTTGAATGGGATGGAAGGGCAAGATAAGAATGGTTCTTCGAAGTTTGAAGAGGATGAAAAAGATGATTTACAAGAATTTTCTTGCAAATTACGAACACCTCTGTGTACACTAATAGCGTTGTATATAGAATCATGTACTGATGAGAACCTTGCCACTTCGATGGACCAAATCAGTAGCAATATAGATGAAGTTCTTATTTCTGTTATGGACAATGATTTGGTGACTGCAGTTACAGAAAAACTTTCTTATTACAAGACTAGAATAAAAGATTGTTAATGCACAAAACACCTTTTCATGTACACACTTTTATTGTATTCAATATAATGCATTTTTCCATTTTTGATTTTCATTTTAGTGCTCCTTGATTTAAATGATTGTGAATACAGTTTATTTACTTAAGAGTAGAATGCTCTCCACCATAGAAATAGGAAGTACCATTCTATAGTATAGGACTATAGAGATAGAGAACACACGTTTGCTTACTCTGTGTTTACCTAAGATTCTCAATCTTTATTAGCATGATTACTTGTGCGAGTTGTGGATTGCAACACACGGAAGGAGCAATGTGTAGCTCATGCAAGCAGCACTATGATTTCGGGTGTGCGGGAATAACCGAAGTGGGTTATAGAAAGCTGAGCGAAAGGAAGAATTCCTGGAGGTGCCCGAAGTGTAAAGGCTGCTTATCTCCAACTCCGGCGCTCACCTCACCGCAACTTGGGCTCGACAAAATACAAGAACAGCTTAACAAAGTAATGTAGCCGCTTTTAATTATCCACATTTCCTAAATAAACAAAACCACCATAATGGATGATTAAGGGCATTTTAAAATAAAAACCAAATAAAGTTATCATCTTTAATAAAAATCAATACAAATAAAATTAAATCAGCAACTATTGCTGTTCAACAACTGTAGTGAATAATGAAATTTGATTTTTTTACAGTGTTTATAGTACTCACAATATACAGACAGGCAAATCCTAGTGAAGGGGCTATGAGTGTGAATCTTCATTTTTTTATTACTTAACAGCACCACCTGACTATGAATGTGCCCTTAAATATTCATTCTGGCTCAAATCTTTGTAATATGACGTGTGAATATTGGTATCCTGAACATTAAAAAAATTCTTAAATTATTTTCATCCTAAATAGTTATATTTATTACAGTTATTTCAATTTCGATGTGAATTATAATATCACTTGAAATTGATGGAAGCACCCTAGGGGTTCTTCCATTACACCACACAACTTAACTTAATTTTGAAGACACATTTAAAATGAAGAAATTTACTGCCTAAAAATAGTTGGTCACTCAGTTCTATGATTTCGTTTTACATGTGGCATTACAAAACGTATCTTTTGTCTGATTATTCCAAACTTGGAGCCAGATTCAATAACATAATAATCTTCTGGTATTACTTCTTACTTACTTACTTCTTGACTGTATTTTATCTTTTAACATTCTTAATCGCCAACAAGCAAATAACCAAAAGGTTTGACCTTTCTTGTTCCTTCATTAAACATCATTAAAATAAAGTTAAGTATATATCTTTATACTGTTACTAAGTATTACCATAAAACTGGAACTAATTCCAGAAAAGACGAAGCACTTACTCTCTTAGGAATAAAGAGGAAAAATTGAATATATGTCTAAAACATAGTTTAAATACGTAGCCTTAAATATTGGGGCTGTTTACTACCAGTGCCAGTTCAGACCTGATCCTTATAATTTTCTATACCAATATTCCAACAATATAAAGCAATCAACAGCTAAAATTGACATTATCAAATTAAAGAAGATATTATTAACATTTATTTAGCTTAGTTTGTCAAAATGGATAAAGTTATGGTGTAGAAAACAAAGCTATTATACTGGACTGATACTTTGTGTACAAAAACGTGGTGGACTAACAACTTCCTTCTCATTGTGAGCGAAGACTCAACCCTGTTTGGGTTATAGATATAAAAAGCTGAATAAGTATTAGTATTATAACAAATCATTTGCGCAGAGAAAAATAAAAAGATCAGATCACTTGGCAGGATAGTATGCACTTGCTACAAATCCGTTATGTAGAAAGTTGAGAATTTCGGAATCAGCTGATATTAGCTGTCATTCACCCTGACCTTTGAAGGGGGCGCGCCTTCGTTGTCGTCTTGCTGTCGCCTCCTCTTGCCCCTGTAATTGTTCTTGCCCCTAAATTTGCTCATGTTCTTCATGTGCTTGCGTCGTTTGGACATCTCGGCGATGGATTTGTCTAAATAAGTCTTTTCCTCTTCACCTTCGAGCAGCCTTAACGTGACTTGTTGGTCTTTAACCTAAAATAAAGTACATATACAAATTGTAAAATTATTGTTTTTTCTTGACACAGGTTTAATTTTTCATGCCAAATGGTGGGCAAATGAGCAAACGGGTCACCTGACAGTAAGTTATCTCTGTTGCCTATTAATTATATACTCAGTACCCGGATGGGTGACCGCTGGTAGAATAAATTGCACAATAACACAGTAAGCCAGTTGTTATTGATACAATAGCTGTCGTCAAACGTTGTTGGAGGCCCTATGAAGATATCTTGACACAGGTTGGCCACTAGCTCTTTTCTCCAACAATCTGCATTGGAGTTTTGAGGTGGAGTATGCTCCAGGCCTCCGCTTGTTGTGGGGAGAGACCAATGCCCAACAGTGGGCCATGAAAGGGTTGCATACAGTCAGCCAGGAGGTCATTAAATCAACAATAAGTGACCTGACATGGAGTTTACCTGTACCTTTATTTAATTAAAAAATTATATTATAAAAATACCTGTAATTTGCCGTCCTCCAGTAGTTTCATGAACTCCTTGGCTGCATCTTCCTTGGACAGCCTGATGGACCCCTCCTCTTGTCCCACTTTATGATCGATATACGCTATTTCTAAATCTTTATCTGTAATGAGTAAAAATAATCATATTTGTAAGTCTTTGTCTATTATAATCTTTACGGCTGGTTGAAATTAAATGCGATTGGGCCGTCTTACACAGAAATTAATCCAAAAAAAAAATCTAAAATAAAACGTATTAATCAGATGTTATGATGCCAATGATGTAATCATTTTTAAAGGGCTCCTGTAGTAAGTAGATTTAGTATTTGTGTTACTGGATATCTGGATATTCAGTTCATTTTTATTCTCTTGTCTTATTTGGTAAACAATCCTGGCACTACTTTTTATTGAAAAAAGTTTAAATTGTTTTAAAATAATAAATTATAGTTTCTAGAAAACTGTTTCTGTGTCATTTATGACAATTTGTTTTTAAATTATTTATAATTTTGTGTCTGCATTATTTTTTAATCGCAAATTAAAATAAAAAGAAATGCTAAGATTGTTTACCAAATAATATATGACAAGAGAATAAAAATGGACTATATTTTATTTCATGTCACCAAGACATTAAATAAAAATGATAACAAAAGACAAACAGCATGAGTAACTTATCTATTAGACCTATCTATTAGTCTAAGGTTTATGAGACAAAATTCATAGGCACTTGGCTATCACCAGTTAAATGAGAAAATTAAGTATACATTACCTTTCTCTAGGAGAGCTTCTTTGAGATCCTCCCGAGTCATGGTGTCGTGGCATTTGTCGAAGTGGAGAATAGTACCGGTTGGCAATTTAAACTCGTTCTTTTGCTGCAAAGAAATTATTAATTAAATTAAATATCTACCTACAAATACAGTATTGTAATTCCTAATTTGTGTCAGAACAGATCAGCTAGAACTATAGTTCTAAACAATACGAAGTCGCTCCACAAGCCGAATTTCAGGGTTACCAGGCATACAAAAAAGTTTGAACTGTATTCATTATTCAAAAATGTTGAATTCCACTCTACCTCTTTCACTTCAGCTGCCTCCGGATTCTTATTCTTTTTATCCCTCTTGAGCTTCCGAGCGGCATTCTCCTCCGCTTTCTGCTTGAGGTAGTCCTCCTGCCACAGCACCAGCAGCTCTGTGTCGCCGTACTTCAGTCCCTTCACCTCCATAAACTTGTCGGCCTGGAAAATAAAATAAACAATGTGCAAATGTGACACAGAGTGTGTAAATGTGACACTGGTAGCCCAAGAGCCCAGTTTTCTGGCTTCGTCGTGTTTTAAATTAATTAAATATTGAAGTTTTAAAGAATATTTAAAAATGTTTTGAAAATTTCAAAACACCTCACACCTTTTTTTGAGAAACCACAAAAAGTTATCTTAAAATGTCTGCCAATGTAATGTATAATGCCACACTTATGTCTGTCATGTCTGGCAGCTCTTGGACTATCATGTTATGTCAACAATTTGTCGACTACTTTGTTGATTAATCCCATCTAAAGACGCTGGTTTACTGCAAGGATCTGCAAGAATCCTGAGCTCACTTCTCAACAGAGCAGAGATCTGAATGATGAGAGCGCCATGAGTGTAGTGTTAAAAGCAAACAGTAAAATGAGACGTAAAACACACCTGTTCCTTAGCCTTGAAGCAGACAAATATGGACCCCTTGAAGAACTTCTTATGAACACGCCTGTCGAGGTAGCGCCTCATGATGATGTTCTCCACGCCCTCGTGCTGTTTGAAGAACTGCAGCAGCTGGTCAAGGGTGGCGTCCTTGGGGAAGCCCTTGGCGTAGATTGTGCGAGCCAGCAGCTCCTTGCGGTGCTCCTCGTTCATCTCGGGGACAGGCAGTTCGGGGTTCCGACGCACTTTCTTGTCTTGGACCTGGGAAATGTCGATTTTTTTTATTGTATGATATTTTACATTATATGACAAAATAAGTTATGAAATTTGTTTAGCAGTCCATGCATTTGTTTTATTTTAATATTTTTCCTTAGTGAACACATCGATCGAACTCATTGCTAGGTAAAGGGAGAAAATTCCGGAGGAAAAAACTCTCGACACAGTTTTAATATATTTATGCCCACATTACTACATTCCTTTTTAGTTGTTTGAGACATGATATATTTGCGAACTTTTTATTTGGTCTAAACCTAATTTGAATTGCATTGTTGATTTTAGGTTTTTTTTTAATTTTATTCAGCAACTGGAGTTTTTGTACACTTCACAATGTTACTAGCAAAAATTTGACATAGATGTTATAGAAGACAGATATTGGTGTTGTCATATCAAAGATGAATGTAGCACTAGCATTGAAGGACTTATATGTCTATAATAGCTGTAAATTAAAACAATCATTACCTCGAGAAGTCCAGAAGTGGATTTGATTAACGCATTTTCAATAACATCAATATCTTTGGTGAGTTTGGACAGTCGGTTGAACTTGATCATCACGTCTAGAGGTATCCAGCCTTCGTCCAGGAGTACCTGTTCACGTAGGAATCTGTCTCGGGGCAAGTTTGCATCACCTGAAAAATAATAGTCCCATTTTACATGCAAAATGTTGACCCACATACACCTGCAAGTACAGCCCGATTTTTGCTCTTGTCTAATTTGGTAAACAATTTTGGGACTACTTTTTATTGAAAAAATGTTTAAGATTCCTATAAAAAAATATAGCTACTAAAGAAACTTACCAAAATAGTATTCCACCTGGCGAATGATGGCCTCCTCCAGATCACTGGACGTTTCATCATCTTTTTCAGCAGGCGTTTCTTTGGTTTCATCGGCTGCTGCTTGGCCATTGGTTTCTTCTTCCTTGTTGCCTTCACCATTGGTCTCCGGCACAACTTCTTTTTCGTCAGTCATCTTCGGTTATCTAAGAAAAACAATTTGGTGTCACAATATGTCCGCCGATCGAACTTTGAGGCGTAATTTACAGAAATTACATTTACCAATAGTTGTTTCTTAAAAATCAACGATTTTGGTGACTATAGTATCACTGAAACGCTATTTAATTGAACAATTGCAAACGTTTCAATAAAACACGTGTTCTAAAACAGTAACACGCCGCAAACGACCCCGGTGCGTGCGATAAAATTTATTTTTTATTTTATCTGTCTGTCTGTCCTGTCCACAAACTTACTTGTCACTTTTTGACATGGATTACAGCATTTTTGCCCAAAATTCCAACGACCCGAAATAAACAAAGTTAAAAAGTTTGTTAAAAAATTCTATGATAATATGATATTGATAAAAATGCTATATATATAACTAAGTATTTCACATAATATATTACCGCGATTCTATACTTCTGGTACCGTGAATTCTCGCCGTGAACTCACTAATTACGATTCTTCGCGCTACAAGTGTAGAGTCGGCATAAAAATTTATGTCGCCAGATAGATCGGCTTGTGATTCATTCATTCACATAATCATCCACATTGAATGAATGATGTGATGTGTCATGTGGTGGACATGTGTCATGTGATAATTACTGTGATGAACTACCTATGTCAAAAAAAAATTCAATCAAGTGTCAGTACTGTCAGTCAGATAAGGTATTATTAAAAAAATAATAAAAATGTGGTTTTTTACTTTTAATAAAATAATGTATAGGTAATAATGTACATAATTACATAGAAAAATGATAACTGAGTAATCATTGAAGTATAAAGTGTAACAATTACAAAAATGGGAGTTAGAGGTTTGACCACATACATCAATCGTAACCAAAATGTGTTTATGCAGCAGTACTTTCTTCACGACTGTTATGTTGTTATTGATGGACTCAGTCTCTGTTCGCAATTATATAGAACTATGAATGGTTTCTCTGCTTTTGGCGGAGATTACGATAAATACGCAGCGCACACCAAGAATTTTTTCAAGTATCTTCGAAAATGTAACGTCAAGGCCTACGTTGTATTCGACGGGAGCTATGAAGTAAAAAAGTTGAAGACCGCTTACAGCCGGCTAAGATCCAGGATAAATGGCGCTTCCAGACTAGACCCGGTCACTCAGGACAGTCTGCAAATCTTCCCATACTTGCTTAGATATGTTTTCAAAGAAGCTCTTACTGAAATGAATGTTCCATTCACTATCTGTGAATTTGAGGCTGATGACGAAATCGCTGCATTAGCTCGACATTTGAATTGTCCGGTGCTAAGTTATGATTCTGACTTCTTTATCTATAATGTAATGTACATACCGTTCAATACAATTGAAATAAAACCAAAACTTATAGATGAAAACGGGGGCAAAATCCATGCCATAGAATGCTGCCTATATACAGTGCAACGCTTGTGCGACCATTTTGGTGGGCTCAAGGAGGAATTATTACCATTATTGGCAACATTACTTGGCAATGATTATGCAGAGAAAAGGATTTTTCGTAAATTCTTTTCTCAGCTAAAACTACAGAAGAACCGTAAAAGGCAAAATGAACAACAAAGGTGCATTCACGCCGTGTTCAACTGGTTGAAGAATGAAACTCTAGACTCAGCCATTGCAAAAATCTTGGGTAGACTTAAAAAACATCAGAAGAATAGAGTTGCTAATATTATAAAGAAAAGTATAAAAGCCTATAACAGTAATCAATGTAGATCATTGATGTTTTTTGATATACCTGACTTAGAAATGCCAGAAGATAACGATGAAACAATTGTCAATATGTCAGAGGTTTTAAGTGTCGAAATTGCTGAAGAAGATAGCCAGGAGGATTGTGACGAAGAAGTGGAAGACGGAGAAGAGGATACTAGTTCTGCTAGTGAGGATGCATCAGACACGGCCGAAGAATCAGATGATACCGGTTTACCTGACTGGTTTGCTGATGGTGTCCGTAGTCATCAAATTCCACCATGCTATCAGACAGTCTTCACACTGCACTTGCACTTTTGCAATCCTCAGGCGGAGGATTACTCGGATACTGATTCCTTTCTTAGTGCATTACCAATTTTGAGGTATGCATTTGATATGCTCACCGACTTTGTCCATGAAGATTTCACATATGTAAGTCGGGAAGGACGCAATGAATACAAGAGGAAGTTAATAGATAGAGAATACAGTACACCCAGGCTTTTCAAAATCCCCTTTTATGAGCTCTCTGAAGAACAATTGAAGGAATGTTTTATTCATTTTTTGAGACAACATCTTTCTAATTTAGAGTTAAGCGAAATAAGTTTGCTGCCAAACAATTTTCAATTGTACATGATAGCAATTTTATGGTGGGTAACAAAGTGTGAGGTGCCCTTAACACATGTCCATGCTTTGTTCCTAAGCTACATTGTGTTAGATGTACTTGATGAGAAAACTGGAACCTTCAGGGGACATAATCATTTCAATAACAAATACTCCAAAAAGATTGAGGAGCTTAAACGAAGGACTTTGGACCTTTCTATTGATAATGTTGATTTAAACAAAAATAAAGTTCAATACGATGATTGCTTGCTAGCAGCAAGTGCACTTTTGAAGCATTTTGAAATTGACAACAGCATCAGAAAGAAACCAAAATCATACGATGTCAGACGAATGCATTCTTTCGCCCAATTTCAGTGTTGTCTGGAACAGTTAAATAGCTTAAATACACTGTGTCGTAACAATTTTGAGAGTACAATTTATTCTAAGTGTTATAACGGAACATTTATTTACAATATTGCATTGAAGTTGGAGAACGAGAGTAATCCAGCAGCTTTTTTTGAACAATATCTTAAAGGTGCTACAACTCTTTTACAATTTTATAAAAATTTATGTTCTATTTTTGATAGGTTGGTAGAAAAAATGGATTTGAAATTTAAGGACTGTAGTGTTAAAAAGAGGAATAGACACGGTAAAAGAAAAAAGAATGCAGAGTTGGAAGAAATTAACTTTATTGTAAAAGGTTTTGAATCAGAAGTTGTAATATAAATATTTTTTTCTATTTTTGTCTATTATTTTTTTGTTTTGTTAAATATTTGCTGTATTTCTTTCTATAAGTACAGTACAGTAGGTACCTAACTTTTGTTGGGTTTCAATAGCCAATCTCTTTATATGGATGGTGAAGGAAGGAAGGGAGGACTAAAAATAGCTAAATTAAATAAGTGGTTTTTATTAATGAATATTGATTAGAATAAATCCCTGAAATTTGAATAGTTTGTAACAATAAAACAAGAGTGTAATAAATTATATTTTTATTTTTTAATACTAAAGAAAATACAATATAACAGGAATTTGATCAAGAATTTAGGCAATAAAAGTCCCATGATAGGATCTTAAGTAGGTATTTGGAATTTCATTTCACTGGGGATCCCGTGATCATATGACTGACATGTAAGTCCTTTGGTAGGGTCAATGATTGACCTAACATTACCTAACATAGTTAGTACCCAAAAAATAATTCCATAAAGAATTAATGACTTTTAAATTTACCATTAGCATAATTTTCCTGAGAGTTGGAACAAACTAACCTATTTAGTTTTTCTCCCAACAGATAAAAGCATAAGGCTGTGCACACACTCATAATTATGAATACAACTCTCGCTACCCAATTTAGATGGTCGAAAATCGGGTACACCCACACCCCCGTTTGCATGTAACTAATGATCATCCATAGGATATAACTGTTGTTGAAGCAAGTAATGACCGTGAATCCGACTTTTCGCGACGGAAAGTTCCGATTCGATGTCAGGAATTCGATAATTATGAAGACTGCTACAAAGGTGTGCATCACGTGGTTTACCCATCTTGGATATAGCCTGAAAGAAAATGTTGGGCGTCATTGGAAAAAAGTATTTAGAAAAATTGCATATAGACCTGTTCGGTTTCGTTGCCATGAGGGTTTGGTCAGGCACTTGTTTATTTAATTTATAATTTCGTATTTCACGCGAAGATAATCACCGTCAAAAATCACCGTAGGGAACGGTCCCTGTCGGAGCGTGGGCAACGCTGGATGTGGAACGTTCTTTTTCGGGAGTAGCACGTCGTGAATTCGGATATAGTCCTGAACGGTTCGAGTGCGGTTCGGTTCAGAGTGTTTGAGGTACCCATATGCGTGCCTTCACGGGAAGGTTTTCGGTCGCGCATATGAGCATCGGAGTAGGTACCCAGAACTGAGTTCGGTGTAGTGTCGTGGTGAGGTTCACCAGGCGGCCATTTTGTGGAGCTGAGCATCGACCGCGCGGAGCGCATGAGTAGCAGGAACACTCGACAGGATCATACTTACGCCCCCCCTTTGTTTTGGTAGCAGAAATAGAATTTGTTAATATTATTAATTTCCCTGTAGTACAACCCTTGGGGTGCCCCACCCCCCTAACCTATACTGACTGACTAGTGACTGCTTTACTGCGCTTGTACTCTGCTTAATCGTCGGTAATTACATCATTGGTCAGTTACGCTCGTATCCTTATCTGCCACCTCTTGCCGTGCACCGTTCCTTCTAGAGCGGCGTGTGGTGACGGTCCGCCGAAGCCGCTTCGTACGCTACAAGACTGCTCAAAAAAAAAAACAACAAAATCGTAAATAGGACTGAAGCTGTGAAGTTAAAGAATTTTCTTACCTTTCAATGTGTGTCGGGAATATCAACTCTTTATCAATTGCGTAAATGGCCCAGAAAGCCAAAGACACATATATCGCTACCGGAAATGCCAAGGAGAATAGAGTGTCTTTTATTTTTCGAATTAACGGTGTCTTTTTTGGGGCCAATGCGTTCGTGCCAAAAATATCGTTAATGAAGGCTATCAAGTAGTACAGTGTTTGCAAGAACTGAAATAATATTAAATAAAAAATTAAAAAAAACCACGGACACAATAATATATTTGCAGATATTGGGTATTTTCCCCACTTTTACTCCCACAGTTTTTCCAGAGCTCAACCGATGTTCATTGAATATAATATTATTTTGTAATTTGCACGTGATGCGCTTTCATTTGAGACCCCACTAGATTGTATTTGCAGTCCAGACAATCGGTTATTCTGCCCCACTTTCACCCCCCACAACTTTTAAATGACTCATCCGATTTTCATCAAACATCTCTAAGAACACTCGGCCGTAACTCACCTTTCATACAAAAAACACTAAATTTAAATCGCTTCATCCGTTCGCGAGCAACGGTGCCACAGACAATGCAGACATACAGACAGACAGACACGACAAACTTATAATACCCCTTCATTTGCATCGCGGGTTAAAAAATGATAATTTTTTAACCCCCGCTTACAGGTGATATAGGTATGCCTGCACCCGTAAGTGATATAGGTTGATTCTAATGATTCTACATTTAAAAATAAAGCGTTTATTTCTAATAATAAAACACATAAAAATAAAAATTAGATAATAGAAGTCATCATTAAAGTAGTAAAAATATCTAATATTAAAATGGTATTATAATTACTCTAGAGGAAGAACAATATGTTATGGAAAATAATACCTAATAGATTATTTATTGTTTCTCGTCCTTGATTGACTATTGATAGACGCTTATAATCAGCTGTGAAGTAGGTAAATATACCTACCTACTTCAGATTATGAAATTTTATTCACAAAGAAAAACAGCCATGATGAGAATGAGGAATAGCGCTTCTAGAACCTTCTTATTTTCAGTTTCCAGCCTTACAATGTTACAGAAATATTTGAGGTAAGATTTGGTTGTTTGAAAGAAAATAAAATAAAGCGGTGATAGCAGTGGCTAAGATTTCGTTCTCGAAATCGAGAGAATCCGGGTTCGAGGGCCAGTAACACGCATATAGTCCTGAGCCCTTGACTGAGCCCTACATTGAACGGCGCGGCAGTGGATTACTAATGGAACCTAAGAAAATATAAGCATTAATAATACTTACAAGACACCAAAATGTAAGAAACATAACTCTTGCGTTCAAAGGTAAAGTCTCCCATTGCTTTGATGGATACGGCAGAATAATATAAAGTTGATCGTATATTATTGTAAACATATTTATAAAAAAAACGCACAAATGGAACACTGGCCGCGACATATTTGCTCAAATATTTAAAAAAAATTATGAATTAAAACTAAACGCACAAAAGCGCGCGTATTCGTTGGTATCCGGTTGATAATTGAGTCAACTGACTAACTTTTAATGTTAACTGCACTTGTTTAGTAACTATCTAAGATAATAATATTGTACGTCCATCAAAGTAGGTATTTCATTTCGTGAATATTGTGAATATGTGATGGTTCTATAATTATTATCTTTGTAGACATTTTGTGAGATGAATAAATAAAATTGGAAGTAATTAAATACTTAACTGTGTACTTGCATAATACCTACATACGTAAGCTGTGTAGGTACATGTTTGTTAATTGTTTTACTAATGGGTAATGCTGCTAGCGTTCTGGGTCCATGCCACAAGCGGAGCTATTGGATGGTATATTTAGTTTGTAGATAGATTCTTTTGTATTTTCTTTCCTTTCTTATCTTAAGTCATCTTTTAATATTTATATTTCATTCTTTTGTAAAAAAATATAGTCTGCATCTCCGGGTCCGGGTGAATGAAGGGCAAAGTTCGTAGGTCATTCTTGATAAATGAATGAGATAATTGTTATCAACAGGGGCGTAGCTGCCGCCGTATTTGCCGTATCAATTAAACGGGGCCCCCGGGTGACGGGGGCCCCCAACGTGCGTAAACAAAAATTTATAAAAATTCCCAATTTTTTTTATTCAGAAATGACAAAAGTAAAAAAATAGCAATTTCATTTGAATTTTTAATTTGAATTATTTGTAAAAATTATGTTTGCAAACATTTTTTTCTTTTGTGAGAAATCTTTACCCGTCCTCAGGGCCCCCAAACAAATTTTTATACGGGGCCCCACCAAGGCACGCTACGCTACTGGTTATCAACCGCGGGGACCGCTTACTGATCTCATTCAGGAGATAAAGCGAATAGTGATACCAGCATCGAATAAATTAGGTATATTTTTATTTTATCTGGTCACACACTGTACACAAATATAATATTGTGGTATCATTACCGTATAATTAAATTGTGTTATTTGGACTAATATTAGTTCATTTTGAGGGACAGGTGAAAAAAGGGTGGGTGATATTTTTGTGAAACTACCCGGAAAAAGAATTAATGGCTGGAGAGCTGGTTGATATTTTTGTATACAAACCTTAACTGATTACTAAGCATTCTTACATACATTTGAAAAATTCATCCTGTATAATTTTTCGAGTGTAAATAAGTATTGTGTTGTTATGTTAGAGGGCTAAAATGGACTAAATGGTTGTCTTTACTTTTGTTTGCTAGTAACCCCTACCAAATCGAAACACAAGACCTTGCATCTCGGCGGGTTACGAAGATAACGATAGTACTTCATCGGCCGAACTGGTATGGCTCATCCTCCGATTTGTTGTTTGCATACCAAATTTTTTTCCTCGAAGAGTTCAGAGCAGATAAGAAAGTCCAAAATTCTCCTTTTTTAAAGGATTTCCCGCTAAAATTATCAAATAACGGGTAATTTTCGGCTGGTGGGCGACGTCTGGTTTTTAAAAAAAATTATAAATAATTTTATAAATCGCACATTTTAAGAATGTATAGAATAATAATCGCATTTAAAGAAAATCATTGGTGCATGCCACTGAAATTCGAACACAGACCATTTGTGTAAAGCATATTACTACCTAGGTACTGACCGTATCGCACCAGAAAAACCGGCAAAGATACAAGGTCGGCTAATGAATAATAAAGAAACCTGAACGCGATACTTATTTATAAAGAAACGATAGGTTAATACACGATTTACGCAAATAGTATATAAGTAGCGGCTGAAATTTCCCACGGGGCACTCCTAAGATTCCGACCCTGCGTTGTGGAGGTATTTTTATGGCTTCCCTAAAGACCAGTGGTTCGCTGTATAAACTATTTTTATACATAATTCTTTTTCCTTTGAATTTCAGTTCTATGCCAAAAATGTAATTTTTCATATAGCATTTCTTCGTGTGAAGGAGGGATGGAATCCTTAGGTTGCAAGTTGCAACCCTTTTTATGTCTCACTGTCGAGAACGGGTCCCCCTACAAAAGGAGGAGGAGGCCCGGAGCGGGAGCATACTCCACCACGCTGCTCCAATGCGGATAGGTGGAGAAACGGACCAGTGGCCAACCCGTGACGGGTGTTTTCAAACCGCCCATACGTCCGACAAGGTTTAACGACTGATATCTTTTCGCACCAACCGCGTCCGACGACTTATTTAGTCCTCCGAAGCACGGAAGTAGACACGTAATTCGCCACTAGCGATCACCCATCCAGGTACTGACCGCGCCCGAGGTGAGGAAGGAGGGTGAGGAAAGAGTTATGAGGATGAGGAAGAGGAAGAGGAACGGTTTGAGTAAGGGAAGTAAGAGTAAAAACTATAAAAAATAAATAAATGGGCTGGCTAGGGAATCCCTTTGACGTGTGAACCACGGACACGGACAAATTCTTAAATTAAGAGGAATTTAGGTGGATGAGGAATTTTTCAACGTTCCCTAAGAGGAAGCGGAATGAGATGTGAAAGTACCAAAAAATGCGTAACTTCTTCATTAAAAAGAAGAGGAATCCTCATCAACACTAGTCTATACCACGTGTATAGTGGAGTTACCAAGTCTACCAACAGTACGACATCAAAAAGGGTTGTTGGCTTGGCATATTTTTTATCGAATATCCAGTCTCTACAGGATCAGATGCAAATCAATTTCTGCCGAAGGGAACATGCAGGATGAACCTACGAGTAAGTATATTAAAAATCCACACTCATAAATATTCACAACTTAGGCGTCTCCGATATTGGGACAACTTCGTGAATATTCATGGGTGGGTACAGGCTGGGAATCTGACACTACTAACATAGGTACCGGGGCGTTGAAATCTCATACCTATACAGTATATCGTACTCGTGTTTCTGCAAGCTGCAATTGGCTGAAGCTGAGGTGAGGCTGAGGCGATATGTGAAGGTTTAAATAAGACTTTAACTAAACCCATTAAGAGAATCGGATTAATTTCAAGCAGATCGAACTCGAATGATTGACCGGTTTGTGTTAATTTGTATAAGTGGTTATTTTTGTCCTGTAGGTATCGTACCTACGAATGGTCATTAATTCACCAACTGAATCAAAATATGCAAAATTGATTGAGTTTCATACATAATACTTATAATGTAGAACTAGAATTTATAGGCAGGTCTACGTGTCGTGAAGTGTGAGTGCTCCCATAGCATTTCTAAGGTCGAGATTGTTCGTGCGTGATCGTACGTACACGCACGAGTTGAATTCCTACGAAATCGCGTCCATACTGAGCGCGGCCTAATATTCAGAATGTGACATGAAGGGGTAAATTGAACTCATTATTTTAACAAAAGCATACAATTTCACTAGCGGTAACGGGCGTCAGATAAATGCTTCTATTAAATTAAACTGTTAATATCGCCCATCCTAATTGCAGTTACCATCTCTTAATTCAACCCGATCTCAGGGTCTTTACACCCCTAATCCGACGTCTAAGGGTCTAATTTAAAATTAAATTGATAACAATATCACATCTTACGAGCCTGTTCACTTTTAATGTGCTTAGTTTTATCTCAGTGACACTTACAACTATATGTGACTATACATACCTATGTTATATTGTGATGCGCCACGTTTTGTTTTCCAAACATTTTCTTTTGCGTAGTTTCTAGAATGGTCTTCTGTCTGATGTAGGCACACTAGGTACCTATTCTTATATGACTCTGACAGGGGTTCATGTCTGTCACCCATTGATGACGCACCGCAGGGTCGGTTCTCCTCTTACAACCAGACGGATTCAGGCCCTAGTCCACCACACGGGCTTATTGCGGGTTCGTGGACTTCACATAAACCTGAGAATATTGTAGACACTCTCCGGCGTGCAGCTTTCCTCACAATGTTTATGTCCTTGTTACAAAATGGGACATTTATTGTAAAATTAGATACCCCATTGATGTGTGCCACTCATATTCGTACATGGACCTAGAGATCCAATTCGTAGCCACTGGGCTATCACCGCTTTTTGTACATGTAAGTCAAGGATATATCCAGTGTGGGCTGTAAAATGGAGGAGTTCAAAGGCTCGCTTCCGGCGGAAACTTGACCCCAGAGTCGGATATCGCATAATTAGCGGCTCAGCTCTGAATATTCATGCCACGCTTATCTTACGCCGTTTGTATGTAGATACAGATTTTAAACAAATGTTTTATATTTTACGCACGCAAAGGATATTTCTTACTTAAAGACGGAGTGTATCCATTCACATCGCCGAAACGTAACTACACTCTTTTAGTCAAAAAATATTTAAAAATGGCTTAAAATAAGAAAGGAAATTAAAATAGTAGGTAGGATATAAAAGGAATCTATCTACAGACTGAATTTGCAAGAAAGGAAATTAAAATAAGAAGTATGTAGGTATATGAAAGGAATCTATCTACAGACTGAATATTGCAATATAAGCTTCACATTCATAGTCCCCACTAGGATTCTGAGTTGTGGGTAGCATGCACACACATATCTAGAGCAGTAGCAGAACTTAAACTCATCGTTCAAATTTCTGCTCAGCTGGGAATCGAACCCAGGACGCCTTGCGCAGCGCACCTGCACCTTAACTGCTGCGCTACTCAGGACGTATATATTATTTTATTCTGATCAGTGATCCTATTTTGACAGCTGTTTTTGATTGTCAAAATTCGTTTTCATTGAGATTTCAAATGAGGATTCCAGCTTGAAGCACACATAGTTCCATCCTAACCGTTACAAATAATTCAGGTGAACTGGTGAACCCTCAAATGACATCCCTACTCAGAAAGAGCTCGACCCCAATTAATGAAGTTTGGACCTCAATTTGTGTACCACGTCTTGTATTGTGAATGTCTCTTACTTCGTGAGGGGTTCGCAAACTATCGCAGTCTGATCGACTTGCCAAATTAGATTTGGACGGGAACTCACGTTACACGTTTACACTATATTAGATACTAGTCAGTTTGGTTTTGTCCGTCACTTGTTTGTAATATAAAAATGAATCGCTGTTGTTAGTCTTGCTAAAACTCGAGAACGGCTGGACCGATATGGCTAATTTTGGTTTCATAATATTCGTGTAAGTCTAAGGAAAGTTTAATTAAACGGTGAGAAAAAATAAGGGGTTTGTTTTTCAACGAGCGAAATCTGCCCCGTCGTTAAATTTTTTTGAAAATAAAACAAGCCTTTCATGGTGTTTGGTACCTATTTTACAAGTTACAAACCTGTTCATTTGATACCCATCCTACTTTACTTTCTTCCTTCAGCTAACGTTAGCCCACAGCTGGCGTACCGCTGAGCCCAATCTTCAGCTCTTCTCCACTTTTTCTCTTCAGCACTCATCAGCTCTTTCTCATCCAGTTACTTCCCAGCTACTTGGCGCAGAACGTCGCACCATCGAGCAGGCGGGCGTACCACACTACGTTTACCGAATTCTCGTTTATCCCTGAGGAACACATGGAGCATAGCCCTTTCCATTATTCGCTGAGCAACTTTTAGTCTCCTATGTCATGACTGACAAGACGCTCTGATCTTCAAGCTCTGTGGAATTGCCAACTAGAAGATACTTTGCTTTAGACCGTGCTACAGATTGTTTTATACCCTTTCAGTTTTTAAAATAACGTGACTTGTGTGTTTCTTTGTTGTTAAAGGGCCAATTTATACAATTTTATAAAACCTTTGATAAAATTTCAGTCTATTTGAATTTGCGTGCAAAGCTACCCTAGTATTCCAAAGTTTTGTAGGGTTGTACATACGGTCAAACTAAGACAGAACGCGGCAGTGACAGCCCTAATTCCCGCAGATTACTTACCAAGGGAATATCAGATGGCGCAACCAGGACGGTTCTAACTTTTGTCCTTTGAAACAAACTTGAACGTAGTTCGTTGGTTGGTTACGTACGTACCTACGGGGGATATTTCCAAAAAGTTTTGGACAACATTAAATTTGAACAAAGTTCGTCGTTGGGATGGAAAGGATTTTTGTGTTATGGAATTGAGGAATTAACCATTCATTTGTAATTGGACGTTTATTTATTTTAGCCTGATTTTGTTATTTTATCTATCTATTTATCAGCTCTTGGAAGTAATGCTAGATATACACTAGATCCCCTAATTGAAGACACTTCTCTAATTCCAACGGTAACTTGCTGCAATCCTTAGGTTGTAAGTTAGGCACCAGCCTGTACCTAGTATCTACTACCTACCACCTTTAAATAAAACCTATTAATTTAATAAAATAAATAAAAAAGGTTAACCATATCCACCAATTGTATTTTAATTGTACCGCAAAGAGCATAAGAAAAGTTTAACTTAATCGTTCTTCATAAAACTGCGCGGATTTTAATTTAAGGCCACAATATATCAAACTCCATCAGACAAGTAATAAAATAGCTGTCTGGTGGTAAGTTCACATCTTCTCAGCGGGTCCAGAGGAAAATTAACATTTTCTTTCAGACGTTAAAGTTTAAATTGGAATGGCGCAGTTTTTCAATGAAACACCTGTTGTGACAAGTCCTTTGTCAAGCTAGATGGTGGAATTTAATACTTACCCGAAGTATATAGAAACAGAAATAAGATTAACAAATAGCAAAACGTTTTAGGTGCTTGAAGGGTGAAGTTAGAACTAAATGAGACTTAAATAAAGAGTCTCCTTATGTTATTAGTCTCTGACATAGTAACAATGGATAGGTGTCATCTTTTTGCTGAAACTTAATCGTCATTTAAAGATTGTTTTCCAAATTTTCTTTCAGTTGTTGATTCTTCTGCTAGCAAAGCGTATCATGATTAGATGCATTTGGCAACGGAGTAGTGAGGCTCGTTTGGCGTGCAAATGAAGCCACGTGTTGCTCATATTTACATCTCGTTAATGAGGCATTTCAGAAGATTTGATTTGATTTTCAACGCGTGTGGGAAACGTAACCGCTGATGATAGAAACCTTGATTCTTCTATGGTTGAAGTAAACAGATGATACCCCGTCTCTTAATAGGGTATTACGGATGTCAAAAAGCTTTTTATATGAATTCGTAAGTCACAAAAACCCATAAAAAATTGGAAAAAAAATTTTTGCAACCAAATATTATGTAAAAAAAGACTTAAATCCCCGCGAAAACACGGTTTCGGCTGTCTCGGCGCTGCCGCCATGCTTGTGACGTCACTCGCAGTGTAAACAATACATCTTAGTAAAGGAAGAAAGTTATACTCCATTGTTTATTTACACTACTAATGACGTCACGCCGATAGCTTTCATGGCGTATAGCGTTTTTGACATTTGAAAAACAGATTAACAAACCTGAATTTTAAAATTGAAATAATAAATGTATACTACATTTTTTAGAACAGAAATCACCATTTTTCAATTGCTTTTAACAAAATCTATGAATATTACATAATTTTGGATTTTTCCTTGCATGGTGCGAAATACCCTATTGCCATGTCGCGTGCAAAAGTTGCTGGTACGACAATGTTATTGCAAACTGTTTTTTGCTGTCAGTGTCATGTTCAATTACAACAGCTCAATATAGAGCCCTGTGTTAAAATTTTGTCGTGTAAGCTGCTTAGTCTGTTATACTTATGACAGTCATTAGGACAAGTCTTGTCTTTAACCACGCCAGTGTCACAGGGATTCGAGCCTGGACCTTTCGAATAAAAGGCCGATGGATAAGATTTGTCGTGGGCACGAGCATACAATTAATTTATATTTACATACAAGTAAAGGTACCTAGCACCTATTTAACCTAAATTAACATACATGAAACTTACCTACAGCTCCATCTGACCGAATTCCGCAACAAATTTACGGGCAAAAGCTTAAAATTACGTAATTTATGGTTGTTATAAAAATTATATTCAATTAACTGTCTGAAATTCGCACTATTTCAATTGAAACTTTGTTATCGCCTATAACTTTAGCGCGGAGTCAACTGAAATGCCCCTCCCCTTTACTGCGTAGCAATAAAGTAGACCGGCTACGCGAGTTATCTGCGTTATCAATGTGCTAATGAAATGAAAAAGCGGTGATAGCCCAGTGGCTTAGAATTCGACCTCGAACCGAGGGGTCCGGGTTCGAATCCCAGTGGCACGCACCAATGACTTTGTAATAAAAGTTATGTGCGATTTATAAAATTAAATATCACCTGCTGATACGGTGAAGGTTTTTCCTTCGTGAGGAAACCTGCATGCCTGAGAGTTCCCTAAAAAATGTTCTCAAAGGCATGTGAAGTCCACCAACCCGCAGTAGGCCAGCGTGGTGGACTAAGGCTTACATCCCTCTCATTGTGAGAGAAGACCCGATCCTGTAGTGGGTCATTAATGGGTTACTGACAATGAAATGAGAATTTCATAATTGTCGAATATAATACATAGACACAGTATGATTTTATTAAATTTTGTTAAAAAACCATACTGTGTCTCCGCGCGTTATGTATAAGAGCATCGCATTTCATCCGAATTCCGAACCAAAGGTGTTAGCGGCAAAGTGTCGTATATAATAAAATTATATTATCCGATTCCCGATAGGTACTGTACACAAAACAGCAATCACGTTAATCCCACGTCGCGTTCCAACTCAAATTCAACTAAATTTATTCAATTTAACCTTTTTGCGATTGTTTACTGAATGGAGGTTTCCATTACAGTAAAACCAACAGCTTGTGTAAAAAACGGTGTTTTTGTTTGTTTTCTATAGACCAGGTACAAATTATGCTTCTTGAGTAAACAATACGTCAGACGTGAAAACAATAATTTAATACTAAAATTTATAGGTACCTATTGTGAAAAACCAATAAACTTAGAATTATTGAGTAAAATAATAAAAAGGAATAGAGTTTTGTAGTTAAAAATTATTTTTTAATTAGAAAAAATATCTGTAAACTGAAATGTATTCTGCTCTCAGAGAAGCGCGTCGCGTGACATCCATTAGAGGACATGACGGAATAAAAGAACGTCACACTGCCGTTACCATCACGGCACACGTCTTGATTCTACTGCCAAATCGCCACAATAAATCTAAAATTAAAAAAAAATATATAAAATTATCCTTGCCAAAATCTTCACGTATAGTTCATTTTTATTCTCTTGTTATTTATTTTGGTAAACAATCTTAAACTAGTTTTTATTAAAAAAAGTTTAAAATTGCTTTAAAAAAAAATTATAGTTTCTAGAAATCTGTTTCTGTATTAAATGACAATTTGTTTTTAAATTTTTATAATTTTGTGTCTGCATTATTTTTTAATCGCAAATTATAATAAAAAGACATGCTAAGATTGTTTACCAAATACGACAAGATAATAAAAAATGGACTACCTATAGTAACAAGTAGCAGGAAATTCGGCAAGGCTTACCTAAGACAGAAATAAGATTACAATCCCATAAGGAGTTGAATTGACAGAGAGTCCCACTTGTCAAACTTCAAACTTAAGGGTCCAAGTTAAAACTTAAATCTATGTGCCCAAAAGTTGAGAATTGTATGAATAATTCAACACGCGACTCGAACCCGCTCCGTCAACCGACGGAAATATCACTCGAGGTATTTTCGATATTAAATAACAAACTTTTGTTGCAATATAAGTTAGTATAGAACGCAAGTGGTTTGTTGTTTTTTCTATGTGGACATTTTGGGTGTGAAAGGTTTTTTAAGCAATTCACTTAAATATAAGCTAATAATAATACTCACACATAAGCAATTGGATACATGTCTGCACATAACACATATTGGTGGTGATCAGAATGAGAAAGATAAGGATGTGGAGTCAGAGTCAACTGAGATAATTTTATCGAACCTTTATAAATAAACGAAAAATGACGTCAAAAGCCGTGTTTTTTTAATGTATACTTTGTCTAAAGGACCCGACTACAACTTAATGAATTAAATGACCGAAACCGTACTACGGATAGGTATGTATCCAACTATTCTCGTGGTGAATTTAGTGATCTGTGCTCATAAGTCTTGTATCATCTTCATAACGAATTAATAACAATATGTAGTCTGCGTCGCTTGCTAAGTACCCACTCCTAAACTAAAGTGAAAAGCAAAGTAAATAACTGAAAAAACAAGATTTAGCATTTAAAAGACCTGTTTAACTTCACAGACGCTTTGCAATATACGAGCGACTCGAATTATGAGCAAATAAACAAGCTCAATCCCCTTTTAATTTACTGTAACGGTGTTTGCCGCTGCCTTAACTGCAAATTAGCACTTTGGGGTGTTGGCAGACGGTTTCTTTGCTATCCTCTATAAATATGCCAAGTTTATGCAATGTTTTATGTGGAAGGGTCATAGTAGCTCGTCCTGTGAAGTACCTTGGCCGTCGTAAAGCAGCGTGTTCTTGTCTTGTGTTTCGGTTGGTGAGGTATGGTTGCCGGGGATACGTATTTGAGGCGAACATCAGGCGTCCATGAGCTGCAGTTACCTGGTGGCCTGGTGGCCTGCAGCTCTATAATTGTTTACTAAAACACGAGACATAAAGAACGAGCGGCGGTTAAGAAAGTAGCGGGAAGACACCTCGTTCAAACACAACTTGAAACAAAAAAATCGCTCAAATGAAACCTCTGTAATACGCTAGTTATGCGATTCGTTACCGCAAAAAGGACTTTTAGACGCCTGATATATTCTTTTTGCATCCGAGATAACCGCCGTATAATTGATACAATTAATATTAACTCCCGAGGTCGGTATTCTACTGAAAGTTGTTTCGCATTTTTCGTATCTTAAAATGCCTGGCCATCTTTTATTTAAGTTTCGGGCGCCGGGCGGTCGCGAAGGTCCAAGGGAAAGGCGCAAGCGGTTTTTACGCAATTTATATCAGCTTCAAATACCAGCGGTGATAGCCTAGTGGCTTAGAATTCGACCTCGAATTCAGGGTTCGAATCTCAGTGGCACGCACCAATGATTTTGTAAAACAAAAGTTATATGCGCTTTATGCAATTAAATATCTCCTGTTGTTACGGTGAAGGAAAACATCGCGAGGAAACCTACATGCTTGAGAGTTCACAAAAAATGTTCTCAAAGGTATGTGAAGTTCACCAACCCGCAGTAGGCCAGTATGGTGGACTAAGGTCTAAGTACATAATAATTATAACGTTCAAGTTAACCGCCTTAATTTTTATTTGACTTTTTGAAAAAAATTCAAATTGGATATCTATCCCTCCCATTTAACCCAATTAATACTGAAATTAAGACCAACAAATAAAAACCAATTACTTAAATAAAGAAGTGTTTAATTATCGATTTTTAAAATATTCGGCAAAATCAAAACGAGCAGCTCTATCTGTCATTTATAAAAACCAAGTCAGTTTAAAAAACCAAGTCACCAACCAACCAAGATGTAAATCTTTAGTACCGTTTTGACAACCGTCAGTAACTTACTCCAAGCCTTGTTTATGCGGAGGCGGGAAGAAAAATTTGATCCGCTTGGCTGGTCCGGCTCACTTTTTCCCTCATTAAAAAGACCCTAAGCCGTGCTTTAATTTTACAAATGGCGGCTTTAATGGTTGAAACATGCAGAAACAAAAATACGAGTGCGTGTGGAAATGTTCCGACAACTTTTCGATGTAATTAAACGCTCTGCACGTGTGGCCTCCAGTTTCGCAAAATTGAGGGAATGACATTTGTTTTTCTCGATTTAGCGGTAGTTTTGAAAAAATAAAACTTCCTTGTAATAAATAAATAAATGATATGTATGTCCTTAGGTATGTCGACGACCTGAGTGGCGCAGTGGTTGGCGCTGCGCGGAGGGTCCTTGGTTCGATTCCCAGTAGAGTAGAGCAGGGATTTGAATGATGAGTTTAAATTTCTGTTTCCGGTCTGGGTCGGTGCGTGTGTTCTTGTCTTGTGTGTGTCCATGGTACCCACGACACAGGGAATTCTAGTGTGGAGCTATAAGTGTGACCCGTTATTTATTTATTTATATTACATTGGATTCATAGAAAACACAAAGACAATTCAGTTCAAAGACAAAGACAATTCACACACACGCACACTAGAATTATAAGAATACAGAAAAATAATAAGTATATTACGTTTTTTATTACCTACATTTAGTTTTTACGGACCCAAATAACTATATTCCCTTAACATTTACATTTAAAAAATATTTGGATGACATTGTATAGATAGGTATTCTCCATACTTTTACCTTAAAGTCTGAAAAGATAATTTATAGACATAAGGAAACTTAGGCAGCCTGACTCTTGTACTAACTACAAAGTACTACTACTACAAAGAATTCTCTAGTAGGTACCTAATGTCCAATCAATAACGCAAAAGGTCAAACAAAAGTGGTTCTTACAAGTCTTACAACTAAAACGCAACGTTGAGTGCAAGTGTAGTCAGCTACAAATGCACCCAGACGCCAGTTTATAATAAACTGCTCTTCACTCGACCGTTTAATCTCGAACACTTTAAAGAATACAAGTTGGCGAGTGCACTAGAAGCGGAACCGCAGAGGACGCTTCAGTTGACACGTGACGGAGACGACACGACGACGCGAAATTTGGATAATACCCACTGTTTGTGATTTACTTATTTTACACAGGCAATCCTGTCTCACTGGATTGACTGTGAAAAAGAAAAGAAGATTGAATTATATTGAAAGATTGGATAGTATTCATTTTAATTTTTAATCACAAAAATATTTTCGGGGTAGGTACCTACGGGGTACACAGACTATTTAAAATCACTTGGCATTTAGAATTTAAATTTTGAGCAGACGGTTGCTGAAAGATCTGCGTACAACTGATTCGTTCTATTTTGATCAAAATAAAGTAATTTTAACATAAATATTTATTTTATAAAAATCCCGGATGGATGGAAAAAAACGAGAACGCAGGCGTCTTCGCAAATCTCCCACGATTTATACATACAATCACATTTTCTAAATGTTTCAAAATATTGCAAAACCTTTGTAATACTTAATATAAAAGACACAATCACTGTTATAGGGTTTAACCATTCAATTTTAGGCGGTTTTACAGTGTAAAAATATAAGATCGCAGTCGTGTGCACTAAATGGAATACCGTTAAAAGAGTGAAGAAGGAGCTTTATTAGCGGTAAGGGGGTTTAACTGGGACTTAGCAGAGCCCCTTATAACGATTTATTGCTTTTCGCGGCACGGCATCCACTGTGGAACTAAGTTGAAGTTCTTCTCAGGCTTTAAATCAGTACCGAAGTGGGGATGTCATGTCAGTACCCATTAATGACCCACTACAGGGTCGGGTCTCCTCTCACAATGAGAGGGATGTAGGCAGCCGTCCACCACTGGCCCACTGCGGGTTGGTGGACTTCACATGCCTTTGAGAGCATTTTTTTGTGAACTCTCAGGCATGCAGGTTTCCCGATGTTTTCTCTCACCGTAACAGCAGGTGATGTTTAATTTCATAAATCGCACATAATTTTTATTACAAAGTCATTGGTGCGTGCCACTGGGATTCGAACCCGGACCCCTCGATTCGAGGTCGAATTCTAAGCCACTGGGCTATCACCGTTGTGCCATGCCTATAGAAATGTTAAAATCCTTCAAATCTAATTCATCAACCCACCTTGAATAGTATAGTTTGGAGGCGTTAGTGAATAGTGGGTAGTGCTCCTCACTACTCACTAAAGAAGTTTAATTTGAAGATAGATTCAAGTTTGGAAAATACAAATAATCCATTTCGTTCAAAATCAAATCTTAACATGAGAACAAAACAAGAGAATGAAAAAAAACAACTTTCAAAATCAGCTCTTAAATAGATTTTTATCAAGGGAGTGAAATTGTAATATTGTATCATGTAACATGTACAGCTACTTAAGAGGGCACCGAGCTTTTTATATGAAATTTGTGTTCGTTTGATGTCTTGCTGTGTCGTTATTACGAAAGCTATAGCTATGCATTTACTAGGTAAGAAACTTCAGGATGTACTCTATACATCATATGTTTCAGAAACACGATTACTTGTAGTTTCCTCGACGTTATGCTCAGAGATTAACATAGCATGTAGCACTTTGATACAATTTACTAAGTCGCGGCGCCATTTATGTTTAGAAAAAAAACCTAAAACATTTACCTCACACAAACTTTGAAAATAAAATTTGAACGTTTTAAACTTATAACAACAGGCGCAAGCACGATTCAAATTCCAAATTCGATTCGAAGATTCCAGAACTTTTCACTGTAATCGTTCGAATTTCATCCCCTATTACCCAAAAGCAGTATTGCAAGGGGGATGAAACAAATAGAATTCAATCTCCCTTGCTGCTTCGATGCAAACTCAAACTTGCCTGGGCGTACTAACATACCATGGTTTGCGTTTTTAGCGGATAATCCTGTATCCCTTGTTCTAACATTTTCCCCTTTTTCCATACATTGATAAACTTTTTAGCATGCTTCTATTAAGGGTTCTCTGGAAGAGATTGCTATTGAGAGATAAGACCGACATTTGTATATTTTTTGTCCCATGTAAAATTAAAATATATTTAATTGTTTCACGGATAACCTGTAGTCTTTTTCCATCATTATACTGCTCCCTGAAGATTTAAATTTCTGAACGTGAACCTGTAGTGGCCTTTCATAGTAAGCTTTTCAAGCACATGTCTTAAAAAGTAAAAGGTAATTACAGCAATCATCTACAGAAAACTTTCTCTCTGTAGTCCGGAAACTTGACAGAATTGTCGTGGCATCATGTAGAATTGCCATTGTTTTGTCATTTCAGAGTAGCCCTCCTAATGTGGCTTGGTGACCTGCCGCGCCTACCGTCCTAAAGAACTTTCGGTAAAATGGTGTACAAGGCTGACTCATTTATTGTTATTAAAGTGATACGTTTATTTAGTTTTTAAATTTAGTTGATTTCATATCCTGCAATATTCAAATGACATGCGGGCCCTACACATGGCACAGTCAACGGAATAATTTCCTTACTTGTGCCTGTTTAGCTGGAGTTGGGCTCCTCGGATTCGTATTCAATGAATGTCAGACATGCAACACGAAAGTTATGATTTGTATTTAAACTTCTGTACCTGCAGATGGCACGTGAAAGTTCTAAAATTATACGTTGACAGTATGTATATTCTATTCCACCCCTCACATTTAGGATAGCTTCTGCCACAATTATGATGGTGATAATTTTTTTTTCATTTAAAAAGTGCCTGCCTACGAGTAGATACTCGTAATATCATCCTACGAAGGCCTACGAAGTTCTATACCACAGTCGACAAGGTATTATAGTTGAAAGGAAACTCAAAGTACGTAAAGTTGAAATAGAAAATTTTAATGTGCTGTTAAATAAATACGAAAATTTATAGATTTTATAAGTAGTGACGTTCTGCTTTACACAATTCTATATCATCTGCTGTAACGGTGAAGGAAAACTTGAACTTGAACTTGAACTTGAGGAAACCTGCGTGCCTGAGAATTCAATAAAGACCTAATTATAGGTACGTATGTTGCCTTCGTTCGCGACCGAGATAAAACGCGATACATAACCCCACAGTTTCAAAGATTTAAAAAAATACTATAGATGAGTAAATAACACATAAACAAAGAGCAGTTTAGTTAAAAACAATTCAGTAAAATATAGCAGGAAGTGAGCAAAATAGAAAACAAATGCAAACACTCCGCTAAATACACAGTGTCGGCAACTCTGCACCAGCGGTACGGCATTTTTCCAATTTGCCGTATCGAGTAGACGAGAAAAGCCTCACAGAAAAACATTTTAAATGCGGCTGTTAGGCACAGGTTTCTATTAGATACGTATGGCTGTAACACTCAGTCCAAGTCCTTATTTTCACCTATTAATTTCTATCTGGATTTGTAAAATGACTGCTATCTAGCGATAGAAAATCGGGCATGAGTTTCATCATTTCTTATTCACTTTCATTAATTTTAACATTATCTCACCTTCTATCACCATCGTTCAAATTAATAAAACAAATTCAAAACCCGATTCAAGAAATAATAATCACAGCTGACATCCTCTGTTGTGGTTGACTGTACTGACTATTCTATAGGTAGGATACCTTGACGTATGTCAAGTCAAGAACAGAACAGAGTCAGAACAGTCAAGAAACGAAAATAATTTTAACATGTTGAAAGCAGAGCTATTACAATTTTCTAGATTGAACGGACTGCATTTCCAGGCGAAGTATGTTTCCATACAGAGTTGTTTTAAACTAATATATTTGAGCCACGGAAAGAAAACAGTATGGAAAACAAAAGATATTTTAGCTGAGTAAACGGAGTGTTTACTCAGTTGAAATATACAGTGTAGGCACCGGTGGAAAACGGCGTTTTCCAATTTGCCGTATTGGACGGAGGTACGGTTCGCAGACAAAGTGAAACAAATGTATTGTTTTAGAATACGAAATATTTTCAGCCGAAGAAAAGTCGGTTAAAATGTTACATTTTATATTTTACATTCAAATAACATTTTAATTTTAATATGTTGAATAAACGCTTGCATCCTGGTGTTTTCTATTGGTCATGAGTTGTCTTGTACCGTGAGCCTATTGTCAAAGTATTCGTACGGTAAACGTTAGTCATTAGTCATCTATACATCTTCCTACACTAATGGCACACAGCGGTGATAGCCCAGTGGCTTAGAATTCGACCTCGAATCGAGGGGTCCGGGTTCGAATCCCAGTGGCACGCACCAATGACTTTGTAAAAAAGTTATGTGCGCTTTATAAAATTAAATATCACCTGCTGTTACGGTGAAGGAAAACATCGTGAGGAAACCTGCATGCCTGAGAGTTCACAAAAAAATGTTCTCAAAGGCATGTGAAGTCCACCAACCCGCAGTAGTGGTGCGTGGTGGACGGCGGCCTACATCCCTCTCATTACGAGAAGGAGACCCGACCCTGTAGTGGGTCATTAATGGGTTACTGACTGACTTTGACGATAGTGTTCAGGCGGTGATCACATCGGGGCAAGGGAATAATAAAGAGGAACATTTTCATGTCTTACTTCAAAATATGAAAGGTGGTAGAGGCATTTTGGTTCGTTTAGGGTGGTACCTTTACACATCCTCTGAATCTGCCACGATGAAGCATATCCGAATATTTTTTCGGGGAGATGTGGTTGCTCGAGATTCTTCATTTCAGGCGTCGATCTTAGTCATTATAAGTAATAGTGCGTCCTTAAATAGGCCTTAGGCTATTAAAACACTGCCCCGCATCACGCAGCGTAGCGCGGGAATGCGTGATCTAGCGTTGTATGTAAGTATTTCCATTTGTATAGAAAACACGCACAGTCCAACACACTGAAATCGCATCTGCATAAACGCGCGTGTATGTATATTCTATACAAATGGACGCGCACCCCCGCACTACGCTCCGTGATGCGGGGTAGTGTGTTAATCGCTTTAGGCCTATTTGCAGTTGGACATTATATTCACATAACAGGT
Source organism: Erynnis tages (assembly GCA_905147235.1). NCBI lineage: Eukaryota > Metazoa > Arthropoda > Insecta > Lepidoptera > Hesperiidae > Erynnis > Erynnis tages. The sequence goes on along the minus strand of LR990072.1, from coordinate 12,901,834 downwards.
AGGCCATCATTTTCATTTTCTCACAATACATTACATAACATTACATAAAATCATTACATAAAAAAAAACTGAAACCCTCACAAACAGGAAAGAAGCGCTTATTCAATTTGCCGTATTGAGAAAGGAGGAACGATTTGTAAGCGAAGTGAAACAAATGAGTTGTTTAAGAATATCGGAACGCTTTCTTTGTAGCGTTGCTTGGTTAAAGAACGTTTTAAATTTGTATCCAGTTTGTTTTATTTTACACGCTGCCTGTTTCTCTACGCCTCGAATAGAAGTTAGGCTTTACATTTATTTAAAACTTGACTATTTCTTTTGGTTGGTAGCAAGGTTCATACCTACATACCTACCAAGTATAATTATTATGAGCTACTTACCTACATTATAGTATTTTATTTATTTAACAATTTTTGTACTACTAAACTTAACCATAATCTGTTAAGTTTGTACAATATTTCTCAAAACCAAAATATGAGTAATATTAATATTTGCTTACTATAAGCATTGTCAATAGTAGGCCTCCTAACTTCTGAAAATGAAAGATATTACGTTGTCACAATTCAATAACAGTAGCTACGAGTATTTCAGTAGACTTGGTAGTCTAGGGCCTTATTGTGAAAGGTCAAACGTACTTCTACACGTTTGCGGCACTTGGGCAATAGAAAGCACTGTTCAAATAGCCTGTCGCCGAATTTCCGGGAACGAATCGAGCAGAAAATAGAAAAGTGCTGCACTGTCGAACTCTTAAATCAATTTAATTGGGCGTTAACATCAAATGGATTGGGAATTGGCGGACTTTTTGCATTCAGTTGTAAAGGATTTTACGTAAATTCCGTTGCTTTATGGAATTCTGACTGAAAAGAAATTGAAAAGAATGTTGACTTTCTAGTAGACTACAAGCCCATGAACAAAATTTACCTGTGAAATGAACCAACGTGAATAACGCTTAGAAGGCTGTTACTATATCAGAAAATAACGCGACCCTTGGCTTACGAGCCCGGCCTTGGAAATATGTACGGCGTTAATGGATAACGTATCTGTATATGTATACAAAAGGAACGACACAAATGCTGTACAGTAATAAATGACCTATAGGTCACAAATGCCGTATTAAAAGTGCCGTACATTTGTGTAATTCCTTTTGTATACTTATACCTACAGATACTTTATCCATGAACGCCGTACATATTTCCAAAGGGGGGATCGAAAGCCAAGGGTCGCGACCCTTATATCTGATCATGGTACAGGTGTACCGCTCAGAAATGACCGCATAGTGCTCAGAGTTATTTTCTGATATAGTGACAGCCTTCTAAGCGTTATTCACGTTGGTTCATTTCACAGGTAAATTTTGTCCATGGACTTGTAGTCTATAGATTTAAAGAGTAGTTTCTTTTGCCGCAGCCTTCATAGTTAGCCACAGACATGGATTTTCTCATTTTAATATTCTTTTTGTAAGTTATTATATCACATCAGGTAGTTCGAAGTCAAACACACTGTATAAATAGGAAAGACTAGAATTCGTATCGCTTGTGGTAGGTAGGATGAGATATTAATGGACTTTCGACAGCAGTCGAGTAAAAAGTCCCCCGACAGAGAAAAATAAGAAAAAGCTGGAGAACCGAGCAAAAACTAAACGCCTTCAAAGTCAGCTAACTGCCTGTCGATATTAAGCTTTTTACTAGGTATACTACGATGTGTTCATGGTTTCGCAATTATAAAACGGGATGGATTAAGTTTTAGTTGACGTAAGTGAAGTTACTTTCGTTTTATTTTTTCACTAATAGGTATGTCTTCTATTTTTTGTTATTATTATTATTATTTATTATGCCTTCTATTTTAATTATAATTTGTATACACAGAAAGATGAAGAGTATACTGATGAAAAGGCTCTGCAAAACCATAAATAACCCATATTCGTGCAAATAAACGTTTCCTTTCTTTCTGTCCCATACGTGCGAGTTTTCCATGAACTTTTAACTAACAAGAACCAAGAAAAGACCATAAGATTAGTTGCAAGAATATGTTTTGCTCTAAAACAGTAAAACATTATCATTGATAGCCGTAGCCGTTTTCAGTTTGAACGCGAGTTTTAAACATTTAAAAGCAAACTAAATGGCCTGCCAGTAATCCAGGTCCACTGAAGCTCCGAAAATGTACTGCTGAACACCGGTATAAACAAGTTGTTCGCGAATTTTCCTTTGAAACACAGCGTGTTCCGTTACAATCTGTTAGTAGAGTTGGTACTCGTAGCACAGAGCAAATCTGGGATGCTAATTGAGAGCGCAATCTGCCGCAATAGGCATGATGACAGTAATCAAGTATCGCCAAAATATTTATCTGATCTAATGAAATAGGATTCAAACATTTTGAAACATGTATTAATTATCTTATTAATGTCGAGATTAATAATTTATTTCTTAAAATAAATCTACAAAATACAACAATCCGCCATGATAGCTTAAACACCCATCAGATCGAATTACGTCAAATTACGTCACGTCTTAGTAAACGTCATTTTTTTCGTAAGCATATTATACGCGATCTGGCATTTTTTACTGAGCCGTGGCGCAATGACAGACGCCATGACACCGGCGAGCGTTTTGGAATGAATTTGAAACTGAAAATTTAAATGTACTTTTATTGCACAAAAACCTTAATTTTCTACAAAAATATGATATATTTTAGACATAATAGAAACTTCTGAATATCATAGAAGAGTTTTTGAAAATTAGTCATCATGCCTATTGTGGGGTGCAATTAGTGTCCCCGCTCAAAGAGACGACTTGGTATGATGCTATAACCAATAGCCGAGGAGCTGGCAGGCGTTTTTCGAAGTGTTTAAGGTATCATAAAATCATGTTGAATACCAAGGAATACCAGGGGCTGAAAGGTATGAAGGAAGGAATTAACTAAATTTTCGTATTTTTTATACATACAGCAGGCAAATAGGCGGATGGGCCACCTGATGGTAAGTGGTCATCGTCGCCTATTGACATGAGCAACACCACAGGAGTAGCCAGTGCGTTGCCTGCTTTGAACGACAGGACTTTTTGAAGAAATCCACGTCATTGACCTGCGAAAAGACATCAATCGGAAAACTGTTCTAAAACTAGCACGTGTTACTAAGTATTATAATATTTTTCAGATTGAACTTTGGTGTCATTGGGTTGTTAACACATTCGATACATCAGATAGCCCATATCATTCTATAATCGTTTTGCCGTTTGCTACTGATCATACAATAATATAACCTACCTTTCAATATATCTCCCAATTCCAACATGTTGAATCTCCTTACAGTTTAATTAGTAGCAGTAGGCACTTCCTGCTAGTCCACTAACAAAGACTGCTCGCATCGTCGCGGCAAATTTTTCGATTTATTGCCAATAAATGTGGGACCCGCTCCATTCGCCATAAATTTCTATTTATTGGTGAAACCCATAGAATTAATAATACACAGAATTGTGACGCTATAAAATGTGGTTCTCTCAAAAGAGTAGGCTTATGTGTGCTAAAAAAATGTACCACGTAGAGCACATGGTACATTTTTTTAAGCACAACCTTTTTCCAAAATGGCGCTTGAAGCTCCACCTGGATCTGACAGCATTTTGTGATTTTATGCTCAGAAAGTGATCCTAAACCTTACTCATAAAAGTGAGTCTTCTGACTGAAAAAAGTCATTTCTACTTGATATTAAATCTATAATGTAAACGATCCTTTTTCTAAAACAACTGACCCGTCGAGCCTCACCGATGTTGTGTTACATAAAGTTTTAAGAGTGATTAATGACTACAACCCTACTGCCGTAAAAATGTTTCATATTCTTGTACGACTGTGCAACTTTGAAATTCGGCCGTAATTAATCATATTATTGTGTTTGTCTTTGAAAACCTTAGTTTTTGCAGCTTTAACGTAGAAAGCTTGTAGAGCTAATGTTGCTCTCGTAACGAGGAGGTATAGTCGTCGGCATGAGTCTTGAGCACAATATCTATTGGTCCGTTTGACGTTGACTGCGCTGTTAGTTCACGCGATTGGTGTGTCAGTCAGTGTAAGTCGTTTATTGGTACTATCATTAATGAAATCTATGTTCACGACTGTGACGGTTAATAAAAGTATTCTTAATGCCAGCTCTCATAAACCGCGGTATACAGCATCTTGATTCTAGACCATCTAGCACCTCTATTCTATGTTAGTCTGTCCATGGTTTCTCTTTGATAGAATATAAACTCTACATTCAAATCAGCTCTGCTGGGAATCGAGCCCAGATCCCTCCGCACACATGCGTCCTAACCACTGCGCCACTCAGGTCGTTAATAAATAGGTACACAAATAAAACAAAAAATAATCTGAGTATCGAGAGATCTACCTCAAGAATAATTTGTTACAAACCAAGCAGTTTGTAGGAAGCGATACAACAAAGGGGAAACCTCCCTTGATACTCGTATGATAATATATTCCCTCATCAGATAACCTTTTCGCCAGTCGATGGGAGTAATAAATCGTTGAAAATTTGATTTACGGCTACTTTTGGATTGTAAACCTTGAGAGGGGAAAAGAATGGAAATAAAGTATGTACTGCGGTACTTGAGTATTAATGGGTTTTAGTGTTGTTTTGTTATTAGTGTTATTAATATGGTTAGGTATTAACCCTTTGTAATAATTACCATTTTCCATGCAAAAGTTGCTCCTACGACATTTTATTGCAATTCAGTGACATATTCAATTGGGACAGCCCAATATAGAGCCCGATAATTAGATTGAGAGAGACGTTTAAATTTTGTCGTGTTTGTAGCTCAAACGGTTATAAAAGCCAATTAGGACAAGGCCTTAGGTAAGGGACAAACAATAGATTAGTTCTATCAAATGTTAAAGTTCTTGAGTTGGTGGAAAATACCATGGTAGACTACTCAGTTTTAGATTATTGTGTGATTAGTGTTCAGCAGTGACAATTATAACAAAAATTCAATTTTATTACATAGGAACCTACTAAGCACACAGAAATAAACTAAAAAATAGAATAATAGCGGGAACAGTCGTTATGGACGACCAAAACTACTAACAAAACGAATAGTTGGCGCAAATTATTATTAATCATAGCGCCTGTCAACTTGTGCCCCACAATTTTAATGACGTCTGACATTTGCAATTCAAATCATTTTGTTTTGTATTCGAAAATTATAGTGGTATTGTATTATATTCAAACGTATATTAATGGTTATAATGGTATAAATAATTGGGGAGCTTGGCATTTACATTCTTGGTATCTTGTAGCGCCTGACAATTTTTTTATAGCAATACATGGACGTGCAACACAAAGTTATAAAAAAATTTACTGCTTCTAATCAACAGTATTTTTTCCTTTTTTAAAAGGTAAATGTTAAGCAAAATTTCAATAAAAGAAAAAAATGGATGAACGGATGGAGATTGATTCGACTGCGTACTCGTATCACAAAAATAACTTTTAGTCCCTGAAGGCCTCGAAGGCGCCTAGGCGTCGGCAACAAATGAAACTTCTGCCACTTCTACAAAAAAGATAAAATTGTGGTTTTTGTTTTTAAAACAGTATTTTAACATACCAAGATTTTTTTTATATACAAATGTAATAAATACGGTAGATACTTGTTACAGAGAACCACATTTTTAATGCTGTCCATTTTTCAATTCGTTCCGGTTTATCTTTGAAATTATTGGACAGATTTTAACGGAATTTTAATTGGTACCTGCCATTTATAACATAGCTGATTACGTAATGGTTAATTTCGTTTATTAGGAGTTCGGTAACTGTTGGATTACAAATCTCTAGGAGTGCCCACGGTGGAGTGGGGTCGATTAGGGGAAGCTCACTTCCAGAGTGGATTACGAAGGGCTGAAAGGGAGTTAGAAAGGATTTTTTAAATTTAAATGGACCGCACAACGCATGTTTCATACGTGCTCCTTTTAGTCATGGACCATCCATGTATCCAATCTGAGCGTTGTATGGACGAAGTCATGGGCACAACTAGTCCACGAATATCTACGCCTCCATTAAACATAAGCCGGATATCCGCGAGCCATTAGCGCCGTGTCGCCGGTCGTTCGCCCGGAGCGTCTGTCCGGGTGTAAATCCGGCCGAATTGCTTGTGGGTTCTACACCCATTATGCCGGGGTTGTGCCGTAAGGTACGTAGGTAGGGGTCAAACCGGGTAAGTTTGAAAATTTTTGGGCAACTTTTTTTCAACCACGTGAAAGTAAGAGACTTTGTTTACATTGAATTTTTTTTTAATAGTTTGGTTACGATTAAAACTCCGCGTGGTTTTTTATTACCCGAACCACCCTCTTACTTTGTTTACATAGATTTTTTTTTAATAATTTGGTTACGTTTAAAACTCCTCTTTTATTGACTTCATTAATGGTTTTTTAACTAATCTACACTACCTAATTTTATTCATTTCTTCAAGCTACTTCAGCTCGAGTTGACTCTACGTTATCTGTTGATTTTGTAGACAGCATAGCTTCTGATTTAGGCAGTACGTACCTATAATAAAGTTTGTCCATGGAACACAATACTTTAGGCATAGAGACTAGTTTCATTTCGATGTATCTAATAGGAACATTCTATTACGGTATTGGTAGAAAGTTACACTTTTACAAAAAAACAAGTAAGTGTATAGTGTTGATTGACCCGTAGGGTTCTGTCTATACTAAAAGTTTATTGTAGATACGAGTGAAGCCTGTGGATTGTCTTAATGGCTTAACGACTGTGCCACATGCGTGTATAGGGTCACTTGTTTCTTATGTAACCGCTATTGTGCCAAATGTTTATAGTATCTTAGATTGCCCCTTTAAATAAAGAAGTAGTGCGCAGTCCAACATATCACAGTCACTATTTCTTTTTATCTTAGGAAAAAGTTAAGCGACGTCGGGCGCGGTCAGTACCTGGATGGGTGACCGCTGGTGGCGAATTAAAAGCGCGCTTCCGTGTTTTGAAGGGTACGTTTAGCCGTTACCCCTGTTGTAATCGATATGTAGTTATAGTCGCTAAGTCTTGTCGGAAGATAAGGACAGTCTGAAAACATCCGTCTCGGGTTGGCTACTATTTCGTTTCTCCACCAACCCGAACTGAAGCAGAAGCATTCAAATAGGAGTTCAGTTTAGAAAGATGAAGTGAACAGCCCTAGCAAAATTATTAAACTGAATTAGTTTTCGTAATCGAATAATTTCCCGTATAGTAACAGTAACTCAAAATTATTTATAGCACCACAGAAGCAAATTCCCATTATGTTACATCTTGTAGAAATTCCTTTTACCTGTGTAATGGCGTCATAAAAATATACTGCACTAATTCGGTTAACGCCAGGCTATAAGGAAATTATTTGGATTAATCGCCGTACAATCTCGCCGCGATACACGCGAAACAGCTTCGATTGTAATCTGTGGGAAAAACATGGGGTTCCAAGGTTGTAATGGTGTTGTATGAGAATTTAATTTAAGAAAAAAAAAATAACAAAAATATTTTTTTGAGAACTTTTTTTATTTTGAAAAAAAATTAACGTTCCACATTTATAGCCACTAGGACTTCCTGTGTCGTGGGTGCTATGGACACTCGAGCACAAGAACACAGATGAAGACTAAGATATTCGCCTCAAATTAAGTAATTCCGGCATTCATACATGGATACATTCTGCTTTACGACGGGTTAAGACGCTGGCGGCAAGGTCCCTCGACGACGCCTATTGCCAGTTTTTGTACTATAAATGCGAATGTTTGTGAGTATGGATGGATGTTGCTCTTTCACGCAAAAACGGCTAAACAGATTTGGATGGAATTTGGTACACAGGTAGATCATAACCTGGATTAACATATAGGATACTTTTTACCCTTCTCTGCACCAAGTTCTAAAATGTCTAGGAATAAATATACGTATAAGTAAAGAACCGCAAAATTTCAAAAAGATGGAACGTCCATTCCAGTACAAATGTTTATTCATAATTGAAGTGAAATATTTCGAAGCGGGCGCTATTTGGCGATTCCGAAGTCAGTCCGCATAACGGATGGGCGATCTGAATAATTTTGAATTACAAACGCGATCTCAAGTGTCAATCCTGCGGGGAGCAGATTTCGGAGAATATCCGATTTGCCCGGATATAATGTTATTGATGCCTTCGAGCAGTAAGGAATGGGTTTTGAGCAAGAATTGAAGTAAAGCAACTTGATTTGAATAAAAGTATTTCTTGCAGTGGTGATAGCCCAGTGGATAAGTCTTCGACATCTTAGTCGAGAGGTCCGGATTCTGGCACTTGCTTTCTTAAAATGTTAATTAATTAAAAGGGCGTCGGTAAGGTACGATACCTCCCCGGGCGAGATGCTACCTATCGTTCTACCAACCCTTGATCTCCTATCGATTCAAATTTATAAAATCAGGTAAAATACATATTAATTATGTTGTCGATGTTACTTTTTATCTGTTTATTAGAGCATAAATCCACTTAAAATTGTATTTGATTCGTTGAGTGTTTCAACCTAATTAATACCCATATGAATCACATATGTAGAGCCCCTGTATTTATGGTAATTAAACATACTCGCAAGTAGTTTTTGATTCAGCGGAATTGTATAAAACTAGGTGTAATTTAAAAGGTGCTTTTTCATATCTGTTTTTGGATTAAAAGTATTAGGTAATAGTGATTCATTATTATCATTTCAGCTCTTTGTGGTCCACTGCTGGACATGGGCCCCCCTAATGAACCCCACTCCGCCCGGTCCTGGGCCCCGTTGAATACAACTGTTTCCCGCGGTTTCGAAGAAATGGGCCCTGATTCTGTAAGTCCCAAAAGATTTCGTGTGCCATCAAACCGTACGTCATTTCATGAACTCGGCACGACAAGGAATCTTAAATGTCTTTTCTTTAAGACATTGAATGTCACGATATTTGACTTTTTAGCCTTTTTCGACTTTTTATTACGGGTAAGACACGACATTCAAAGACAAAAGACAATGACGTGACTGCATATGGGCTAGCATACGTCCCAACAATGGTTCTGCTACCTTCTTTACATAGCAGCTGCTTCAGAACATTAAATAACCATAACAAACCCGCAACTCGCGAGCCAATCTTGTGCGCTTACTAATTCAGTACAGACTTGGCTGCAATTACCATTGTTTTTCATTTCACCAATTGTGGTTTACATTATTTTGTTTACAATCCATGTATTGCTAATTGGAAACAGATGTGTTTTTTTTTCATTACTTTGCTTACAATTTAGATTCTTGGTTAACTAATTGAATTGAGAAGTGATTCTTTTAGTAATTGATTAGCAATTGGGCATGCATGCAATCTGTGCCCAAGCATGAACACTATAGTCAAATACTTTGACTGTATTTTTATAGTAAACGTGAGCCGTTAGTGTGGGAAACAGATAGTACGACTGTACTTATGACTCACGTTAACCGTGCCTTAAGCATAGGAATCTTATCGAGCTGCCATTAGTATGGGAAGATCCACGACGTACGAGTACATCCACGTTCAACCTCAAATAAATACGTCTTGAGTCAACACAATGTCCGCTATTTTACGGCAAATTTAGAAGATGCCAGTCCCCTAATAAAATGTGAACTAACCATTTCGTGGAATGACCTACATAAACTTTGAGCTTTTTTACCATAAATCATGTTTGAAAAGGCCTATTACACCGCCCTCGGTTCCTTGAACAGGCAGCTTTCATTTCCTGCCGATACCCTACAATACCCCTACAATAGGCGCATGAATAGCTGGTCCAAGTAAGGAAAGGTAGCGGTTTTTAATGATTAAAACTAATCTGAATAAAAATTGCTTGAAGTTTATACGAGTAATATAAAGGGTTAAGGGTGCAGTAACTTTTACATCAGGACGCCTGTGACCTCATTTGATATTTTCTATAGGCGGTTGTCAGCCATGTATGTTAAAAAAGTTGATATTGTCGAGAAAAAGAAGAGAAGAAGAGAGCTGAAGATAGTGGCAGAGAGTGGTAAGTATACTTGAAATGTACACAAGTTGTTTTTGCACCAATATTAGTAGCTAAAATATTCTTCGCAAAACGCCACCGCTTGCTACTTAGACCCAAATACTTAATGTAATCGACCCTAGTTAGATAACTAACTTGATTTCCGCTACGGATATAACTTTTTCTTCACAATGACAATGTTTGATTGATGGCGATTTGATTAAGATCGTTTTTTGCTAATGGCCTACCAGTTTGATTAGTTGATCAAACAGACTGAGGTTTCATTTCCGAAAGCTCAAAGGAATCAAATGGTCCGTAAAGTAAAAAGAAGTCTTGTGGATAATTTATAACGAAGCTCGCATTTGGGTCACGGGAACTATTATTTATAACAACTTAAGGTGTTCTTCAAGGTGCAGCGGTGATAGCCCAGTGGCTTAGAATTCGACCTCGAATCGAGGGATCCGGGTTCGAACCCCAGTGGCACGCACCAATGACTTTGTAATAAAAGTTATGTGCGATTTATGAAATTAAATATCACCTGTTGTTACGGTGAAGGAAAACATCGTGAGGAAACCTGCATGCCTGAGAGTTCACAAAAAAAAATTTGTTCTCAAAGGCATGCGAAGTCCACCAACCCGCAGTAGGCCAGCGTGGTGGACTAAGGCCTACATCCATCCTTCTCATTGTGAGAGGAGACCCGACCCTGTAGTGGGTCATTAATGGGTACTGACATGACATGACAAGGTGTTCTTTAACCTCGGTTTGTCTTTTTTAAACGTTTTTATTAGTTTAACCACTCTATGTGATATGTATCAATGTAGGGAACATCGATAACAGTACAATGGCTTATAGTCCGGGAGGTAGTTGCAGATAATGAAGTCTTAGTATGCCGGCTGATATTAGTAGATACCATTAGCTGATTTGATTGAAATTTGATTGGAGAATAATGGTGAAAGATATCTAGATAATAGAGTTCTGTAGCTGCTAATTACCTATTTATATCGGTAGTGTATGCGTATTGTATTTACAAATATATTTATTGCCGTTGTTAATCGGATTGTCAAACTTTAATTATGTTATACTGTACATAGTGAACCCGTTTATGTTTTATTAAGTGACGTACACATAAATGTTTTCTTTCTTTCGCTTTCATTCCTTAATCGTTTTCATAGAAATTAAGAAACAGTGATAGAAAAAATTGAGTCTATCGTCAAATCCAGCTATAAATTGGGAGCATATGGCCATAATTTTGAATGCTAAGTAATCAGTTAAGGTTTGTATGGAAAAAAACGTATTTTCTTAAAATGAGCTCTATACTTGAGTTTGTCAGTAACCCATTAATGACCCACTACAGGGTCGGGTCTCCTCTCACAATGAGAGGGATGTAGGCCTTAGTCCACCACGCTGGCCTAATGCGGGTTGGTGGACTTCACATGCCTTTGAGAACATTTTTTTTTGAACTCTCAGGCATGTAGGTTTCCTCACGATGTTTTCCTTCACCGTAACAGCAGGTGATATTTAATTTTATAAAGCGCACATAACTTTTTTACAAAGTCATTGGTGCGAATTCTAAGCTGGGCTATCACCGCTGTCCGCTATACTTGAGTTTGCCGTATGTCATTACTTCCAGAATTCTTTCCTTATTAGTGACACTATCGAATGGTGTAATAATACAGGCTGTGATTTTTTCTGTGAAAATCAATGGGTTCGATTCCTGGCTAGGTAGGGATATTGATTTTCCAAAAATCCAATGATGCAGTTTTAGTTTACATCAAAATAGGCCCCCAGTTTCGGATTTCCCCATACAACACACTTGAAAAATTCAACTTTAAAAAAATACGCCAAAAACGATACCAAACTTTTATAGAATTCAGAATTTTCAAAAACCATAAAGCTTTCTTTCGCAGTCTGTTCCACTAATTAATTAACATTTATATTTTTGGTGCATTACTGCAAAATGGCGAACGCGTGTCGATGCTCGCTTCCGCCGGAAACGCACATGTGTTGACAGCGCGCCAACTCGCGCGGAACTCGATTGTCTATGGTTTATCATTGTTGTCTCATTAAATATCTGTTTAATGAATAATCAGCTGGCGCTTCATCTCATTTGTTTCAATCAATTCGTTTTAAGTTTTTCCATTATTTATTAATAATGGTTTTATGTCTTTTCATTTTCATTATTCATAGTTATTGTTTGTTTTCTAAAAAGTTACTTTTTATACGAGAATCCAGTCGGTATAATTTTTACCACCGTTACCACTTTTCGTATCGTTTCGTGGCGATAATCCAAGCAGCCAAATGTTAGTGTCTGATCCATCGCGAAAGTCATTAAAATCTCTTCAAAGTTACACAATTTAAAACTCAACACAACGAAGTCGCGGGCAAAACGCTAGTACCTTATAAGGAACATTGTTGAAACACAAACTTTAGCACGCCCCTTCGGAATCCGTGTCAGGTATTGACAGTTGCTAAGATTTACCTTTCGGATTCAATGATTGATTTAGAAGTTCTGTGGACGTCTGCCACTTTCGAACAATTAACTGAGTAGCTCTGGTTTATTTAACGACAAATAAGCTGATAAATATTTTGATATTGTAATTGTAGCTTTCAAATAACAGCGTGTTTCGTATTCTATTACTGGGATATAATATAAGGATATTATGAAATCACCAAATGCCCTGTCTTTGACAATTAAATGTATAAATTCTTAACGTAAAACAAAATTAAATAATGAATTGTAATAGAAACATAAAAGTTCAAATAAAGCTAAACAAAATTCCGTTTTAGTGTCGGTATCAATTTCGGCAGAATCTTGTAAACACGAGTTACGGTCTGCAATTTGGCGATGGAAATTTATATTTCGCCCCAACTTTTATTGCCCCCGTTTTATGGTCCTTAGCCTGATGGATATTCTCGCAGAGGTGAAATACACTCACCTTGTTACGGAATATTGAATCAATAATAAATTTGACTTTACAATTACCTTGTAGTATGTCAATGTTACTTCTTATTATGTGCGCTTAATATTTGCAAAGTCATCGCATTGAAATCCCAAAAAATGTTTTAAAATATTTTAGACAGCAAAAACAGGTATTTGTGAATATGATAATCACCAAAATGATTTGGTATTTGTTTTAAGTTCCTCTAAATGGGACACATTTACTAAAATAAAACATCGAATTACTTCAACGAAAAGCGTTAATAAGTGTTAATAAAGCCAATTTTCAGTTCAAAAAAGCATAATCCTAATAATTAAAGCTGCAAGGCCCTGAAAGATTTTCTGTCGTATGTAACATTACATGTACATACTACTTATGTCATATTCATTTCCATAATAAAAGAAATACTAAAAAGTTATTCTTAGCCCATAGACACCTACAAGACCTAAGCACATACATTCTCAAATCTTATCGGTGCTTAAATTTTGGTACGTTGGTTTGGTACTTTTACTCATGACGACTGAGATTTTCGCTTCAAATAAAACATCTTCGGTAATTAGGATAAATAATCCTATTTGCAAGTAAAAATACCTACTATTTTGATTAAATCTACAAAAAAGTATCGTCGCTACAAACTGACTATTCATTAATTCCGATAAAAAAATAATCAAGAAAATATTTCGGGAGCGGCTCGAATTAGAATTGAAAATTTATTTGACTTTCAAATTTGTCTTTTGCTAACTACAAAGGTCACTTGTTGTTGGTTGAAAACGAATCCTTTTAATGTAATCGCCCAAATTATTATCTTATCAACTAACATACGAATGAAATCGACACAGCAGAGATATAAACCGTGCGTCTCTGGGTTGACGCATGCATTTTTATTATTTTTACAAGCTTTTATTTGAATTTTAAAACTAATTTTAAATGATAAATAAATAAATAACTAATCTAATCTAATCTAATTTTAAAACTTTAACTGATTCCGTTTACAAGCTTATTGTGGATGACAATGCATGCTTAGCTATATGACGTCATTCTAATTCCAAAATGACTGATTCTTTTGTTTTTGATTAAATTTAAAGTTTACTTTCTTGTTTTAGGGCAATTATAATACATAAAAGCTTGTTTTAAAAAAAAATGAATTCCATTATTATTTTCTTCTCTTTAGGGCAATTAAATAGAAGCTTGTTTTTAAGTATTTTTTTACTAGGGACCTATTATTATTTTCACTATTTTCTAAACAAGTGAAGCCAACAGATGTAACTACAATGTTTTTGACAACGCTGAGTAACAACTTCACCCGTGCGTCGCTGGGTCGCCGCACTCGTTTTTTTCTATTTATACACGAGTGAAGCCTGTGCTACGCGAAACTTTAATTGCATTCAAAAATGCATTTATTCACGTGTCGACAGCAAAGCCTGTCGTGTGTGCGCCCGTGTTTCCGTGCCCTTATACGAGTAATTCCTATTCGCCTTTCATTTAAATAATGATGTGGCAAATTACCTTCGTTGCCATGAATTGGGGCAGTGGTTCTCAATCTTCTTGACTAAGTCGCTTAACGACGAGTTGAAGAGATCCAAAGGATAATAATAATATTAAAATAATAAGGATATTGGTGTAACGAATACGAGAGTAGGTATAGTTGCCGTCATGAGTAGTGAGCAGAACTTTTATTGGTCGGTTTGACATTGACTGCGCTGCGGTGCACACGATTGGTTCGACAAACGTCAGTTCGTCAGTGTGCGTCGTCTATTGGTGCAGCACGTTTTTCGGCTGCTGTACATTGGCCGAAAGTAAACAATATCCCTACCACCGATAATCTGTGCTCACGACTCATGACGGCTACTATAGTACAAGTATTTGTCAGTATTTTTTGATTTGCCAAAAACTGTAGAAAACAGTCTAGACAGTATGACAGTCCCCGTCATTGTATTGATTCAGTCTGTTGTACCTGCTGTACCTGCTATAAGCAGCGATAGCTAAGTGGTTTAGAACTAGGTCTTACTCAATAGGCTTGAATTCCAGTAGCGCGCACCAGTGACTTTCTTAAAAAAGTTATGCACTTTTAATAGTCACATGCTGTATCGGCGATGGAAACAGCATGAGGATACCTATATCTTTGTCTGTGAGTTATAATAATAATTATGATGAATAACTCTTAAAGGCACGTGACCAACTCCATTAGGTCACCGTGGAGTATTAAGGCCTAAACCTTCTCATTGTAAGGGGAAATTCAATCCTAAAGAAAGTCACAATTGGTATCAGACCTCCGGAATCGTAAAAATCAAAGATTGTTTTCATTTTCTATTACGTTTTCTTCACGGTTATCGGCGATCCCAGGCTTTGTGATTAGCTATCAGCCGGGATGTCCAGGTTGAGAACCACTGATCAAAGTTTTTATGCCGTCTGCATGCGGGCTTGAATAATATTTGTGAAGCTAAATATTATTCATAGTAATTTCCTTTCCACGTTATGTTTGCATTTTCCTGTATGTTTACACATCCGGTGTTTGCATAATACTCGTATTTTTGACTATTTGAACCATAAATTATATTCATTCGTCCTTTTCACAGGATTAAGAAAAAGGAACCTCCCCGGGCGGGCTACAACTTTACTATATTAAGTTTAGTTATTTATTCAATTTAAGTTTATTTAACGGGTCCGGGTTTGATTCCCAATGGCAACCAATGTCTTTCTTAAAAGTTATGCGCACTTTACAAAATTCCATAGTTAATACAATTTCCATAGTGTTCTCAAAGGCATGTGAAGTCCACTAACCAACGCTAGGTCAGCGTGGTGGACTAAGTCCTACATCCTTCTTATTGTGAGAGGAGACCCAACGTAGGGTTGGTCGCTAACGGTTTACAGACATTCAATTAAGCACGTACAAAACTTTTATCTCAATTGTAGGTATCTCAAAAAGAAAAAGGTTCTAAAAACAGACTTCAATGTTACTACTGAATTGTAAAGACTGAAACAGTTACGCTTATCTTAATAGGCTACGCAATTTCACCCAACCTTGTTGATTCCGAATACCTGGAAGCTGAATTGAATCCCTTTTTTCGTATTTAGACCAGTTTAACTTTCCCTAGATTCAATTTATCGACGCTTTATAGCCACGTAATAAGTGTCAATTTCGTTTGGTTTTAGATTCTAAAAGGATTCGAATGGTTGTGGAGCATTTGCGTTAATGTTATTTTATCTGTGTAAGAGTTTTTTCTTCGTAATGTCGATGGCAGTTTTAGTGTTATTTTTAAGGCGATACTAGTATCTGATCTGCTGTTAACGTGTAATGGTTAACTCTGCACTCTTAAGGCACATTCATGTCTAGTTATCAATCCTTTACTAAAGAAAATAATTAAACGTGTACACTGTAGAGTAGACAAAATGATTTTCTAAAGTTTTGTATTTTTTGTTTCCGAAATTGTTTTCAGACATTATTAAATTGCAACAAAAATTAAATAGGTAAAGTGAGACATAAGCAGTTCGTTAGAGATTGTCAAACTTGCAGGGGTTTACCACTTTGGCGTGCAAACGTTCAGTAAAAGCAATCAACACTGATTACTGTTAACCCCGGTTATACCATCATAATATTATTATAGCTGTTTCACAATCTGCAATTTAATAAACAAGTATTTAAAAATCTGTTTTTGTTGTGTGTTTATTTTTTTCTGTGTTGTTGAAGGTAATGTAACTTAATAACAAGTTTCTGCCGTTTGCTGTTTTGAACTATAATTTCATCTTTTACAATGTAAAACTCATAATATTGCGACTCATAATAAGAGTCTCAATGAGTAAAAGTGTTCATGGTTTCTTCAGCTGTAATGGACATGATATTATTTAGATTTATAGCTCATATGCATGAAGTTTATTAAAGAAAGATGTGAACTGAACATCACTATTGAAAAGGTCAAAAGTATACCAAGCTTATATTTTATTCACTGCAAGTAAACCAAACGTAGCCCTTGAGTGTAGTGGAGAAAATCAACGTTCCTTTCAAGTTGAAATCCGAGGCACCTACTTATGTATAATGTCTTCATACTTATAAGGTAAAACCCCCAGACGGTTGGGCAAAACGCACTCTTACTTTAAACAGCTATAAAACCCCTATAGTAGTGGCGTAAAGCCTAAAATGGCCTGTCCCGATGATAAAGCTAAAGTTGTTGTATGGTTATTACGAATTTAGTATTCATCCTGCTTACGAAAAACATTTTTTCCCTTCCGCTAGGTGTTCGATTCGCCTAATATATTTATACAGCCGATCCACCCTGGCTTCTCTCGCGACTGAATAATTTTCTTACTTAATAGGTTGTTTTTAAAGTTCAATAAAAAAAGTTAGCATGTAGAATGAACGTAAAATATTTGATTAATTTGTTTATTAAATAAATTTGTTTACTAAATACCAATTTTTAAAAGAAATGTTTATTATAATTATCTGATTCTGTAGTTATATCTACCATACCTTTCAGACTAGAATTTAATGATTTATAATTTTATCATTATTTATTTGATTCCTAATTTAAAATACAAATAAAAATTCCATTTTTAAAATTCAAATTCATTTATAAAAAGACGAACGTCAACCCTATATATTTTATTCTTTTAAAAACGTTGACAACAAATGCCTCCAATCCTCCCTACAGCTTATGTTCTACATATAATCAAATATATCAGATGACAGTTTCCATTTTGACTGTGAGATATCATATTTTTTAATAATATACGCGACCTGGGTATCGAGTACGTACCTGTCTTGTTTAACATTAACATAATGAGATAATACTTACATTAGGAATTATTATGTAGGTACCCAATACCTACAAATTTTTGAAATGAAATAAAAAAATGATTTTTGCGGGTAGCTTATTGGTTTTACTAAGCATTTGATTGTGGGTTGGTCCATTCTTTTTAGGAATCCAAATTAAAACAGCAAAATATTGTGTCTAAAAGTAAATGTTAATTTCGTATTTATGTACCTACATAACTGTTGTAAGTACTGAAATGTTTACTGTTTTTGCTGGTTGATATAACAACATAACGGCGGATTATGAGCGAGTTGATTAAATCACAAGTGATCATAAGAATTAAGCGAGAATTTACATGTCAGTACCCATTAATGACCCACTACAAGGTCTGGTCTCCTCTCACAATGAGAAGGATGTAGGCCTTAGTCCACCACGCTGGCCTACTGCGGGTTGGTGGACTTCGCATGCCTTTGAGAACATTTTTTTTTGTGAACTCTCAAGTATGCAGGTTTCCTCACGATGTTTTCCTTCACCGTAACAGCAGGTGCTATTTAATTTTATAATGCGCACATAACTTTTTTACAAAGTCATTGGTGCGCGCCACTGGGATTCGAACCCGGACCCCTCGATTCGAGGTCGAATTCTAAGCCACTGGGCTATTACCGGTATTTTACATACCCCGACAAAATTTAACCACAGGGCTGTGTATGTAGCTGTCCTGTTTTACAGACCTTTTATTTTAATGTCACTTCTGTTTTGACGGGAACTGCTAGCCGTTTTAAGGGTGTTGAATAAAACAAAAAAATGTCAATAATGAATTTTATTCTAATTAAATTTAAGTGGAAACATGAATTATTATAACACGAATCTAAAGAAGGAAACGCTAGTATACTCCTAATTACGAAATACTTACATAAAATAACAAAATGTCTTTCTCGAAGTTTCTGTTCTTAATTTTACATAGACGTTATGACGTCATTCTGTATCCGCCATTTTGTATGGCACCACTTTGATTAGTGTAGAAAAAGAAACAAAAAACTATATAAATAGTCATAAATAATGCAAATTATAATAGGAAATACATATGATATTTATAAGCAAATTATGTTTGAGTTTTTGTGTTTCTAGAGGGTCCATTGCATTAAATATTTTGTATGTATTGACCGGAAATAAATATTTAAGCCAAGATAGTGTTGGTAGCATAGTCGACTTTCTTTACAATAGAGATATCAGTGATTATCAAAGATTTGATATCGAATTATTCGACTATTTCGAACAGACTGAGTTTCAGATATTCAGTCTCTAGGAATTACAAAAGTTTTCTTATCCTGATATTTTGTTGTCCATTTTATTGTAATATTCAAGAGAATTAAGAATAGCATAATATTTAACATTCCATATGACAGTTAAAAACAATGAAATCTACCAATTTTATTAGTTTTGATTCTTTGTGAAAATTCTATTCTTTTTCTGGTTCCTCTAAAAACACCAACTCTTAATGCCATCATAACCTACATTCTAAACCACGTAACGATCACAAACAATAGTATCGAAAAACATTTTTAACAATTTTATTTTTAACCTTTAGAACATTTTTCAAATTTTCATTTTCAGAAGGCACATGTAAATTTCTTATACAAATAAATGAATAAACTCAAATTTAGAATCAAATGTGTTTTGTTGGTAAGGCTGATAGCGATGAATAAAAAAAATAGTTGAAAGCCGTTGATTACTAGTCATTAAGTATTTATAAGTGAAGTCGTTGATTCAACGCTTGGTTGAAGTCATTTTTAAATAACGTCATCATTTAAAAGTGGAGCATGCGTCTTTATGTGGTAAAGGAATCGTAACGTAGAAATAAAATATTTAAACAAATATTTGAAAAAAAAAATCAATACATAACATACGAGCAGATGACTGGACTGTCAAAATCGAACTGAATCAAGTATAATTTAAAACAAATGATAGCCCTTTTAAATAATTATTTTTAACACTGAATCACGTATGTTGTAAATTATTACTCAGATGATATTGTAGGAAAAAGAAAGCCGAATCTCACAACACACCATTCAGCGGTGTGAGAGGTAAAAAAATCGTGATTTAATGGAAGCCTCTTACTAATTTTTACATTGAAAAATCCAGCATTAATAAAGCGACGTTACGATACCCTTATGTACATTACAGTAATACATTAAGACATCCATTTAAAACAACACAATCTAATACACACAGATAAGACATACATTATATGTGTATGATCAATACTTACATACTATAAAAATACAACAATATTCATGTCACTCTTCGTCAGATCTGACAGTTGACAGTTATTTTCAAAGTAGCTACGAACGAGTACTAGAAAGATGTTTTTTTGTGAAAAGTGGAGTATTTTAGAAAATTAAGGCTCTGCAAACTCTCTCTTAAAATTTGCAAAAGGAAATTGGTATCTAAAACTAACTTTAAATTGGAAGTCGTAATGAAAAATAAAATGTCGGACATTATTAGCTAATGCCTAAAATAGAAAAGTTTTTATAAGTCCAAAAATGGTATTTCTCTTAAACTGACTCAAAACATCCTTCTAGTATAACTGATGATATGCCATAGATAATATCTTACTTTTATTTGCTACGTCATTTACTTTAAAAACAGATTTAAAATGATTATATAAAGGACTACAAAACCAATAACACATACATCCTTTTGAATTTAAACAACAGAACGATAAAATTTTCTACAGATGCAATAGTAATGGTAACACGAAAGGTTTATACATTATTAAATAGCAGCCCCATGACCAATGTTCAACTACCCGCAATAATTGTATAATTTGTTCCCAAAACAGACAAGTACCAATACATCGTTATTATATAAAAAAGAAATAGTTATCGTACTTTAAACATGTATTATTTACATTGGTGTAACCAGTGACAATTAATTTATAAAATTTTCAAATATTATTAGGAGTAAGCACATAAATGATCATTTACAGTTTTAATTTTTTTTCTAACTTTTTATGGTCATTCCCAGAATTGGGCGTAAGATATGAATAGTTGACTAGCCATAGATCAACTAAAAGTGACATTGCTTACCCCAAATTTGTCCGTACCACATACATAATATATTATAATATATAAATAAAATGTATTATACCTACACGATATATTACGCACACTACCACTACGCTAGAAGTAAGAAAAATATATAAATTTTTATAGAACTAATTTCTGAAAGCTCGTGAAAATATTTATTTGAGTCACAAAAATTGTCTTTTATATCATAATACTCACTATAATAATAATGAACGATAAATACATTAATACGCATATAATATCATATAATATTTATACTCCCTTACAAACATCGAGAACAATCCAAGGGTACACAAAAGAAAAACCAAAAGAAAAAACAAAAATTAAATCGAAACTTAACACTAAAAACACGAAATCTTATGAAAATAACAAACACAATCCTTACCAATGTCTTTAGAATGCTGCTACTAAACTGAATTAATGTGGGTTTAAGTGTCTATCTGTTTAAAATATACTTATATGACTGTCTTTGGAGAACTTCTCCTTACTTTGGTTATCTTGCAGAAGAGGTTACTTGAAATTGTTGCCTTGTAACTCTGGCAGATAAAATAAGTAGTTAGAATTTGAACGATAACGCTACGTTTAAAGATCAATAGCTTATCGATCAGAACAGTTTAACATTTATTGATTTTAGATTTTAATTATCACTCCAAATATTTTGAGAAACGTTTTCAACTGATGTTGATTTTAAAGTCTTTCAGAAACAAGTGGAATTCAATGAGCTAATACCTGATTAACGATTGAAAATAACATGTTATTTGGTACGCAATTAATATCGTAATTTTAATCCAGATATATTAACCATAAATGCATATCACAATGGCCTCGAATGATGTCTCGGAAATGTTAAAAATTATAAAGAACAACGTAATGTGGATTCTTCTCAGCGATCACTTAATGTAAAGTACAAAATTGTCGATATTCTACATACGAGTACGTTCGTTTTAAAATATTTCACTACTCAAAATCTATGGAAGCCAAATCGTGACAACGTCGCTAATGTACATCGTCTAAGTAAAATGCGTCAATTTTATTCACACCTATGCATTAATCGTAAACGAGATAGAGATAGCTTTTCTATAAAACAGTATTTAAAAGAGTGGTCCTATTAATAATTTCAAGAGAATAAGAAAATATAGCAATGGTCCAAGATTTGCTCGAATCGATATCGAAAATTCGACCGATAGATACTTTTTGCGTATTATTATTTACTTGTCAGTTGAAATTTTATCTTTTACCCCGTTGCATTGCATGCAAAAGATGCTTGTACGATAACGACATTGCCTACATTTTGTTGCATGTCAGTTCAAATAGGACATCTTTACTTTAGTGGAAATATAATACGATAATGGCTTTTTGTTACTAACTGCCATTTTTTTAATAACTGAGATATTAGAATTTGATTTATTAACCGATTCTCCTCATTTCTGCTTTATTTATTTACTTTAATTTAAATATTTTTACTTTATTTTAATTTTAATTTACTTTCATCATTCAACATGTAAACGAATAAAAGGCCAAACTCCTAAAGATAAAAAATTTTTTTTTGTTTTCGGGATAAATTTGACTTTTAAATATGCTTCCCTTTTTAGATAAATCTATTATCCATAAGAATCAAAGACAGTCAAATATACTCCCAATTTCGTCGAACAATTCGTCGAAATATGATCGTTTTGAGAAGTATTTATTGGTCGAATTTTGTTAAAAATTTAAATAGATTAAAAATTCGGGAATTCCGTAGAAGAGCTATCCCATTAACTTTTGTTAAATTTTAAAAAATGATTCTCATTTTTAAATAATCATTTATGATCGTGGTTCCAACCCTGATTCGTTAAAGCGATATTATATCTATTACAATGGTACTGATGTTCTTTACAAAAGTCGTTACAAGTAAATCTATGCTACAACAAGCGTGACAGAACATTCTAGGCCAATAGGAACTGAAGATAGATAAACGATAAAATACTAAATTTACACGCTAATCGAAACGAAACCAACCGTGCTACGAAATCCGCTAAAATTTAGAAAACGAAAAACAAATCGAAAGATGTGCAATAAATTGCATCAACACATAATAACCTATTCTTAAGACTATCCTATGTTAATTATAAAAATTACCTCAGCGGTGTAAAATACATAACAGCCAAGTTTCTACCGGTGTCGTCGATCGGGTTACGGGAGCTCGATTGGAAGCTCCGATAAATTCGCCTGAACGCCTCGCGTTGCATTATCATTTTCAAAAATCACATATCAACAGTCAGCCGTCTCTATTAAAGTTACAAATCACTTCGACCTCTTCGTTATTATCAAAAGAAACATCATCAAATATATTATCAAGTTTAACATCGTCACCACTTATCTTTATCGTGCTTTCATTGCCATCGTCACAGTGTGTTTCATTTGTTTCGTCGATATGGTCAGCTTGGTTGTTTGTGTTGTTGTCGTGTTGTTCAGTCGGTTGGTTGGCTATGTGCAAGCGAGGCGGTGTAAATTCGTAGGACTATGAGTTGTCTGGTTCCTCCCAGTCCACGCTCGCCCACTGGGGCAGTTCCGTCTCGTACTCCCAGCCAGGGCCCTGGGGACAACGAAAAGATAATATCTATCAGATATTTTATACACAAAGATGGGCGACAACATAGAAATAATATCACAACAAATAGATTAGGTACAGGCCTCTTGTCAATACATCATTTAGCAAGATTAAAGAACAACAGCGAAGAAATGTTAACAGAAATATTCCATCAGCGCCATCTTTTGCCTAAATTACAATAAGTTGTAACCTAACTTTACCTTGTCAATTATTTTTTTCGAATAATAAATGGTCGTGCTATTTATCTTCCTCCAATTGTTTTTTCTTTCTATTGTTGTCTTTTTCTAAAGATAAGAAAAGTCTGAAAGAAATCGCTAAGCAAGACCACCTTTCAGAAATCACTTGTTTAGCTAAATTATGTATGTCTTTTGGCATTTCATCAAGAACTGTAAACAGATTGTTAAGATCTTAAATAAATAAATAAATTTATATATACTTGATAGACTGTGGTGTACAATACAGAAAACTTTTATTGTATTGTATTTTATTTTAACACTTTACCTGTCCAATAAATAGACACAATATTTAAATAATGGGTATGTATCACATGTGACTCACGGGACAGCGAAGTGGTTAAACCAAATTCAGTTACCTTATACTTCCACGCATGGAGGTACATGACCAGGTCCCTGGGTCGAGGGTCCCTGTAGCGCACGCGGCACTCGTAGCAGTGGGGGTCCCCGGTGGCCCCAGCGGTCCCCACGGGGGCTCCCGCCCCGGGGGCACTGGTGGCGCTACTGCCCACTGGGTTGCACCCGGTTTGGGTCGCTACCGTCACCTTGTCGGACTGTGGAAGAGGGTTGCAGTTAGATTTCTGATTTTCAATCATCAGCTACGTTTTGATAAGTCTATTAGTCGTAGGAAATGATCAAATGATAGAAACAGGAATTCAAATATAATCACGCAAGATGTTAATATTACAATTCTCTAGAAAGTGTTTTAGGGAACAAAACCCTGTTTCCATAATTTTCCTGCGACATAATATACAATAATATGTATTATAGTAATTTTTTAACATTTTATATTTATCTTTTAATTTGTGGTTAATAAATAAGGCAGACACAAAATATTGTAATACTTAATAAAAAGTTGTCAGTCAATCTATCAGGAATTTGATTACTTATAGCAGTAGTTAAATAATTATCATTAACATTTTTTAGACATTTTAGAATTACAGAAAATTGTCTTCAGAGCTATGAAAGAAACTGAAAACTCTAACATGCAATAAAAGCAAAGCAAATTGAAGTAAAATTATAATATCAAACATACTATAAATAATAAAAATAAATACGATTAACATGAAATAAACACCTATTTCAAAGTCAAATTCTCCTGATTTGAAAGTCAAACTAGTAAGTAACTCGGTTAGCAAAACTCTGTAATCTTATCGAGAAATATAGAAGTTAGTCAATAATTAGGTAAGCCAAAACTATTGGAAACTAATTTAAGTTCAGTTAAGATAATGACAACACGTCGCACAACTCAATCCCGGTTTTACGGAATTCGAATTCAAGATAGGCCTATTTAACTTTTGTTTTATCTAAATTACTCAAACAACCAACAGTTAAAGTTATTCTCAAGAAGGACCTCATACCAAAGGATATTCAAAAACAAAACACAAGTTTTAAAGTTACGAATAATAAATTTGATAATATTCTGACAATTCTGAAAGAAAAACTTATACGAAGACCAAACACAAGACTCAAATAAAATAAGCTTTGTGAGGTTTCTGTACTTATTGTACTTCAGTACTTCTGTACGTAAACTGGTACTTTTTTACACCGTCATTTTGGCGATTTATGTCCATCCCTGCAATAGTACCTAAACGACACTCGTGTCTAAAGTTAGCCGACTATAGCACGGAGTTTAACAACTTCACATCATTCGCCTCGCGTATCATAATGTAGTATTAACTTTTGAACATATGTTACCTTAGCATCATTGGAGTCTTCGTTCATAGCTGGCGAGGCCACGGGCGACGGGGCCAGGGTGCAGGGCGCCGGAGACTGTGAGGCCTCCACCGGGGCCTCCGCCCCGCTAGAAGGACTCGGCAGTGTAGCTGTAGGGAATATGAGCCACGTTAATAACACTCAAAACTAAATGGACTCAGCGATATAAGTGTAGGAAACGAGGGTCACGTTGACGATACTCAATCTTTAAGGTCAATGTTGTCAAAATGAAAAACAATCAGTCGCAGAAACTAAAGCTGAAAGTCCAACAAAATGTCTTTCTAGATGCACACGGCTGTGTGGCTGTAGGGAATAAGAGTCATGTTGATGAAACTGAACCTATACGGCAACTAGAAAATGTATAAATACAAAATAAAACCAGCCACAGAAACTCAGGCTGAAGGATCAACAAAATGGATTTCTAGATGCACTCGGCAGTGTGGCTGTAAGGAGTAAGAGACGCGTTGATGATACTCAATCTTTAAGGGTTACTAGACAATGTTGTAAATAATAAAATAACAATAAGCCTCAAAAGGGCGAAACAAAATTCCTTCTGAACACACGATCCGATCTAGTTCGAGTCGTGCCCAGAACAGCAAAAATGAGAAGCAGTAAATTAGAGCCCTGAAGGTTTGCTTATATTGGTAGGTGGTAACATACATGCCTATTCATGGTTGTTTTCAAAAGCAGCAAATATTGTTTTTTCCGGAGCGGCGAAATAGCTGGATCGCGTGGATATGAGCAAAGAAAGATTCTACTTACGGGTCATAATGGTAGAGGGAGTTAAACCAGGAGCTGGTGACTCCAGCCTCGGAGATGACTCCCTGGATGCTGGCCCTGTGTCGCACTCGTCTTCGCCAACTGAAAAAACAGGTGCAATTAATATACAAATTCGAAAAGATGCACAAATTAAAAGAGAGAAAATAATACGTTGAAAATGAACTTTATTGACAACAGCTAGATTTTACATAAAACAATTATACGTATAGTACAATTTCATTAAGATTTCGTGACACCCATAAAAGGATAACTTTAAATCATGTAGCCATTATCATAAGTATGCGTAGGAATTGCATGTTTTAAATTAATAACATAATACGGCCGTAAATTGATTGCAATTCAGAAGTTTGGCTTCAAAGTATAATATTTTAACTAGGCACCTATAAAAGGGTTTATTCAAAGTTATAATTGACAGAAGAACTGGTGGTACTTCATATCCTAAATCCTTAACAGTTGGTTAACAATTTTCTAAGGCGCGCCTTGGGAAAAGCCTGGGTCCAGTAGTGGAGCTATGTCGGCTGAAGAGGGAGGGAGGGAGGTGCTTCCAAAGCTTCACAGGTATCCAAACCAAACTACTTTCAATCCTAAACACCGTCCCACAGACCTACACAAACACGGGCCGAAACAAATGTTTGCTCTGCACTCAAATATTTGTACGCAACGGGAAACCGTTTTTGGAACAAGAACAGACAATGGATTAGGGGAATCCATGTTAGCAGATTACGAAACGTTGCAAGTAAGCGAGCAAGGTATCGGCTGCTTCTGTTACATGACGAAGCTGTTTGTGAGATGGGAACTCATTACTTGCTGTTTGCTTAAACGTAAATATCTTTCTGATGTTGGTTTAGGACTTTACTTTACTGTACAACTAAAGTAAAGTCCTCACGTCATTTGATAAAAGTGTACCGTTCCTAAATTGTATTTTTAAAATTCAAGCAAAATATGTATTACCTTAATACATAAGCGTTTCATATTATACAG
Organism: Erynnis tages; assembly: GCA_905147235.1. NCBI lineage: Eukaryota > Metazoa > Arthropoda > Insecta > Lepidoptera > Hesperiidae > Erynnis > Erynnis tages. The sequence continues at coordinate 12,874,799 of LR990072.1, read as the reverse complement.
AAAATAGTATCAATTTTATCGTCAATAAATTTTCAACACTTAAAACTTTAACGACAAAATTAGCACGTCCGAGCTCCGCCTTATTTTCTTACCCGTACTCATCAATATCCCTTATTCGATGTGATGCGTCATTAAAAAATCGCTTATTAATATTGATACCGTATCCTTTATGGAGCAGCGTAATAAAATTTTATCTCTCATTATTCATACTAATGTACCTGCGGTGTGTTGCGCATAATTTAAACTGGAATGTATTAAATTGCAGTTAGCTTTTAGCGTGCTTTACGGACCAGATAATGAAACGTTTGAGAATATGCATTTTTAAAAGTTCAAAGCAATGAGGATGCTCGTATATCGGATAAAAATATTTCCGGAATTAAACCAATACCATATAAATTTATTGGAAAACTCCAGTCTTTGTCTTATTTTGTTTGATTCCCGATCCAAACTCGATTATAGTTGATTAAAGGAAATTTCATAGATTAAATGGCAACCCATTCTTTTAATATGGCCTAAGTGTTAAGTGAAGAATCACTTTTATCCACATCAGACGCTTTTTTAAAAAACAGTAGATCGTCATCCCTAGCATCCACTCCGAGCTAGTTGTCAGCGTTGTGGATCGCGATCAGATCCCGGAACAACTGTTCGTCCGTCTTATATGTATGTGATACTTTCCTATCACTATGCTAAAGTCAACGCAAATTTTTAACATGACGTGGTTGTTAAGTTCCCTCACCTTTATCCACATCGGACGCTGGCTTAGAGAACAGCAGATCGTCGTCCCCGGCGTCCACTCCGAGCCAGTTCTCAGCGTTGTGGATCGCGATCAGATCCCGGACCAGCTGCTCGTCTGTCTTGCCTCCCGTGTCGCCGCCTTTGCCCCGGAGAGGACCAAACACTGGGTGGTTGTATAGCGGGTCGTTGACCACTGGGTAACCTGTTTGGGGAGGGTTGAAATTAAAACTCTTTAGATTTTAAACACAAGCTTAAAATGAGAATTAACACTTTGCCTGTCCAGTTAGCAGATACAAGTCATAAACAATGCGTTCCAACAACAAAGAGTTCCAAAGAACTTTTAGTATTCTCCGTTTTATTTTTTCGCTTCAGAGTCTCTGTCTATTTTATTAAAAGTTCAATTCTTTAAACCTCAATGAAATATATCAAGCTTTTTCAAAATTCTTTCTACTCAGATTCATTAAGTTTCAGAGGTCTTAAACTTAAATAGCTTATCGATTTCATCGTTGGATTCATTTCAAGCATTACAAATATTTTCAATTGAGTTTTTGATTTTGGTAGGATTTTCTCCTTTTTTTTCTTTTTTCTCCCACTCACCTAAATACTGCAAATGGACCCTGATCTGGTGCATTCTGCCGGTCTTCGGCTTGCACAGCACCACGCTCGTGTTGCTGTTCGGATTGTAGCCCAGTCGCTTGAACACCGTCGAACAGTCCTTGCCCTTCGCCGACACCTTGCACACTCCGATCTTGTAACTCACCACCTCTATTGGTTCCTGGCATTCTATTTCTTCTCTGGAAATTGTGGTATCGGTTAGAATTTTCTCAACTTACGTAAAGTCGATCATTTTGGGATTTTATTGATAGATAGCGGATCACTGGGCTATCAAGCCCAGTGGCTTAGAATTCGACCTCGAATCGAGGGGTCCGGGTTCGAATCCCAGTGGTACGTACCAATGACTTTGTAATAAAATTACGGTGAAGGAAAACATCGTGAGGAAACCTGCATGCCTGAGAGTTCACAAAAAAATGTTTTCAAAGGCATGTGAAGTCCACCAACCCGCAGTAGGCCAGCGTGGTGGACTAAGGCCTACATCCCTCTCATTGTGAGAGGAGACCCGACCCTGTAGTGGGTCATTGATGGGTACTGACATGACATGACATTCATAGATAAATATACATATTATTGTATTGTATCTCTAAAAGTCTAAATAAAATACAGCACATGGACAGGTAGAGCTTTAGAGTACAAAAGGCCGTATTATCGCTAGGAAATGATCTTTTTCAGATAACTCTTGGGAAGAGGACATAGAGAGTGCGATAAATGGGCATATTTTATATTTTTATTTCTTTGAGCACAATTAAATTTTTTGGGTAAAAATGAAATTGTGCATTCGAATGGATAACCCAAGACTTTAATGAAACAGAATTTCATAATGATCAGTTTCAATTGGCTTTAGTTATACCAGTGACACTCTATCTTATGTATTCAAATATCCAAAAGCTTACCCAATACTACCCATAGACTTTTGGTAAGCTTGCCGAATACTACCCATAGCTTTACGGAAGACTTATGGTACTTACTCAGGGAATGCGCCGTCAACTCTGCAAACATATTCCTTCTGAACTTGACGATTCCTTATCTGGTGTTCCATCTGTCTGGCTTTCTTCGGACTCCGCCCAAACAGTAGTAGTCCTGACAGAATTAAGATATTTTTAGATTTTGTTTTATGTTGCTCGTAATTACCTAGTGTTACATTTACTTATTTATTGATATTTTTATTGACCTTGAAAGCTATACAATTGGCGGACTAAATGCCTTCTTTATGGCATTCTGTACTCAAGATAAAATGAACTAATTTACATATTGACAATATGGATTTTGGTCCTATTAATATATTTTTTCAAAATTTAAATACACTCATTTAACGCTAGAACAAAGCGTATCAATAACGTAACGTACACTTTATACGAGTACAACATACAATTATATCTAGCTAACCAATAGCACTTCAATTACCTAAAAAAGCAAACTCACAGCGCTGATTCTAATACCAATAACTCTACATCCAGACCGCTCTCTAAATATTTATATTCCAGTTGCATTTATCGCTCACCTGACGTTAGCCTGTCCAGCCTGTGGATGGTCCTTAGGTTCTTCAAGTTGTATTCCTTGGCGAGAATAAACACCACCGTGTTGTGTCGGTACCGTCCGCACGGGTGCACCTGTCGAAACACCACTTGAGACTTTATTTATATTCTCTCCGTCTCCTCCGTCTATATCAGCCAGATCAACATTTGCTGCTTTGATTTTCTTTTCAGTTTTAATGTCTTTAAAATTAACAGTTTCTTAGTCTATAAATTTAAAGTTATTGATTACATTGTTACATATTAAATTTTATAAAATTGTTTTAAGTTCATTTTTAAATTTACACAAGTAATATTTAATAAAAGCGTAAGTATTTATAATTTCTTTAACAATGCATTTAATAAAATACGTTTATAAAGCAAAGCAAGCAGTGATGGTAATTACATGAGACGAATATAAAGCTGCACACTGATTCAAAAACGAAAAATTAAGAAAAAGTCAGATATAGTATGATGATTTTTTTGTTCAATGATTAAGTGTACGGTTGTTAGTGAATGGTAGGTAATATTCAGTTAAGACACTCCAACTACTTATCATACCATGCAAGTGTTAACCAAGAAATATGTTTTGTGAAATTACCATTCATCTTTCATGATGTCTTAACTCTCTTCAATCTAATCAGTGATGGAAATGTTGGAAGTAAAACCAAATTCATTGATAAGAGACAGTCGATAAGTCGATTCTATCGATCGCATTCAACAGTGAGCGTTTATAAATTGGATACACGAAGTTTCTTGTTCATGTTTCTCTAAGTTTGTTATCCACTTCCAAGTGGGATTTTCAAGGTTTATCTGATCTGTACACAGTGTTCGCAGTCCCAAACTTTTGTGCAGATCACAATCTTGCGTCAGACCCTGCTGCCTAACTTAGAGAGCGATCTCCTCTTGGGAAATTCTTACACGTCGAATAAAACACGTTATCTATGGATTTTGTTCCGCATCACAAGTGGCTGTGGCGAGTTTCGTAAATTGAATCTTATTACAACTAGCTAGGCACACTTATAAATAGGAAATTTTGAATTATTCTTTGCTAACTTTTCTCCTTTTCACCTTTCTGCCTACATTGAACTTTAGATTAACATTTGTAAACTTACCTTCTTTATTTCTACTAAGCAAGTAGCACTTCAGACAGACGGGATGGGCGCAACTTACCATTGCACGATAGTTTATGACTGGCAATTACTGCCTGACTTTACGTCGATATAAGAGCACTCTTATGCCATTTGCCTACCTTACAGTTCGTAAGAGCAGGGCTCACTAACGAAGGAAATACTTGTGTAGCTTAACAAGTTCTGCGTCAGCACTATATGATGTTGCTTATATATGGCATTTGGTGCCTCACTTTACTTCGGTTCAGCCACAGTAGAGTATTTAAGTAAAGAATGCATCGTACAGACGACGCGCTGCCCTGGCGTTTGGTGCTTGACTTTACCTCGGCGCTGCCACAGTAGAGTTGGTGAGTAAAGACACTCTCTTAGTAAGGCAGGCGGGAAGAGCACAACTCACCAACAACGAAAACCCTTGTCTAGCTTAACAAGTCGTTCATCCGTGAACACTAGAACACGCAGCGCGGTCACTGGCGTTTTGTGCCTGACTTTTGCCAATCTAGCCAGTTTACGTGTAGGGCGCTCTCTAAGTCAGGCAGACGGATGGGGCGCGACTCACCGGCAACGAGCAAGGCTTGTCTAACACGAGGAGCTCCTCGTCCATGTGCACGATGCGCAGATCACTCGCGAGCACTGGCGTCTCGTGCCTGACCCATCCACAACGATACCCGCTTATTTCATGCTTCATTTGTGCCCGGTTTCAACGTTCAACGAAACGTCAATGGTAAGCTACGACACGTTTTTGTGATACAAACAAAGTCAACCGTTATTTTCGGTTAACGAATTACCGACGCGGCGACGGTCGTCACGGTATTTCGTTCTTACATAAATATCATTTACAAAATAATCATGTATTACGCAAACTTCACACACATCACACTTCACATTAGTTTTAGTCATTACGTTGTATCGTTTTTAAATTCAATTAAATTTTGAAGATCCAGGCACATTGTCCTGGTATAAACAAATGCAAGACCACGTCATTTTAAGAACTGTGTTAGAATAGACTAACTATCCGCAAGCAAAACAAGGCGTTTTGTGAATATTGAAACCGGGTATTACTCACATAGTGATGTATGATATCTATCTACTAAGCCGATTGCTTTTGATCGTGTCGTGAGTGTTTTCGCAAGCAGTGATTTTTTAACTTTTAAAAATTACATGTTTATTATTGAAACATCATTATCAATGACTGTCGTAACTATCAATGATATTCATGTTTCAATATTCATAAATTTATCATCGAAGCATTAATTTTTATATCTTCATATTTACTTTAAGTTTTATGTTGACTTCTTTGGTGGGAATAAAAAAAGCAACAACTATAGAAACTTAAATACAAAAGTAAAAACAAAAACATGGATCCAACAGTACACATTAAGAAAATAATAAAACAGATATTTATAAGAAGAAATAAGCATACTGAGAAAATAACATGAACAACACTTAGTTCCATGAAATTTTAATCATTTAAACTAATATTGGCACAGGATTTTTAGATATTATCAACAGAGGTATCTGTGTTAGGGTTTGTTTCTAGAACATACGTTATTTTTGGTCACTGGGAGCTATGTTAGGTTAAGTGCAGTAAGAATATTTGTCATTTAAATGATTATATACTTTTTTCACAGCAGCAACAGCGTGTATATATGGTAGGTATCATGACCACCTGATGATAAGTGGTCACTGCAATTCTTGGACACCCACGTGGAAGATTCAGTTACATTAGCGTTTTTCCTATTCGGATACGACGCAATATCCCTTCTGCATAAACATTATTATTTGAACTGTGCTAATAATTTTTCATATTCGGTATAAGGTACATACGGTTTTTTGATAAATGAATAATTCCTTCGCAATTCATTTGCAATGGACTAATTTTCGACATAAAAGTGCGGTCATGGTTGTCACATTAGGCTGCGGGCGATTGAATCTTAATAAATTAATACCAACACGGGCAAAAGAAATTCTTTTTGAGGCGACGCGACTGTTATTTATTACTTTTACATCAGCTGCAAGGACTGGTGGTTTTGGTGTAAGGACTGGGACTCATACCTACAGTCCTGCATGTTACAACGTCGAAGTTTGTGGGGTCATGTGCGGAAAAATCTGATTGGTTGTCCGAACAAAATATTATTATATTTTGAAGTTTAACAAAAAAATTTTTTGGTGATTCAAATCAAATACACTTATTTAAAAAATGTATTTAAAAAAAAAGAAAAATAACCGGTTATATCCGAGTAAATGGTGATAGCCCAGTAGCTAAAAATCAGATATTCATCATATCTCATTCGATCAGAAACGAAGATAAAAAGCACAAAAATTCTACCTCAATTTTTTATTCCTTCGAAATTATAAGAATATTTACAGTTGTTTTGAACACTAAAAACACGGCATTTTAACTGTGTATGCTGAGAAAATAATCGACAAAGTGTGTCTGAGCCTGAATGTAGGGGCAAATGAGTGAGCATGTCCAATTAAAGTGACGGATGCAATATCAGTGGGCGGTCCGGCCGATCGCGATCGAACGACGGCCTTCATTTAACCTGTCCGAATGGCAGAGCGATATGAGCTGCAGAATAATGAGTTCCAAAATAAACGGTAAGTATATTGATCGATACAAGATTGTATAAATTGAAAGAAAACAATAAACGCGCAATGAGTTTCTTTTGAATATTCGTAAGTAGCAAACGTAAGTAGAATTCTTTTGACGTCGTATGTGGGTACGTACTAGTCATCTAGTCCTATGATGGTTCCCTCAAATAAGGTATCTCCGGGAGTTAACCTCAACCGAAAGACATGAAAAATTTCCTGCCTAAAACATGTTTGTGTTTTACCATCATAATGTTGGTAACCACCAACTAGCTTTATTTCTGTCGACTTCACCCACTCGCCAAGAGATGGCGTCACACGATCCTGAATCACGCTATCGAAGTTTTCTACGTCGCTGGCATATATACAAAACTCCGACATGACGTAATCGGAGCACGGCATGTTCACCTCGCCTGGTGGGAGATTTCCCTTTGCCAAACTAAACTAGACTGAGTTCCGATACATTGGTTAGCAGCACGTTCTATAATTTGTAAGAACAGTGCCGTGAGCATGAACACTCGTCAAAGTGTTCGTATAGTAAACGTCAGTCATTACTCATTAGTATGTCAAATGTCACTGTCTTGACATCTTCCCATAGTAGTGGCAGCTCGATACGATTACTATACGAAATTTAGTTAATTAAGCCCATGCTCGAGGCACACGTATAGCAAACGTCAGTTATTAGTATGTCATATGTCAGTCGGTCTTGACATCTTCCCATACTAATGGCAGCTCGATACGATTACTATACGGAACTGCGTAAGTTCATGCCCTAGGCACAGGTACTACTATATCAACAGAATACTCTACTAACAGTATTACTCACGTACTAACAAAACGTGAAGTAGGTACCTAGTATTCGCGTTGAATTTCCTGCTCTCTCATTTTAAACTGCAATTTTGTCTCTTACGAAGCACGTTCTCGCAAGTTAAGGATGCGGCAATAATATCTATAAATAACCTCCATTCTCTACATAGCTTTCAGTAAATGAAGTGCTGAATTCTGTCAGGGAACGAAATTCAGGTTTGCATGAATTTGCTTGAGATTAAAGGTCTATTTTAGTGTTTAAACTTTGGGGACGAGCAATATCTTATCTGCATCTAGTTTTGGGAGAGGACTGTAATTTGAGAAGTAGAGTACTTCTAGGGATGAAAATGCTTTTTTGGTCGATCTAAGCGATAAAACGTCGCTCCGACATAAATTGTTAAACCCTAAAAACGAACATACCTGCCCAACCGAAACATAAAACGTAAAAAAGTGAAGGTAATAAAACACACATATTAAAGTTCCATAGAATCCGAGCGTACATACAAATGGTCCGAAATTTGTGTCATCGCCTGGTTTGGACCGCGGTTCCTAGGTAGTGACATCGCCTGGCGGGAGATCTCTCCTTTTCTCCAAAGTTCGTCAGTTGGCAGTCGTTTCTCCGACACTAGTTCGAAATTACGATCTCACCGACCATACAAATTGTCAATGCACCCAACTCAAGCCAACACCGACCGATCCATATTTTATGCAAACGTGCACCGGGGCGTATAAGGATTTTGTTATTCAATTCCCTTCGAGATATTGAAGGAAATTCTCAAGAAATTCCCGATCACAGGAGCTCAGTTGAGTTCCAGCTTCATGAAATATGTCCGCAATAAATTCCTCGGGGAATAACTTCACCCGTGAAATCTACAAATGGAGAAACTATAAAAGGTTTTTTTTATTATTATTATTGTAGTTTGTTAGTCAGTCTGTTTATCTGATTGTTTGTCTTTTTATCGCTTTCCAGAGTTTTAGGTATATTTTGTATAAGTATTTTCTTTAATACCTATTCAGTTCTTTTACGTATTAAAAGAGCCATTGTAGCCTAGAGAGGTGCCTTGCTGCCACCCTCTTAATCCTTCCTCTTAATCACAATGTTTTCTACTCATTTATTCGTACAATAGAAAAAGAAAGATGAAAGAAAGAAAAATGTTACATCCTACACTCTTTTATTATACAACCACAATTATTAGAGATAGTATTTATTCTTATTAGTGATATTATTCTGATACTAACTAGAGCTTAACAAATATTAGATACCTAAATATCAAAATTTTTAAAAATATTTCAAGAATTTATGCACAGTATTAAACAGTAAATCTAGAGAAATTCTCAAAGAGTCGGCAGCTTTGGCATGGGATATTTGAAAACGTTCTCGACCGAGCACTTCTAATATCGGTGAGTACCTACCTCGTACGTACTCATATCGCCTTTTACAATATTGCCCAAAATGTATTTCAGAGAAGCAAAGCTTAAGTAATTTTTTTAAAGAACTAACATTTTTTTATTACAGCTTACGCTGAGGGAAACCTATTCCATGATCAATATATTTCAAATTAATTGATCACATTTCAAATTAATTTGTTTTGTACCCCTTTTATCTTATCTGAAACTAATACCATAATAATCAACTTTCTCAGTGCAACTTTTAGTAATATTGCACGTTCTGTACCCTTAGTCTGAGTTTTAGCAGTTCCGAAACGAAACGCACACATACACAGCTTACCAGACGAAAATAATAATGAAACGTTATAACCGTGAATTGGCCGTAATGCACTGTAAAATTTCGAACTAATACTATCCCGTAGGTATTAAATTTTTGATAGTATTATAATGTCTTTGATAAGTATTCATATCTTTCACTCCATACAAAAATTTGATTTAAATTTTTTTAACTCCTTTTACCTCTATTTGTTATTACACTGTGGACTCCTGTGTAGTAAGCTGTGTATGAATTACGTATCCTAAATCCTATACGCTAAAACTCAGACTAAGGGTACTGGTCTCCTCTACAAAAGTGGCCAAAGTCCACGTCGGCCTAGTGCGGATTGCTGGAATAATTAAAGTCATATCATGGACCAATAAAAATTATGTTACCTATTTAAATTGCCAATAAAATTTATGTTTATTCGGGATTAACCAATGGACAATCTCATCCATTATACGAAACACAAATTACGAAATGATCATTCGAATAATTTATGGCTGGTCGTCGCTACTCTTGAGACCTAAGATGATCGCATTAATTTTTTTCATACAGTTACCTTTACTGACTAGAAACACGATGCTTGCTCGCTCGATTAGTTAAGAGGTATTACGTAACACCCCGGTCGAACCGCACTTGTAAAACTACACTAACACCTATAAAACTAAGCTACACCGGTTTCGCCTTTATCCTTTTAGTTTCCCAACTTCATAGAGTTTTCTTTATAAAAAACTAACTTTCAGTTGAACAAAGCAAACTTCTGAGAAACTACTTACGTTTATGAGATATGCCGCTGTGCTTGTTTTCCGACAAGAAATATTCAGAGGCATCTTATGATGGAGCGATTCTAATATCGAGAAGAGGGTTGCGCGTCGTTTAGAGAATACACGCGATATCTTGTGATGTGGTAGTGCCAATATGCTATGAATGTTGAATAAATTTTGGACTTTGGGCCACCTTATTTCGAGATCTTATAAATAGACAGCGGGTGCCTGCTGAATTCAGAAGGTAACTTCATTTTCAGGTATTTCTCATTGTGAGAGGAGATCCGATCCTACTGTGTGTCACCTATGGGTGACTCAGACGTATACTTTTACCCGACTACGACGATGAAAAATGGAGGATTAAAATTTTGACCGGTATACAAACGTATATTTTGTATTTACCGACTGTGCCCGCGGCTTCGCCCGCAAGGATTAGAACTTGGTGCAGAGAAGGATAAAAAGTATCCTATAAAATATGTTAATCCAGGTTATGATCTATCGGTGTACCAAATTTCATCCAAATCTGTTCAGCCGTTTTTGCGTGAAAGAGTAACAAACATCCATCCATACTCACAAACACTCGTATTCATAATAGAAGTATGAGTAGGATGTTCACTTTTAACGTTTAAACTACTTATCAGAATTTACAGTTGAGGTATTGTTAGAAGCATATTGATCGACCGCTGCTATGTAGTCATGAATTTTATGTGGCGCCCCCTAGAGGACATTAAGTCATGAACTAAAAATGTTTTGTAAGGATACCGTGTGGGGTATCAAACTAAAGGGATTAATCAGCACATTACAAGTCATTATTTATTACAAGAATCCTTTAAAACAATGCACGGTACAGCTAAGTTATTCTTATCCATTCTGCTCCGGGGTTGTTCGGTCGTATATCGTATGTCGTATGTTATAAAAAAGTAAGTATCCTTCTTTTTCGAGATAATTTTCAAGATCTATAATAATTATCAAGATTAAATCATTTATGCAGTTCATTTTGGAAATCGCAGCTTATATTCAGAAGACTATTAAAGTTGTTTAAGCTGGAAAGTAGTTAGGTCGGTTTTATAGTTAAAACTTCGAGAGCTCTGAACACTCAACGCTGAGACAAGTTGTGAGTTTTAATTCAGTTTGAGTCAAATAACCTGCAGTAAATTCAATTTGATGTAATTTTAATAAAATACAGTTTACAAAGTTATATAGTTGAATCTGGAATCCATTTTAAGTTTCTTTTGTGCATTCATTTATTTATATGACCTTTTATGTGTTGTAAAGTGCATGTCTGTGTTTTTGTTTTTTCAGGTTTAAAGTCAATTTTAGAACATATTTATATTTATTTCGATACTCTTATTATTAAACATATTATGTCACATACTCACCTCAGTATCGATGAAGCATGATACAACTATGGATATGATACAATAATATATTATGTACCCAACACCTTGAATGAAGGAAACATACCATTTATATACACTTGGTATCTGACACGTCGACTGCAAGACATCTATGGAGTGGTTCTACGTTGTACTGCCACAGAATATAGTAATGACAGAAGGTCTGTTATAGGTATAAGAGAATAATTACAGTAATAAAAGAAGACAGTACTTTCAGTTAAAAACCGAATAAAATTTCGTAAACTAAATTGAAAGAAAGTAAATTATTACTCCCTTTTATAATTGTATGGTTGTGTGATACAATTATTAACAGAGATAGGATATTCTTAAAAACCATTTTTTAAGTATTGCCATAGTTTTAAAATTAAACTACAGTACTCATTCTTTCAAAAGTTAAGTACTGAAGTTGTAAATTTTCAAAATGAATAATAGATCAATAAACTTTTCAAAGTAAATAGATACTTAATTAAAATTTCAAATTGATAAAGGACGGCCTACTCATTATAATAAAATACTAAATATTTATTCGCTGAATGCGTAACTTTGACAGGAATTTTGCAATTCTGTTTTAATGCTTATTTTAATTTACTGTCAAAGAAATAATTTTCGTAATTTTATATTAAAGATATTTTGTCGACTGGTTCTTTAGGTACGATTTCCTATCCCCGCACTCAAAAGCTCAAAAATGATCAATCTCGTGCTAAGAACATAACCACAATAACACGTACATAAGTACTCGTGGTAAACAAAGAAAATACACGAAATAGTTATCGAATTTCAATTCAATTGGCATACTTGTTTATAAACAAAGCGCAATTAGAGACCTTCTGTGACCTCTATATTCTGTGTTGTCTACAACAAAGCTCTAGTCTACCATCTACTACTACACAGTTAGATAAATAAACATGCACACAAACGAAGGAAACAGAAGACTAGGACATTGACCAGATTAGGCAAAAATACAAATCGTTTTGATCTTATTCAGTGCCGTTAGTGTGACCACTGTCGTCAAATATTCGTACGGTAGTCGATGTATTTCAAATTGCGAGTACAGTCTACGAATTTATACGGGAAAACTACTACAGAAAGAGTTAATATAATATGTCCTAACCAATCTTCTTATATATATACCTTTTCATATTATAAAGTTAAATTTTAAGATTAACGTAAATGTAATTAATTAAAGTGCACCGAAATACATCTAAGATTTGGGTGTCGATTTATTTGATTTCGATTTGATTTGAGCAACAATTGTTCTTGGATAATGCATCATGCTGCTTCGAGCATTACGCTTTTCGCAAGTCTCACAACTTTGCGGCCTTATGAAGAAAGACTTTTCTTCCTTCTTTGATGGAAGAAAATAATAAAATTTATTTCTCAATTAAATCTTGGTTGAAAATTTGTGGACTAGTATACATTTCATATACAATAGATATAGGTACGGCGTGTCTGTTCACGAACCAACGATATTTTAAGGAAATAAAATAGACCTAAATTCATAAACAAAACCCCCCCAACAAGGGCAGAGAAATCGAAATTGTCTTGTCGTATAATACAAAATCAAAATGGCACCCATTACAAAATCTCTTCTATATCCTCAAATTATAATCGCTGGTTCGAGACCGGACACAATGTATGCAGATTTCTCAACAATTTCTTGGTCTTTTTTTATTTCTTGGTCTTTTTCCTTCCCGCCCAATCCAGTCAAGTCCGTCGCAGAGTAATGAGAAGCGTACATAGTAATGGCGGTCTCAATTGCCACTTACGGGGATAGAGGCTGGTTTGTTGACAACCACAATGTCCTCGTCGATATGTACGAGGGTGATCGGTTGGCTGGTCACCGGTACTTCGTGCCTGCAACGATACACACGTCAGGCGTGGTCGACGGGACCCTGAGCAATGCGAGGGTTATGGAAACGCATCTGTATTATTTATACGTATGTATACAAAGGACTGAGAGGTAAATTATCCGTAGACGAGTTATAGAAACGTATCTGTATGGTAAAGGACTGAGAGGTAAATTATCCGTAGATGAGTTATAGAAACGTATCTGTATGGTAAAGGAATGAGAGGTAAATTATCCGTAGATGAGTTATAGAAACGTATCTGTATGGTAAAGGACTGAGAGGTAAATTATCCGTAGACGAGTTATAGAAACGTATCTGTATGGTAAAGGACTGAGAGGTAAATTATCCGTAGACGAGTTATAGAAACATATCTGTATGGTAAAGGAATGAGAGGTAAATTATCCGTAGACGAGTTATAGAAACGTATCTGTATGGTAAAGGAATGAGAGGTAAATTATCCGTAGACGAGTTATAGAAACGTATCTGTATGGTAAAGGACTGAGAGGTAAATTATCCGTAGACGAGTTATAGAAACGTATCTGTATGGTAAAGGACTGAGAGGTAAATTATCCGTAGATGAGTTATAGAAACGTATCTGTATGGTAAAGGACTGAGAGGTAAATTATCCGTAGATGAGTTATAGAAACATATCTGTATGGTAAAGGAATGAGAGGTAAATTATCCGTAGACGAGTTATAGAAACGTATCTGTATGGTAAAGGACTGTGAGGTTAATTATCCGTAGATGAGTTATAGAAACGTATCTGTATGGTAAAGGAATGAGAGGTAAATTATCCGTAGGGACTGAGTTGGGTATATTAACGTCAAAGATAAAAAATATATGTTCAGATGTAGTGTCAGGATGTCAAAAATGGGACACCTAAAATGAGGGTCTTTTTACGTTGCTTTCATTTTGGCGGTTACTTTTTTTGTGATATATAACCTAAACAACCTAATTTTCCAACTAAATATTTTTTCAGTGTGTTCTTTGAAAAAATTTTCTTGGGCTTCTTTTTTAAAAACACTGAAAAACTTAGGTAGGTAGCTCACAAAATGATGATTGTGTCAAACAAGTGTTCAATAAAATTTTTGATTGAAAAGAAAGTGCAATAATAAATTCAAAACTATGAACGCATATTGGTATATGTAAGTATGAAAAAATGCAACTTGCTATTTGGAATCAAAACACAAAATAATAAATAATTCTAACAACATTTACTTAGTGTAATTTGCTTTGGTTATCAGTAGTTAATCACATTTAATAATGTTGTACAAATTCCTATAAAGTAAACGTCCATAATTCCATTAGGTCGCTATTCGAAAAATTTCATTACGAAACAAATATTACTAATTCAATTTACAAACAAGATTATTCACGTGTGACAAGAACTCCGTTCATTAATATTCCTCGCGACAGAATTATCCAAAACAAACCATTACCACGGCAATATTCACACTCACAAAAGCGAATGTCGAAAAGATAATTAAAAAAAATTAAACCGACCTCAAAAAAGCATGAAATAAAATATGTTTCACACTTTAGGCTTACTATTTTTTGAGGTTTGGAAGCCGTTATAGACTTACATATGTAAAAGTTGTGCAGTTCCGATAATATTACACGTGTCGTATTGATAACCTCCTTTTTTGAAGTCGGTAAAAAAGAGGATCGTCACTCTACGGATAATTTACTCGGGCGCTGACTTGCAATTGTACTTAAAGCCGCGTCCCACCTGCATCTGGCATACATTTCAGCGTTTTCTACCGGAGCAATAAATCCCCTTTCTTGCGCATTACGCCAAAGGACTTTAAGCGCCCCGCGACCGCTTTGTTGCGGTCACAATGAAATGGAAACCGTCATAGCGCTACGTTGCGTTATCTTATAGCACATAATGTTCATTATCAAGATTATTTTTTTACTCATCTCTATTTACATTTTCTACCGGTCAATTTACAGTTGAAAAACTACGTAAAGATCTACGTAAGAGTCTACGTAAAGATCTGATATGTTACATGCAACATTTCTACACCCCGCCGACGCGTTGGTTCGTCAGATCGTACATTTAAATGAAAGATTGATTGAAAGATGATGGAGTAAAAAGAAAACTTGACACAGGTATGAATGCGCGCAATAAAGAATACATAGTGTGTCATTCCCTTATCAAAGATGCCATTCGCCTCGTAAATGGCGACGCAGGTGGCGCCCCCTATGTAAAAAATGACGCGATAAATTGCTCAGAGTCCGTCGTACCATAAATCGGTCGTGTCGTATGAAATACAGATAAGACGTAACCAAAACAACAACAAATGAACATGCGTGAGCGAAGGTAACCGTGGGACGTGACGATTGAGCGATCACAAATACAGATACCATACAGTAACATATTGAACATGGCAAGAAACAACAAGATGTCGGTATCGTAATTAATCGTGCACTCGCATGCTCATCCGGTGCTGAAACGGAATTACCATTATATTACATAACTATGGGCTCGTATATACAAACAAGCTTTGAGTTCTTCGAGGGCCAAGTCCTTCTTGCGAAGAATCTATTTCACCTTTCGTTTCTAGACAGAGGGTTAGAATCGATGAAATAAATTCTATACATGACCACACCGGTTCTCCTGCCAAGAGTTTCGGAGTTGCTTAGTACGTAAAGAAGGTAGAAGTGAAGGCGGAAGACAGTATTGTTAATGTTATTCGTACACTAGTAGAAGATCCTGAGGTTGCCTCCGATAGTATCTAAGGTACACGAGAACGAGTCGAGACAATGTTTCGTGTCGATGAGGGCGACGCTCGTTTCAAAACGGTCCCGAGTGAAGTGCCAGATAATGAAAATCTATACTGTCTCAAGTTGCTATCTACAATTATCGCCGGAGCTTATCGAGATCTAATAAGTGTTGAAGCGTAATTTCGAGTAGAATCTACTTCAATTACAAATATTGACGAGCTCGAATAAACACAATACGTAACGTAAACTTTTCCATTGAAATTCGATTATACTTCAGTGGAATAATTTACAGAGCAAAATTAATTGGGATTCTGAACAACTTTTTAATGACCAGAGTTACGCTTTCTTAGAGGATTTCGATGCAACGGCTTTGGAACTTTGAATAAATCCAAGGGTTGTACCTATGGACCACGTTCGCGAGGAGGTCGTTATGCTTCAGCCGGTAGTCGGGATCCACCCTCTCGTAGTTGACGGTGAGGGTACCAGCTCTGATGCACCTTTCGTACTCCGCTGCGGGGTGGGCTCTGAACTCCCTCGCAAACACATCCAGGATCTTCTCCCCGACCCACCTGCCTTTGGTGAACGTTGTGAAGGTGAAGTAGTATGGGTAGACTTTCCTGAGGCCTGCAAAGAGAAATGAAAGGAAAAATCTTCAAGTTCATGAATCATTGTCAGTATCAATATAACTTTAGAAGCAGTTATCAGGATTTTATAATCGAATAGACTTTGCGCGCGGCTTCGTCCGTGTGGATTTTGGAACTAACTCCAGAGGGGGGAAAAAGGAATACTATATGTTATGATAACAAACATTCATCCATCCTCACAAACATTCACATTTATAATACTAGTAGGACAGGCTTCGATTCCCCGGGAAAGTCCTTCTAGATAAGTTATTTCTTTGAAATCAGATTAAAATGACAAAATACTCGTATTGTCTGACCTTAATTTGTGTAATCGGAGTATAACATTTATTTCACTTGATTTGACTTTTATTGGACTTTTACGTTTATTTTATTTTTATTTTTCCTGACTTGTTTATCTTTCCCTTTGTATCGGTTGTAATTTGTTAAAGATAGTCCTAGCAAGATAACAAATTTTCTAATATAGCAAAATCAGACTCATTAATCAAGCAACCAATTTGCTTTGACCTATTTATTGTGCCCTTTCAGTCTTTGAAGCAACAAAAACTAGGCTACGATAAATATACAACGAACACTGACAAAATATCTATTCTAAATGTTTATTGTGCTATAAAAAATAAGTTCTTGGCAGCCTGTCAAGGCTCTGTAAAATATTCCATTCAATATGGCCTAACGCGATCAAAGTTGCTTAAACACTCAGAATATACAAGCAAACATTGTACAATAAATTGTTTTTGAAGGCAAGAATGGGTAAAAGCTTTTGTGTTTGTTTGATGCCTCGTTCTCGTTGTTCCAGTAGATAATGTTGTATTCTAGTGGAATAAGTTAGCGCTACTATTAAGTGTTTACAACGCTTCAGGTATTGAGAGGTCTTATTAAGAGGACTAGACTCACTGCAGTGGGCGGTAGTGGCATTCAGTGGGATGTATATTAAAAAGGATTGCAGGCAGTAGGCAACCATTGGCATCAGAATTACCACTGTCGTCAGTCCCTAAAACGTGGGTCAGATTAGGTCAGTAATTTTTTTACGTGGTATAATCCATATTGGATCCTCAGCGACGGTCAGGATGGGGACTACCGGTGTGATGTTGGACCCGTGCCGGCTTAAACTCCAAAATGTTTCTCACAACAATCAGTTATTATCAGGGTGTAAAGGACGCTGTATTCTTCTGAAGCTCCCGCGGCGTGAGGCCAGACCTAGATCTTTTCTCTATATAGGGATCTTTTCTGTAGATAGGGATACGCTAATACTGCACACGAATACGCAATGGGAGTGGTTAGGTCCTCAACGTAACCTTATTGACTGGTACAGTTATATTTACTGATGTCGTCATAACGCTTAAAGCGAGGCAGCTATTTGTTTGAGGAGTTCTTCATAGGCTTCTGACCTATAAAAATCCATGAGATCCTTCCATTCTGTTCAGTCGTTCCAGAATTATCCACGTTTTTACGTTTACATTACACGTATTGCCTTTCAGCCGGTACAAAGCCATTTCAATAAGCTAACAGACAGATACTTCCCAACGACATATGAGACGAGTGTTCGTAAGCACTCGTACATATTTCAATATCACGGAGCGAAAGGATGGAGCATCAATTTCCTGCTGGAAATAATGTTTGCGCAAGCGGACGAATGTCATGGAATAGTTTTCTTTGTTTATCGAAGACTGGCTGCTGCCCGCGACATCGCCCGAAGTCTTTGGAGTATGGTCATTGAGAGAAAGAAAGAAGTTTACGAGTATCTCTCAATATATGAGATTCGCCAGCGATGATAGTCCCGTGGCTAAGAATTCGGCCGAATTCGAATCCCAATCCACACAAACAACTTTATAAAAAAAGTTATGTGTGCTTTATAAAACTAAATATAACTTGCTGTAACCGTGAAGGAAAACATCGTGAGGGAACCTGCATGGTTGAGAGTTCATACAAAAAAATGTTGTCAGAGGCGTGTATAGTCCACGAACCAGGATTAGGTCACCGTGAACTAAGGCCTACATCCTTCTTAGTTTGAGAAAAGATCCGACCCCGCAGTGGCCAGTGGATCATTAATGGGTAACAGACATATGAGATTGGGAATAGAACCATTTTCATCGGTAAAAATATGTCAGCCCTCTCTCCAGCTCTTCCAATATTATATCTACACAAGTATTATGTTGCAGGTGACCTGCATGGCGCAGTGGAGGGTTCGATTCCCAGCGAAGCAGAAATTGGAACGATATACCGAAAAAAATCATCGACCCGTCCCTGTTTCAATTTAAATCAAAACACTTGAACCAAAATATGAACATTCCCACCAAAACTATAACTAACTATAATTCTATCGAAACCTCCATTTCGCCATAAGCCTTAAAAGGTACTTCGGGAACATTAAAGTTGCAAAGCACTCAACATTAATGGACATTGAACATTTTCATATTCGGCTATGAGTCGGCAGAATTCACCGCCCACTGACCTGGGTCACGAACAAGTCGGAAGGTACCGTTCTTTCAAATTGGGACGGAACAACACTATGAAGTCAATAAGAAGACGAAATCGACTACTATTACAAATGTGACAGTTTGTGAGGATGGACGGACGTTTGTTACTCTTTACGCAAAAACGGCTGAACAGATTTGGATAAAATTTGGTATGCACGTAGTTTATAATCTGGAGTAACATATCGGACACTTATTATCCGTCTCTGCGGCAAATTTTAAGTAGCGGCCTAGTTACCATAACACAGGCTCGACGCCTTTGAAAGCAGAAATCCGTGTGTAAACTGTATCACGATACTTATTTATTTACATTTATTCTATCAATCTATTGTGCATTTATTTAGTCTACGTGATATTTAACAGGCTATTTGGGTGTTTTGGGCTGGCTACATCATTCGCAGGGCTGACAACCGATGGGGAAAAAAGGTCCTCGAATGGCGACCACGTTTAGGCAAAAGGAGCACAGGCCGCCCTCCTACCAGGTGGACTGATGACCTGAAGAAGGCAGCGGGAAACCGTTGGATTCAGAGGGCACAGGATCGGGCGGAGTGGCGTCGATTAGGGGAGACATGTCCAGCAGTGGACTACCAAGGGCTGAAAGGAAGGAAGGCAGGATCTTTAAGAATATCTGATTCTCTTTATCACATGTACCATTTACAACGCAACACGTACTTTTGGCAACTATCGAGGTGTCTCCTCGTTTGAGATGTCTAGCCAACTTGCGTACGTATGGCGATACAAGTTTGTCCCATGTTTGTCCCACTTAAATCTCGATCTCAAACGCACCTGTTATAAGGTGACATGTCTTTAGACAGGCGCTATCAAGTTATTTTAACTAGAACACTTAATTATCTTTCATTTGCAGTTAGAAATAGATTTCGTTTCAATTTATGCTCTGAGCCACCGTATATGTTATAAGCGGAAAGTTTAATATTATGTTACCGAAGTTTACGGAACCGTTTCATTGAAGTGCGTTAATTACCTATAGTGATACTCGTTGTCTGTTAAATTATATCCCTTGAAGGTGAATTTACAGGAATCTATCAAATTACTGGTCGAATTAGACAATTTGGTAAGACTGTGTTTGCTGGGAGTATTTTTCCGCCCGCTTTTTTCTCCCAGTCTACGTTTTGCTTGGGGGGCGATCAAAGCGGACGAATGTAGAATGTATAATTTATCTGTATGAATTTCATTAGGTGTGCACAAATTGTACCTTATAATGAATAAAAGCTTTTGAGTTTAAGTTTGAGTTTTGTAGTGGATTCTTCTCCAAATACTTGGTTTGGAGATCGGTCTATGTCTGTCTCCCTATCATAATCAAGGAAGTGAAATTTGGGTACTACATCTTCAAAATTTGTTTACAGACAAACTCACAGAAAGTCGTTTACTCAACGATTGGATGTTTGGGACGGTATTTAAATTCCAATTTTTATAACAAGATTTAAAGGACACTAGTGGAAGAGTTGGTTTAATTTATCGGAAGATTCCAAGGAAAAACGGAGTAGACTTTGCTAATAAACTTTAATGTGTAAAAAATTAAATGGCTAGTGACCACTCGAATTGGTGTTTGATCTAGCAAAGAAAGATCAACAATATCCTTGAAAGAATTGTTGCAATATATCGGATAGTTATCTCGACTGAAGGTCACATCTACATAATTACGTCCAGAAAAAAAACTAATGGTGTTTCTTGACATAAAAAATCTGTTTGTTTCATAGAAGTTCCCCCCGTCATAATCAGGGTAGTGCATCACGTCCGAGTTGGATCACTCCCATGACGATTCGTGGAGATACGTTACGACTGATGCCAATCTCCGTTGTCGTAGCAAATGTGAACGTCAGGTGACACGTGATAGAGTTTGCCAATCAGTTTCCTGTTTATGTACTGAAAATGTACGAAAATATACATGGTGAATTTTTCAAGTGTGCGTGAATGGGGAAGTCCGAAACTATGAGAAATAGCAAAAAATACTAAACGGAATCTGGGAACCGATTTTGATGAAACTAAATCCAGCTATAAATAGGGAACAAACGCCATAATTTTGAAAGCTAAGTAATCTGTATAGATTTGAGGTCGTGTACGAAAATATTCATCATACCGATGGGCCGAATATATCTGGTATCATATCTTTTCTACTCCAGAAGCCGAGGAATGGAACAGAGTTGTTGAAGTCGCAGAAGACGCATATCCAATAAGCATTGAGAGGAACAACATCGGCATTTCTTTCAATCGGTCCTTTAATTTAATGGAGAGTACATATTCATGATAGGTTAGTGATTACTCAACTTGGAAATATGTTAGATACTGCGAAGGCTTAACATCAAATGGCCTCCGCACTCATTTCGTACGTTTATGGTCTTAAAAGGTCAATGGAAAAATCTTCGTTGTTAGGCCATGGGTTTCGCAAATTATATGTATTTTGCCATAAATGTAACAAAAACACGACCAGGAAGGCAGACATCGTTCAAATAACGATTTCCGGGACGGCCTCGAACAATATTTCTTCGCAACAATTCCAATATAATTCTAACGAAACTTTTTATAGGACGGGAGCATCAAAGGGTAAAATGAAATTTATCAGAAGATTCCAAGGAAAAACGGAGTAGACTTTGCTTATAAACTTTAATGTGTAAAAAAGTGAATGGCTAGTGACCACTCGAATTGGTGTTTGATCTAGCAAAGAAAGATCAACAATATCCTAGATAATGTCTTTTAAGGATTGTATGTCTTCAGAATCGTACGTCCACTGTTGGGCAACGCCTCTCTCCCAACAACTGGCTAGTGGCCAGCCCGTGTCGGATGTTTTCAAACCACCCATGGGGCCTCCGACAGGGTTTAACGACTGCTATCGTGTCAATAACAACAATACGATGTTTCATTTATCGAGTGGCATTAACTTTTAAATATTTCAATACATTTCAGCTAATTATCGGACGAATAATTGTATTTTATTCGTCCGATCAGCGGACGTATAGATACTTACTGCCTGGAATAGGTGGCCTGTTATCAACCTCTATATTGCAAAACGTCATAAAAGGGTCCATAATTATCAATCTCCAGATCCCTTTTATAGGACAGCGGACATCAAAAGCGCGGTGAAATGAAATTATCAGCACATTCCGGGCCGACGCGGATTCTGGTAAGCCCTTGAACATCAAATGGATCTCTGGAGGTCGGGCGATCCAATTGCTTTAGAATGAGTCCCTTTTGATGTAGGGCATCCATTTCGAATTCAAATTAAAGCGTATAATTGATAACTTTCAAAGATTTCCGAAAAGAGGAAACAAATTTAATTGTGAATGAGCAACAAACAGGTTTGTCGACCACCTGTACATAAAAGATAGCATCTACACACCTTCCCATACTAATGGCTCACGTTAACCGTACGAATACTTTGTTAATAGTGCTGTTGCTTATGTTGATGTTACGTGGTTACTCCAACCTATGGATACCGGAGGTCACAAGGATAACAATTTGTTATTCCGACGACAAAACCGGAAGCTCGCAACAAGTTGGCCGTACGGCAATATCATTGTGTGCCTTATGCTCAGTTCATGAAGAAATAGTAGATATAACACATGAAGTACGAGTAGATAAAAATTAATCTAATTACCATTTTCTATATAGTAGGAGGTCTCGTTATATCGGTCATCTGTGAAGCCGGGCCTTTTCGCTTTTAGCGCCTTTGTTTCTAGTTTTGCCTGAAACAAAAAAAAATATCTGTCAAAAATTGTCTATCAATGAAAACCTCAATTCTTATAGGTAGCCAACGTATACGTGTATGACTTTTGGTTGGATTTCTGTTTTGTCTAAAGCTTTCACCATATTAAAATGAAACCAGTAGAAAATGATTCCCTAGCGAACAAGACGTCTTTGTATTATTTTTTTTAAACTTCCTGAAAAAAGAATACAAAGACGAAAAAGGAGAAGAAACATCCATTTTGAAGTCGGTTAAAAATAGATTCCACGAAATGAAACATAAAGCACTTTTCAAATTCCGTCCCGTCTCCGTCAATCTCGCGCAAGGATTAGGGGAGTTTTTCCGAAATTCATCTTTTATATCCTCGATAATGCGTCCATTATGGACCACCTGTCTATCAGAAATCCATTTCGGGACCCGCTTTTCAATTTTTTATAGCTTTTCGATGCCAAGTTACAAAAGTTACAGTTTAAGACTTGGAGAATTTCAACATAAGTAGGTAAGTACACGGGCTGATTTCAAGAGCTGGAAAGTGTTTAAGTTTCATAGAGAGTCTTTTCTCCTAAAATATACATTATCAATATGTATATTCTCTATTTATGGGAAATCCATTTCTCAGGCAATAGCTTCGAGAAATATCGAGATCTTTTCTATAAACCAAAGGTTCTAGAGTTATTTTCTAAGAACTTTAGAAAATACATCGTTGCCAGGGACGAATCGAAGGTATCATCGATTTGTTACTCTCAGTTTTCGCGGTTGCAACGCTATTAGTTACATTACGAATAAAGTACTGAGACTCCATTTCACTTCTCCACCAACACCGCATTGGAGCACCGTGGTGGAGAATGCTCCAGGCCTCCATCTGTAGTGGGAAGAAACCCGTGCCCACCAGTGGGCCATAAAAGGGTTATAAAAGTCATGTCAACGAAGGCCACGTGCTAATGACAGGTAATAAACCAGAAGCGACACAATTTTCCGTCCACACATTTTCCCAACAAGTCTTTTTCCTGTCAATAAAATTGTACTCGCGAGAAAAGTTCCGCGTCTTTGAACATGTTGCAGGATTTTAAAATACCCATATGTTCGGCAGACTTACTCCCTTTGATAAAATATGGCTTGAAAAAATCTCCTTAGAAGCCTTGAGCGCTTCAAAAGGAGTTTATTCACGTGAAGATTTTAAAATAACACTAAGAAGGATTAGCGTAGAGCATTTTCAACGGGCTCTGTGTTTGAAGTTTATTTTTAAACTCAAAAAATTCGTTTCGTGTTGTCATATGCAATAATCTACTAATAGAAATAGAATAAATACGGATTTTTCTGTTACAATTAACTGCGGAACTTTACTGTCTCTTAAATTTGCGCTTTTACAATTTTCTCAAATTCTAGTCTTTTTTCTTATGGTAAACTTATGGTATTTTTTGAATTTGTGTATAAGTACAAACACACAACATAAATTTACGTGACTTTGGCACCGACTCAAAAAATTCCTTAATATTTGTAGAAAAATATTTTTTCTTGGTTTACAAACTATAAACTGTTCCGTATTTTCTTTATAAAACAACCTATTGTTTCACCATCCAAAACAATCCTTGTTTGCAGGCTATACCAGTATACATTCTCTATTGATATAATCTTTTAAAACATTTCAGCCGCTGAACGTAATCCCAGCTATTGAAAGGCGGCGGACTGCACACAATCATTCTAAACCGACTCCGAGATTTTATGTGCTAACTAAACAGTCTGGCGAATTAATAACGCGGCTTTTGACGAACGATTACAACGCCGCGTGTGACTCACTGATTTTGTCCGGATTATGTATTTGGTTTTGTTAGCGGATTAGGCTGGAGCGAAATTTTAGTTTGTTCGAATTGCTTGGTGGAATTCTTAAAGGAAAATTTAAATGTAAACTGTGTTAGTTGCGTAAATACTGCGTGATTGTTCATCAAATCTTGTATAACAGTTTATATACTAAAGATGAGTTTCAATTACCATTCGTACGTAATACTAGATATCCCTTCTAAACTTGGTGTCTGAGAACTATCTATTACTTCAAAGCAATTAGTAACAATATTTTATAGGATAATCCGGTGATAATATTGGAGAACATTGCTATCATTTATCTCTGTATAAGAGCATATTGCTACCGATGAAATTCGTCAATTTTTCTACTTAATAAAAATAGACATGAGAAAAAGGTTTAAGTACAATTTTTTAAAATAGCGTCAACAAACCCCCTATGCGAAAATCCAGCAAAAATCCGTGTTTCCGCGAATTCCATTGTTCCCGAATGATTAAAGCAAAGAATTCCTTGTTTTTTTCAATTATTTTTCGACTCGACAATGTTATCGTTGGAAGTTATTTCCGAAAGCATCGTGAAGTACGTAAGTAGCATTATGGTAATCGTAATTATGAATTTGTCACGAAGTGAAGTCCTAACAGGATTGTTTCGAGACGCGATGTTATTTTATTTGTTTCAAAGACAAACGGAGAAACCATTTTTTAGAGTAATTGAATAGAGTAACGAAGCAATAGCGGTGATAGCCCAGTGGCTTAGAATTCGACCTCGAATCGAGGGGTCCGGGTTCGAATCCCAGTGGCACGCACCAATGACTTTGTAATAAAAGTTATGTGCGATTTATGAAATTAAATATCACCTGCTGTTGAAGGAAAACATCGTGAAGAAACCTGCATGCCTGAGAGTTCACAAAAAAAAAGTTCTCAAAGGCATGTGAAGTCCACCAACCCGCAGTAGGCCAGCGTGGTGGACGGCGGCCTACATCCTTCTCATTGTGAGAAGAGACCCGACCCTGTAGTGGGTCATTAATGGGTACTGACATGACAACGAAGCAATGGACTACGAAGGCTTGAAATAATGATGATGATGATGATAATGATATGTAGCAAACAGGCATGCAGGCCTGACGTGAAGTGGTCAATGCAGCTCACGAACACCTACATCCAACCTCACATAAAGAAGAAATCCCATGAAAGGTTGTATGCGGTTGCTTTGATACTCATGAGGACTAATATGTTCGCTCCAAATAAAGTTTCCGTCAACCAAATCTTTCCCAGCCGAAACACAAGGCATGAAGAACATGCTGCATTTTATGACACACATAACGTAAAAGATTTGTAACATAACGGATGTTGCCTGGCAACCAAACCAATAATTAAAAACCAAATAACTCACCAACATAACCATATCGGTTATTATTCCGACGAAAGTCCATGTCGAAAACCGACCCTGCAGCGAAATACAAATGAGTAGCAATATACCCTGTACTGAACTCCCTCAACCGAAATAAAATACCTCGCAAAAAATCAGCAAACAAAACGCAGAATAAAAACGTATCGTGCAAAACGAAAATTACCTCGTCTCAGATTTAAATTTGAAAAGTTTGGGAGCCCGGGAATTTTTATCACGACGGGAAAATTCCCAACCCTGTCAGTAAGGAAGTGGAGGTGTGTGAGAAGTGGCATATGATCACGCAGATGGCAAGGGGACACGCGATCATAAGCTCAATCGATTGAACTTCCTATAATGTAACTCCTATAATGTAAGCAACTTTTGTAATGATCAGTGTTTAGCCCATTTTGCTGTAGTATCGACGGCTTTGATAGTAGTTCAGTTATACAATAGTTAAAGTTCATCTGATCCTAAAATGAACGCTCCTCCTATACTTACATGTAAAGAAGGCGTTTAGTGGTAACCCAAAGAGATTTTCGGTAGCATCGACGACCTCTATAGAAACCTACCACGTTATGTATATATTTCGAAGCCTGGAAGCGGGTGTGTAGTTCATCAATAGTGACACATTGAGAAACCGACCGCTTTCAGCGTTCTAAACTTTTCGTTCACTTGCAAGATACAAAATCTTCAAAATATTTATTATTCTAATCAAATACGCGTATTTGAAGTTAAAGCCATAATAAATGTATCTCAATCAACAGAGTGACGTGCAATTAAGACAGCTATTTAGCAACATTCGCCTTTATCAGCTGCCAAGTCTTACCGAGAAACGCTCTCGATAATCGCTGTACACTAGCGCCACGCAGAGAGAATATCGCGGGAATATTATTATAATTCCATGCGACATATCAGAATTTATTTTCGCACTTCAATCGGGGCACGGCAATTGATCATAAACAAGCTCTGAAAAGATAAATAATTAATCGCGAACGGCTCGGAGGAGTGATTCTCGGTAGAGATTTATTCGAGCGCTGAAATGAGACAGTGAGACAGTGACATCGGCTTGTTCGCGCTTGGCAGGTTGCCGTGAGACATTTAAGAGGTTAACTCTTAGATTCTGATACGGGAGCTTTAAAGTTTAGAGTCATTAATCGTTTAAATTAAGGGAATTAAGAACTGGATCTTAACTAGGATCTTACAAGCCATCCAAGTGTTTCGCCTTTTCTGTCAATTTGTAGATTACATCAATTTCTAAAATATACAATTTAGGTTACTCTAAAAAGCTTAAAATATGGACATTCTCAAAATCATAAAACATTCTCAAAATAAGGCTGTCAGTTAGCATTTCAATTAAAAGTAATCGATATTAAAAATAAAAAAAAACATTTTCAAAAATGTGACAAGAATTTGTTATAGGTTCAACATTTATCATTCTATCTGTAGTTTATCTGACAATCCGTCTTTGTAGAGCTTTGTTAGCGTTTTTGTAGAGTAGTAGAGCTTACATAGAATATACTTCGATTCCCGACGGCTAATTTCACTCGACCACACCAGGTGAAATAGGTACATTTATACAATTCTTCAAAGTCCGATGCGTCTGACTATTAATTGGACGCTACCGGCCAAGACTCAAATATGTATATGAAAATTATTGAATTAATTACTTAGTGTGAATTAGTTAGCCGCTTTAAAGCAATCTTGGTTAAATTTGTGTGATAATTACATACCTATCGTATAGTGTATTTATGAGATTACATAACATACGTTTTACTTAAACTGAAGACAATTTATAATTAGAAATTGTTAATGGTTAAATTCGGAAATATGAGAGACTATACGATGACCAGACATTTTGTAACTGAAAACTGATTTTAACCGTTATTAACACGGTACACTGAAATGTCATTTTGTCAACTAATAGTTCAGGGAAGTGTGGACGTATTTACTGACAGTAAATTTCACTCAGTGATACCAGGTGAAAATTACATTTACACCAGTCCCCGGAGTGAGTTTGCGCGATGCGTCCGGCTAGCTAATTGAATAATATCGTCGTGGTGGCAAATACTGGTACTATTAAGTTAGCACTTGCAAGGTAGCCGTTTAGCTAGCCATTTACTCAAAAGTGATACTTGGTATTCCCAAGTGCAGATTTAAAAATATTTATGTCAATCAAAAATTTACACTTAGAAAAGTAATAAGCTTATAAGCACTCAAAGTACGATTCATTTATGTAAGTTCGTTCTAGAACCCTGCCAAAATTTCGTTTTTATCGACCGGAAAATCAAAGATCAGAAGCATCAAACCCGGTGTTTTTTTTACTTTATTATCTGCTTAAAAAAATTAATATTGCATTTGCATTGTACATCAAACGCGTAAAGTACACAATCATTTATTGTATCTGTGCAATTATAAAAAGGATCGTTTTCACTAAAACCTCGGCAGGAGGCGCTCGTTGCACTAACAAATTGAATGACAGCGACTAGCTGGCAAGGTGCCTGGATTGGATTGGATAGCGACGTGCGAGTGAAAATTCGATTTGCAGGTTAACAAACACTTTAACGAGATAACTACAATACGAGGGAAAAAGTGAAAGTGGGCCCAAGTTTTTTTGTAGGAGACAGGACAATAAAATTGTCCTTAAACTTGGAAAAATAATTACGTTTTTAGACTTTATGTGCCCAGTGGCTTAGAATTCGACCTCGAATCGAGGGGTCCGGCTTCGAATCCCAGTGGCACGCACCAATGGCTTTGTAAAAAAAAGTTATGTGCGCTTTATAAAAATTAAATATCACCTGCTGTTACGGTGAAGGAAAACATCGTGAGGAAACCTGCATGCCTGAGAGTTCGGAAAAAAAAGTTCTCAAAGGCATGTGAAGTCCACCATGTAGGCCAGCGTGGTGGACTAAGGCCTACATCCTTCTCATTGTGAGAGGAGACCCGACCCTGTAGTGGGTCATTAATGGGTAACTGACATGTGTGATTATAAAGTGACATAACAGCAAATTCTGCCAAAATAAAAACGACCTATACATAAAAGGACACTAATTTTAGATATCAATTTTTTCAATTATTTTTAAAAAGTAGGTATATTTTACACTAAAACCTCGGCAGTAGGCGCTCGTTCCGCTAACAAATTGGCTGACGGCGACTAGTTGGCAAGGTGCCTCGATTGGATTGGATAGCGACGTGCGAGTGAAAATTCGATTTTATACGACCAGATGGAGTGATACAGTACTTACTACAGCAAAAATAAAAATGGGTTCAACAAATTTTTTATAGTGCTATACTAAAAATTACCCTACCACTGGGGAAATATATGTTGTTAAATATCAGTACTCATGTATCGCTAAAAATTGGCATAACAGCAGTTCTCGCTAAAATAAAAAAGCGACATCAATCTTAATCTTATGTTATGAATCTCGTCTTAGGTCGTTAGGATAACATCTTAGTACTCATGAGTAGTAACGCAACCAGGGGCCTGATTCTGGCAATGTTCGCCTCAAATAAAGTACATAGTTACATAAATTATGTATACCAACAACCAAACCTCACCTAAACAGAAGACGTCAGGAACATGCGGTTACACGAAGTCCACGGTGTGTTAAAAAGGTAGCGGTAGTGTGTCTTCCGGGAAATATGACTCTCACCTAAAAAAATGTATACCTAGGAAATCATAACATTTTTTTACAAGTCATAATTTTTTATTCGCTAATATCATTCCATCTACTCTTCGTACCAATAAAAGATTCGTATGCCGATACGATTGCGTGATGGAACTCGTTGGAGGTTATATGGGAATGTTATGTCTTCATTACTGACATCGCTACGGTTATTGGTTTTCCTTATTCTATTTTTTCAGTTCCTGGACTATGATCTTTATAAGTTTATCTGTATAACTTTCAATCAGCTATCTGTTCAATGATTGTGACGAATATATGAAACTGACGATAAGAAAGTCGATAGACATAAATCTCGAGGGCATTGGCTTAAATTTTACTTTGAAATGATGAATTTTTTTTACAAAAAAAAGTATTTTGAGGCGTTTTAAAATTTTTAACATAATTAAATTTAGTGTTTCAGAAATGAAAAAAAAAAGAAGCCAACTCAATGGTGTTTATAACCTCGCCAGTCGACTACAAAACTATTTTTAAAAATTTAAAAAAGTGTTTGAGACATGTTGAAATTTTCACAATATAAATTTCTAAATAAATACTAAGAAAAATGGCTGATTTGAGATTTCGTGAGTGCAGAGCAACGCCAATAAAAATAACCTTTTATTTTCAGGCCACGATCCTTTTTCGAGTTTGGCTAAAATAAAAATTTGTTTAAAAAAAAGTCTACATTATCATACCTTGGCTTTTCCCAGAAAATAAAGACCCAAATAATTATTAAGCCCTACAAGTGCGTAATGGAGCCATTACGGTCCCATTTGCCCGAATGGTCCCCATCACGCGATACTATTGGCTTACGAGGTTTTATTAGTTCCGCCGATTGGTTTCTCTTGTATTGCCAAGAAATAGCAGATATAAGCTTGTTATCAGTGTATTGTGGTAAGGCTGAATGAATCGAGCCAAAAGTATCGTACTTAGTTGAGTTTTTTATTCCTTTTGGAAACGAAAGTATTGTAATTAGACTGTTGTGATATTTTTTATTGTATATTGCAGCGGTCTAAGAAATTTTAAAGGTCACCTTGCCATCTCCATCTTGTGTTATATAATTGTGAGAAAGTGCTCCTACGCATCTTCTACTGTCACTGAGTTAGATAAACCAAATTTATGTAGTTAACTGAGCTCAAAGGTCTAAATACCCATTGACAACGATCGACGTTAACCAGTGCGTAATGCAGCCATCACCCGTTCATACGCCTATAGCCGGCGTCACGCGATCCCGAACCCAGGAACTTCTGTTCATTACAACTACTTATTAGTAGTATCTCTATGTAAGTAGCCTGTAAAGGTCGCGACTTGTGTATTTGAAGCGATCGAATGAGCGCGAATAGGCCGCGCTCGGTCTGGACGCGTGTTCGTACGGATTCAACTCGTGGTGTACGTACGAAGAATCCCGACTAGAAATACTTTGGGAGTGCTCACACTCCGCGCGAGTTGACTAGGTACGTCAACTAATCGCGCGCAACTCCCACAGTATCCCATAGTATCTTTAGTCACGGATATAGGAAGTTAATAGAACGGCAATAATAACATTTTTTCCGGAACCCAAACGCAAACGTTGCTCGTACGACAACGCATTGCATACATTCTGATGTACGTCAGTGCGTATTTCGATTAGGACAGTCCCATACAGAACCCTGTGTGTAAATTTTGTCGTGTTGGTCGGTCGCTAATTAATATAAGGCCTGCACCGCCCTATTTTTCCTTTTTTTATGTTCGCAGGAAATAGGTAGGTACCTACTCGTGTAACCCATTAGTATTTTGCTATTATTTAACGCCATTTCCTATAAAAGCTGAGCGTTAAAGATTGCCTCCGATCATAAACTAGCAAGCTATGAAATCTCAACTAAAGGGATGTTTACGTAGCTTAAATGTAAACGTATCCCTACAAACAACAACCGACTCTACATAATAAGCAATAAGGTGGAAAATCGCTAAGTAAAAACAACAACCGCAACTTACGACACTGCTTGCGAAAATGCACGTATAAAGCCTTCAGTTTCAGCCATAAAACTTAGTTAACTTTGTTCACTCGTAACTTGTTAGGTATTAAAAAGCTTCGTGTCATCAAAATTTAAAGTACGTATGATCATGGATCAAAATAAAAGCGGTGATAGCCCAGTGGCTTAGAATTCGACCTCGAATCGAGGGGTCCGGGTTCGAATCCCAGTGGCACGCACCAATGACTTTGTAAAAAAAGTTATGTGCGCTTTATAAAAATTGAATATCACCTGCTGTTACGGTGAAGGAAACCTGCATGCCTGAGAGTTCAGAAAAAAGTTCTCAAAGGCATGTGAAGTCCACCAACCCGCACAAGGCGTAAGCGTGGTGGACTAGGGATTACATCCCTCTCATTGTGAGAGGAGACCCGACCCTGTAGTGGGTCATTAAAAGGTTACTGACATGTTCATGGATGCAAGTTTCATACCTTCAAACGGCAGCATTCTTTTTAGTATTTTCACCAACACAATGAAACTTGGTGTATTCTTTACCACGCTGCTTGAGAGTATAAAAAAGTTATTAAAAGTAGATCTGTTAGTATTGGCTGCAACCCTTTTATGGACTGTTGGGTATATTCCACCACGCTGCTCCAATGCGGATTGGTGGAAAATAGGACTAGTGCCCCGTGTTGGATGTTTTCAAACCGCCCATGGGGCCTTCGACAAGGTTTAACGACTGCTATCGTATCGGTAACAACAGGGACCGACGGTTTAACGTACCCTCCGCAGCATGAAAGCTCGTTTTTTTCGCAACTAGCGGTTACCCATCCAGTACCCTTAGTCCGAGTTTTAGCAGTTCCAAAACGAAACGCACACATACACAGCTTACCAGACGAAAATACACAGTGTAATAACCAACAGAGGAGCAAGATTTTTTGAAGAGTTAAAAAAATTAATAAAGCATTAGATAAATCATCACAAAAATTGCTTTATTTTTAATTAACTCTTTCAATGTTAAATAATATTAATGAAACATAATAACCGTGAATTGGCCGTAATGCACTGTAAAATTTCGAACAAATACTATCCCGTAGGTATTAAATTTTTGATAGTATTATGATGTCTTTGATAAGTATTCATATCTTTCACTCCATACAAAAATTTGATTTTAAATTTTTCAACTCCTCTCAAAATCTTTTACCTCTATTTGTTATTAATTACACTATGGACTCCTGTGTAGTAAGCTGTGTATGAATTAGGTATCTATCCGAAACGAAACGTTTGTGCGTTTCGTGTCGGTATCGCTAAAACTCAGACAAAAGTAGGTACTAAATCAGTAGGTACCTACTGATGAGCTTTTTCGATCGCTTGCGATCTACTCAACCAGCGGGACTACGACTATGTTGTTAGTATCATTAG
This sequence comes from Erynnis tages, assembly GCA_905147235.1. NCBI lineage: Eukaryota > Metazoa > Arthropoda > Insecta > Lepidoptera > Hesperiidae > Erynnis > Erynnis tages. Next base: position 12,841,937 of record LR990072.1, on the reverse strand, counting down.
ACTGATGATTATGCATTTTATGCTGCTATTTTATAGATATAATAAATGTAAAGTGATATTTCTTCTATCCTCTTCTTTTTCCTTTCAGGTCTCGTTAGTCCAATGCTGGACATGGGTGACAAATCGACACCATTACGCCCGGTACTGGGCCCTTTGAACTCAACGGTTTCCCGCTGTCTTCAGGCCATCAGTCCACCTGGTGTGTTACCTAAGTACTATGTAAATCGGGAAATATTATAATTATTGCTCTGAATATTATGATTTGCATTTTGAGCCACTGTGTTGGGTCAAAGATGACGCAGTTCGTGGCAGTGCATAATCATCCGGCTACGAATTACATTAGCCGCGTCAGTTATGTTATTAAAATAATAAATCGACGACCCGAGTGGCGCAGTGGTTAAGACACCGGTGCGCTATGCGGAGGGTCCCGGGTTCGATTCCCAGCAGAGCAGAGGTTCGAATGATGCATTTGAATTTCTGTTTCTGGTCTGGGTGTGTTGTGTTCTTGTCTTGTGTGTGTCCATGGCACCCACGACACAGGGAATCCTAGTGTGAGGCTATGAGTGTGAAGCGTTAAAAAATAATAATGTTGTATGCTAAACTGACAAATGAATTATTTATTTATTTATAACAAACTTGTCGATTAAATTATGTATTAGGTATAACTTTTCAATTGTAATAAGAACTAACATTAGTTTTATTTTATTTTGAAATTTTATTTACTGTAATATAACTTCTTAATTTGCATACCTACCTGAGAAGGTGTATATGGATTGATCGAATATGGATGCTTTATGGTGCCACGTGCCTTTGAGAACATTATAGAGTCTCTCTCTCTCTCTGAGAACTCTCAGACATGCAGGTTTCCTCAGGGTGTTTTCCTTCACCGTTACAACAGGTATTATACTAGAGCAGGGAAGCTTCCCTTCGGTTAAAAAGAGAGAGAAGATTGTGGTACCTTCTCTTCTCACGCATGTGCAATTAGCGAGAAACAATTTTAGGTATTGAAATTGTTTAATGCGCATGCGTGAAGCGCGTGAATGTACTCAGTTCTTTAAAGCGCATGCGTTAGTGGATAGACAGATAGGGTACAATAATCTTATACATATCTCCTTCTAAGTGTCGGACATTTCCACTTACAGGCAGCCGTATGTCTCCCCTGCTCTACTATAATACAAACAGTTACAGCAGGTAATATTTTATTTTATAAAGCGCACATATCTTCTGCTTTTTCTTTTTTAGTTCTTTACCAGCTTATCTATTGACTGCAACTGCCAATTGCTCCTTCTATAGGTAATAACAAAAAATATTTTCCTAAATCAACTGATAAGGTATTCCTCACCTTTTTCAAGTCCTTATTGATATCTGTATCATCTGCTTTCCTCTTCTCGCAGGAGAGTATGCAGCTCTTTCCATTGTCTTTTTCGCCCTGAAACAAAATAAAAAATCATTATTTAATACCGAGGATCTCATAAGCCAGTATTTAGCAGCTAAAGGTACGTCACGTCTTGTGAACTCTTTTTATTTGAGTCACTGAAATAACGTCACGAGTGGTGAGCACGACTTTCATTGGTCGGTTTGACATTGACTGCGCTGCGGTGCACACGATTGGTTCGACAAACGTCAGTTCGTCAGTATTCGTTGTCTTTTGGTCCAGCACGTTTTTTCGGCTGCTGTACATTGGTCGAAAGTGTGCAATATCCCTATCGTTTATAAATAATCTGTGCTCACAGTATAAGAACAGTTGTGTTTATATAATTTCTAGCAATATACACATAAAATGCAATGAATACTACATGATTTCTCGTCTAGAAATATCGCGATTCCCTAAGGACGTTAATTCTACGGATGGAGCCGGCTCAATCGCACTAATGTGGAGAGATTTCCGATTACCGCTCGCTGTCCCTCGGGAGCTGAGCAGCCTTCGATATCATAGTGGGAGTTACGCGATGGCCTTAAAATAACGATAGCCTAGCTGCGATGTTCTTTCTCTTATGACCGAGAATATTACGTAAAAACCATTCCTATGTCTTCTTTCCTTTCAGTATGTGGCATTTAAAACTTATGACTTTAATTTTGTATTAAAAAAACATGAAATTCATCAAAAAACATGCCACACGTAACCGTACTTTTGAATTTGACACGAGTTAAGGATCGGCCACAGCCAGGGTAAAATCAACAAGACGAGACTACTACATATTACTAGATAGATTCTGATAGAGTAACATTATGAACTAGCCTTAAGCATAGTTTTTGTCGATTCCAAATTTCCAACCAATGTTAGGAGGCAAAATTTCAAATCGCTTCGTTCACGCAGTGACATGTAAAGTTTGTATCCAAAATTTTCGCTTCACGTGATATTCACTTCAAATTATTTTTTTATAAATTAATAATTGTAACTAAACCAAATACGAGCTTCTCATAACTCCGTAGCGACGTCTGCAGCCAAACGGCGGACAGCCTTGAGACATTTCATTAGGCCCCGGCTGAGCTATTGCATTGATATAGAATCTCATTTCCCCGCAGGTGGGAGCGCCGGGTCCCTGTCTCTCCCCTGGCAAGGACGCGGCCTAGTGGAGTTGTCTGTCTGGAATGGTTCATCCATCATGTTTAGTTCTTATTTTTATTGCTATTAAAGTTTTTATGCACTGTTTACATTTTACAGTTTAAAAACAGTCATCATACACAACTAGACATTTCCCGCGATTTCTTCAGCGTGAGGTTTCAAATTTGGGCCAGGCCATATTATGATAATATGATTATTTATATTATAATCCAGGTAAACACTACCCTCATGACAAATTTCATCCAAAAACGTTCACTAATCGAATAGGTCGGTAGGATAGGATTTTTTACAGCAGAAACCAAGACAGACGGACAGACAGACACGTCAAACTTATAACACCCCTTTTTTTGCGTCGGGGGTTAAACATAATATGTTCAATGAAAATTGTCGTTGTGACGGGTTTTTTTTTAAATTTTGAATTTAATTTTATATTAATTGTCCCTATAATCATTCTGCGCCTGGTATAAATTATCTTAAAAATATACATGTACATAACTAAGCAATTTACTCAGTTGAATATGTCATTATCATAGCACAGCCTCCGCTTAATTTGGAATCAGGTAGCCGTGTGCGTCCCACGACATTTCTCTTTATGATTACCTAATATTCAACAATGTTATAGTAGATAATATTACCGTGATGTTACTTTAATCAACCACTTATCAATGTCAAACAAACATGATTACGAGTATGAAACGCATGAGCGAACATAAATGAACTGATTTAGATAGTTTACTGGATTAGCGTTGATTTCCGAATAGTTTGTAATATGTACACTAATAGATCGTGCTTAGTGTACAATATCAAAACTGAAATAGGAAATAATGGGCAGACGCTCCGAATGGAAAATTAGTTGGAGTTTATCATCTAACATTGTTTATTTAGTAAAATATACCATTAACCTATTGAATGTCCAGTAAACAGACACAATAGTTAAACAATAGCAGTCGGACCACCAGTGGTTCGATGCAAATTAATAGTTTAATGGCTGTAATTGTTCGAAGGATGGAAAATATTTGAAGACCGATTAGACAGCGGCAAACACGTGGCTAGACTATTAATTAATTAAAGCATAGAAATAAACAATTGATAATACAAATGGATTGAATTGCATTTGTAATTGCACAAAAATAATATGAAGGGTATTGGATCAATTGGCTTGACAAATTAATTAAAGCTTCTAATAAAATATCGTTAATGCAAATGAATTGAAACCCTGAGTGCATTCAAATTAATTTCCGCTAAATAAAAAATCGTGAGAATATATAATAAAATTCCAATAGAAATTCAATCCCTGCCTTTTCACAAATTTAAACAAACTATCAAATCAGTCCTGTGCCGAAAGGCCTATTATGAAACAAAGGACTATTTAGAAGATAAGAAAGCGTGGGATTGAATAACTTCACTATAGGCTATTTCTTTACACCATGTAATCAATATTTATTTGTGAGCGGATGGCAATGGGGCGATATTGACACACACGATAGCTGTCACGTGTGTTCCTTTATTGGACCTAGTCATACTGCACTATACACTAAGTTTTATTTACTTTTAAGAAAGCTGGGAGTTTTTTTCCGCCCGCCTTTTTCTCCCAGTCTACGTTTTACCTGAGGGGCGATCAAAGCGGATGTATGTAGAATGTATAATTTATCTGTGTGACTTTGATTAAGTGTGCACAAATTGTACCTAATAATGAATAAAAGCTTTTGAGTTTTTGCAAGCCTAAAACAGCTGTTGGCAAGTGATACAGTTATGCAATAATAGCGTATTCTGTGTGCCAATAAATTACGTCACAAAATTACGTCATAATTTGGATGTTCTATCTGTTTCAGTTATAAAAATATCGCATCGTATCATATCCATTTCTATTTGATGGTTTATGAGATACCATAAACAATTGTAAGAGAACTATTACTTTACTCCAAAACGCCGGCAATACGTAAGAGATAACCCTGGCTGTGCCCAATACACTGCATCACTTGGCCTCACATGTCCAGCGTCTAATAGGGTATCAATCCTATCGGAGGTCAAGTTTCGGCTCATATAAAGTGGGTATCTCCGGTAACCACACCTGTTCAAAGACATGAAGAACCCGCTGTTTCGTGGCGGATTAAGAGGGTGGCCTACTGCGGGTTGGTGGACTTCACATGCCTTTGAGAACATTTTTTTTGTGAACTCTCAGGCATGCAGGTTTCCTCACGATGTTTTCCTTCACCGTAAAAGCAGGTGATATTTAATTTTATAAATCGCACATAACTTTTTTTACAAAGTTATTGGTGCGTGCCACTGGGATTCGAACCCGGACCCCTCGATTCGAGGTCGAATTCTAAGCCACTGGGCTATCAGGCGGGTGACCTTTACCAGCTATAAACTTGCATCAGGTGGGACGTATCCTGGCTAGTCATATGCCACTTTCTATGTCGTTAGGGCCTCGTTCTACAAAAATATCATATCACCATTCATAAGGATAAATTGATCATATAACCAAGCACCATTCATATGGATAAATGGATAACTAATGGATAAATGGATTCCCTAGCGGAAGATGACCGATGGCTCGCGAAACGGGGAACAGACGGTCGTCACGTTTGGAATATGTTTTACACTGATTGTACGGCTTTGCTCACTTGATTTATTGCCTTCCTCTTAGATTTATAGAGGACTGGCCTTTTCTCGTAAAGGACGATGGAGGAATATCTCTTCAAGTAAGGCGATTCGTGATCATGACGAGCGACCGTTCTTCAATTGTTTCAAATGATTTTTTTTCATATAGCTACGTCAGATGTCGAAAAACTTTGATATCGTGATTCAGGGTACTGCCACCATCTTAACAAGTGGCAGAATTCGCTACGCAGTTGTACGATTTCAAAATAACAGTAGATTTAGCATTCAAGTGTTAAACTCGAATAACAATCGACATTGTAGTCGCGTGATACACGATGCGCCCTTATTCCTCATGGTGTCAAAATAGTCCCGTGTCCAGCAGTGGGCTATTTTAACAGGATTTAAAAGGTTATTTCAAACAATTCCGACCAAATGAAGCGGTGTATTTGAACCGCCGTAGCGGTGTATTTGAAGTAGGTATGATTTTGCTGATGCAGTTAGAAGGATTCAGAGAGGACGATTTTGATCTTTACAAACAATACACACAGATAGGTACTGACTACTAACTTAGGAAATTAAAGTTTAGATTGAATGAGGTGGTCATAAATAGTGTATCGTTAGTTTTTGTTTGAGGTACACTACCATTGCTTTTTTAGGGTATTAAGATGGTATAGTTAAGGTGATCGTTCTGATCATATTCCATAGAATTAAGAACACAAACTTACCCACAAACCGTAACAGCGGTGATAGCCCAGTGGCTGAGAATTCGAACTCTTAATCGAGGGGTCCGGGTTCGAATCCCAGTGGCACCAATGACTTTGTAAAAAAGTTATGTGCGCTTTATAAAATTAAATATCACCTGCTGTTATGGTGAAGGAAAACATCGTGACAAAACCTGCATGCCTGAGAGTACAAAAAAATTTTCTCAAAGGCATGTGAAGTCCACCAACCCGCATTAGGCCAGCGTAGTGGACTAAGGCCCACACATTGTGAGAGGAGACCCGAGCCTGTAGTGGGTCATTAATGGGTTACTGACTGATGAACACAAACTCGCCAAAGACAGCTAGTGTGAATGGGCAGTGCGCAACTGTTTACTTCATGTACAATGCGGTAAAATGAGTAGAGGGTCTCAATCAATTCCAATTTCGACATTATTCTTGAAAGCTCTTCAAAAGAGTTACAGAACACTTAAGTCCTCGCAAAAAAGCAGCAAAGTAAAACTCATCTGAAACAAAACCTATACAACGTAACGACGGTATTAACAATTCATAATTAGTACGAGAAGAAGCACTAAATAAGCCTTGTGCAATTACGCTTCCGGGTAACAAAAGCGATACAAATACAGTTGTAGAGAGCCAAAAGGAAAATAAACGGACCAGCGACGGAGACTAATGATGAAAATAGTGAAAATTCCACAAAATTTTTCTACAACGGAACGAACGAACCTTCTACTAATAACCCGGTTAAGTGACGCGTCCTATCGGCAAACGGTAAGTGATAAGCGAGTGAACAATTACAATAAAGGGTACCTATAATTTGGATGTTAGAACCTGCTCATATTTAAAAATCGCTGGAAATTGTAAACTACACGGAATAAAGTGTTAAATTTCACGCTGGTGAAGTTACCTGCCGTTGTCATGGCAGAACTTCATAAGCCATACTTATGCGTCAGCTGCTGGAAATGTACAAAGACAAATACAAAATGTTTATTTGCACAAATATAGGTAAAGAGTTGTTACAAATTATTTAGATCAATCCATATTTACCATTTTTAAGTATGCAAACATTAAGGAGATGAAATTAACAAATTAATTTTATAATAAACTTAATTACATTAAATTGAATACGTCTGATCTGGGCATGGATGTTTTTTTGTCTTGGGTGGGACTGTGAGAAGCGTTCTTATTTTATTCTTAAAATTAATCACTTATATTTGACGCTCGCTTTTCGTTTTTAGTAGAACACGTCCTCAACGAGCACAACGCGTGGGCGATTGCCTGTTCAAACCGTTTCGAGCTCAGTGGAGTGCTCTCAAAAAAAGTCGAATTTCGCGAATGTAAAAAATTTTCACAATGGAAGTCGCCAATTATTTCAGCATCCACTTTGGTGCTAACAGTTCTAATTTGGAAAAAAATTGAGATAAATTGGATCACGTTTAGTTTTGAATATTACATTTTAGGGTTAGGTTTACGTTCATTGATTTCAGGGTCTGTTTAAGGGAACCTTGGTAGCTCGACTAGAGATTTGAATCGATTTGATAAAATAGATTTCTACTAGAGATTCTCTAGTTTTAATTAGGATGTGTTTATCCATGGATGACCACAAAAGATAACCACAAAAATAGGCAATTGCAGGCAACCCCATAAGGCAACTTAAGATACTAAATTTTAACTAAATCTATATTTTAGTGGATAGAAGAATTTACGGAATATCTCATAACCCGCAGTGAATCATAATATTCTAGTTTTGCGATTTGATTGAAAAAGTGTGATTTCCAGGTGATCAATCTGAGACTATCATCTTAGTTAAGTAGCATCGCATACACTACCAACCACAGACAAAGCTCCTAGATTTAAAAAATTAAAACTCTAAATTCGAAATAAATCATCGCTGTTCGCTAAGTTACACGAACGAACCCATAAATAATGTTTTAATGACCCTTTCGTCCCTTTCGGCAGACCCTTGAAAAGTCATAAATCAAAGGTGGAAAATTAGGGCTCTTACACTCAATCGATTAATCCCTTGCCCTAAACTACAAAATCGGTTGTTCATGTCAAGTTTATCGTACGATAACGTCATTGCGTACATTTGTCGCGTGTCAGTGCGTATTGTCTGTTCAAACACCTGTGTTTGTGTTTTGTCGAGTTGGTTGGTCGGTCGGCTGTGTAGGTTCGTAACAGCCAATAAGGAAAGGGCTTAGACGAAGGGAATAAGTAGGTTATGAGAATAGCACGTCTGATGGTTTTTGAGTAAAATGGTAAAATGAGCATTGCAATTCACGGGCATTCATGTCAAAATTAATTAATCTTATGTACCCCCTAATTCGACGAACTGAGTGGCGCAAGTGGTTGAGATACCGGTGCAACACTTGGAGGGTCCTGGGTTCGATTCCCAGCGGAGCAGAAATTTGAATGATGAGTTTCAATTTCTGTTTCTGGTCTGGGTGTGTTGTGTTCTTGTCTTGTGTGTGTTCTTGGGAACCACGACACAGGGAATCTTAGTGTGGGGCTACGAGTGTGTGACATTTTTTTTTATTAGCAAAATTTATCAAATTCTGCAGTAAAGTTGCGCACGAACTATAGGTTGCTTGTGGGTTTTACGGCGGGTTATGCGGGTAAAACCCTCCCCCTTGCTACAATGGCATTCATGTGCAATATGCAGTTACCGAAATAACACAGAAAACTAATCCGTAATATAAAACTAATAAAGAAGGATTTAGTTTGCGCAGAGCGATAGGTTCTAAGAGCGTTCTACTTACGAAATTGACTCTTATATCAAAAGCATAAGTTCGAATATTCATCGCACGTACAATTGCCTCATTGCAATATGGTATTTAATCTTCGCAGCCGGGTTTTTATTAGGTTTCTGAGCTGGCATATTTTCATTTACTTCCATCATATACCTTCCCTATCGCGAGGTGTAGAACGGTTTTAAAATTTTAATTGAATTCCATGCAAGAATTTCAACAGGATTACATGTGATTTAAGTTATAAGAGATAGTACAGAAAATACTACCTATACTATAAAATAAGTAAACGTTAATTACGTCTGTATTTAGTACCTATTGTTTTGATGTTCCTAGCTAACAAACTCAACTGAACGAATTCCTTAATGTGCTACTTTATATCAATGTGGTTTGCAGAGTAGACAATGTTTGCACAACGGCATAACACGTACGATATTACATAGATACTAATAAAATTATATATCGAATTATACCTGAATGTTGTAAAATTTAAAAATATAATTTACATATTTCATTTATTGATTCATGACACAAATTCTAGTCTATAATCTAACTACATAATATAATCCAACTCTAAAAATCTAGTTTGCAGCTACCAATGTAGAACGTTACACCGTACGATAAACTTCGGCTTACCATCCATGGATAACAAAAGACGGGACCTAAAATAACAAACTCAATGGTCCCGCAATACATTCAGTTTACCCGGTATTTATTTACAGAACCGTATCAAAGTATACACGAGGCGCGTGTCTATTGAAACACGTGGGGACAGAACAAAGCCGACGAAGCCTCAAACAAAATAGCCCAAGAGCTGGTAAAGATTTTTCGAGAAGTGTTTGATGCATCATAAAACCTTCTTGATTAGCTTATTTGTAATAAATATCCTAACACAAAAAATGCAGACCTGCGGAAGAAAGTGTTTGTGGCGTTTTGAAATTTTTAACACCATTAAATCTAGTGATAAGAAATAAAAAAAATTAACCCATAAACGTCTCAAAAACTGTTTCTTTAATTGAAAAAAAAAAATTTTTTGTTGAGGTATGCTTAACCATAATATTTGTAAATGAAGATTTTTACTTTAAATACGATCTGTGTTTTTGAAAGTAGCGGGCTTGTAGACAAAAATTTCAAAACGCCTCAACCATGGTTTTTGCTAATGCCGTTACCCACCCGCCAGGTCTGCATTTTTTTGCTTGGATACTACAAATAATCATACATTATTTTATGACACCTCAAACACTTGTCGAAAAACATCAGCCACCTCACCATCTAAAGCCTCAATCGCAGCCGGATGCCTACGAAACGCGGTCGCGTACGCTACGATCGATACTACGGCATGCAACCTCTACAGGCCTACGGCGTAGCGCTACGGTTGCTACGGTGATTCTACGGTTGTGGCGAATCGACCCCTAGGGAACAGTTAGGTTGTGGAATAGTTTTTCACACAATTAATGGCTTGCCACTTTGTAAGGAATGACAAGGCGGAAAGGTTTTGAAGGGTTTACGGTGGGCGGATTTTCGGAAAACTTTTCGGCGTCTCAATGTTTATGTCTGTCCATTTTTTACGACTAGTTGTGGATTGTGGCTTGCGCCCTGTATGTCATTTTACATTTTTTTATGCTTTTTCTATAGAAATTATGCATTTTTCTGAAAATAAGGTTAAAACAAAAATGAATTAAGTTAAAAAAAAATTGTATTTGAAAAACTCTATGCCCATTACGTGATCTAAGAATACTTTAACGTTACTACACGATAACTTTACATTTTAACTGGAAACAAGTGACGCGAGTTACCTCAATAAATTTTGCTATGAAACAAATATAAAAAATCTAATTTGGCTGAAAATTCGTGCTCAAAACAATACTTCATATTCAACAGTCAGTGTGATAAATTGAAACAATTTACTAGCAGGAAAATTATTTGATAAAAGCACACAGAAGCCTAAAAAGTTATTGAACTCGAAACAAGAATAACTCATTAATAAGAAAATGATCTAATCAAAGCCTACTGCCTCCAATGGCATTGGACAAACCCATAACAATGCAATTGAAAACTTCGCAAGAATTTTGTGACCAATTAATACCTTTCAATTTAACTTGACATTTCTTAACTGTGGAAAGAAAATTGTTCCGGAACATTCTATTATGGCCGGTGACTTTCAAAACTTCAGGATTCACGTTATATTATTCTACATCTTTGAAAAGTTCGCAACGCGAGGTCGAATAAAACGAAGTATTTGTACGGATCAAATTTTCAAAGGCGAGTTCACACTGTGGCTTGGAAATTTATAGCAACATGATCGGATATTTATGAATAAGATGTAGATGCAACGTAATATACAAGTATCGACAGGCCGGTAAATACCTATATTTCGTGTTTCCCTACGATTATAATGTTCAAAACAAAGTCTTTTGCCAGTCATGACCAGTCGCGGTAACACATTACAATCTATACATATATAAAATGTTTTGTCCTGAATGACTGATGGATCAACGCAAAGCCTAAACCGCAGATCGCAGAGACCTGACATTTAGAAGAACCGTTCTTTGTATGACGTAGGCATCGGATAAGAAAATATTTTCCGAAATTCTACAATTAAGCTGAAAAGCGGTTTACATATGGGATAAATATAAAATAATCGTTGCTTCAATCTAATTCAAATTTTGCATAAACACACGATGTCTTGCTTCACTTACAGCAGGTAACATTTTATACCCGTATTTGCTTTCTGTATGTGTTCGAAACCATCCGAAATAATGAAAAATATATCCCAAAGATCTCCCGAGATATTTTTATAGTAAAAATGTTAGTCCCATGTTACTTTTGAACCTTATACCACAAAACTACAGTGTAACAAACATTACATGCCAACCACAGTATGGAGCCGACCTCGCAAAGTTTCGCCTTAAAGAATTTCCCGTGGAGTTTCGGACCAAGTTTCTGAGACCGCCCCTCGTTGAAATCTAGATCCGAACTCCCAATAATCCCGTAATTGGAGAGTTGGAAGTCGGGTAAGTTTGCTAAACCGAATTCCCGGCGCCGAACTTTCTGTTTGCTATCTATGATCAGAAATAGGAAGAAACGGGTGTCTCTCGCCATGAGAAGGATGTAGGCCTTAGTCCACCACGCTGGCCTAAGGAAAATTATAGAGATACTCTGAGGCATCCGTTCCTAACGATATTTTCCATCACTTACAGCAAGTGACATTTAATATTGTTAAACACACAAGGAAAAGTCATTTCGTGCGTACAACTGCGATTTGAACCCAGCCCAGTGGTTAGGAATTCGGCCTCTTAATTCAGGCGTTAAGAAGCCGAATTCCTTACCACTGGTCTAAGAAGGCTACGCGATTCTTCCAACATTTTAGCAACATATTTCTCAAAATTATTAAACTATTGTGTTTAGCAAAGTAGGCTTTCCCTTACATCCAAGTAGCATAGATACTGTATAATAAATTACTACCCTGCTGATCATGGATCATACTGAAACAAATAATTTAATTTAACTCTGTAATATTATGAGACTTCGAATAGATCCTCAACACCTAATCCTATATGTCTCGATATTCCGAAAATTGTTTCTAACACGAAACTCGTCCAATTCGGAATTCCACGAGCGAGCGTCCTATCGATACATCAGTGTCGTCGGCTCAACAAGTACTCGTACGAAGGGCACAATAACAATGGATCCTGCCCTGGACTCGCATAAATCAGCCGCAGGCGGTTCCACGCGAAGGTGTCGAGCTCAGCGAGTTAGACAATGCATACACATCTGTCTGCGTGTGATACATAGCATATAAAGTTTGTTTGGAGATTAACGAGCGCTATACGTGAAATTTATCGCAAATAAATATTTGTCTTGATTGGTGCGCTTGATTTGTGTAATACAGTGTGGAACGGGTTGCAGGTGACCGCGCGTGCAGAGCTTGCCCTGATTTTAGGAGAACAATCTACCAGCGTGCTGTATATTTGGTCATAGTGATACGAGATTTATGGGCTTCACCTACTACAGTAAAAAAAATTAGCCCATGACTTACGACATGTCTGCGTTACGTGAACAGAAAGGGACTATACGAGTATGTATATTATAAGATCATAAGTGTACAGAGGATTGTAAACGAACGCTCATTCAATATCACTAAAACAATCCACTATCGGCGGTTCAAGTAAAAACTCCGATATATCTGGGTCGACCGCTGTCGGGCCGCGGTGACGGCAATTTATCCGTTCTGCCGCAACGCTCCCTTTTTGTACTATTTTTTGCCGTATCCCACAACCTTTACGATTTGAAGTGAATACAATGGGTCCTCAAGAATATTTTACACATCTTGATATTGTTGTGTGATTATCTGAAGGTAAAATGTATTTTTTGTATTAAATTTAGAGGTATGATGATGAGATTTATAAAAGGGTAGAAAATAGCCGTATAAAACATCGCAATCGACTATGTTCAGTTATACATTAACCTACTGTTAATAGTATTGTACTACTGTCAATGACAATCTCTTACAAAAATGAACATACAAAAGTGAATGTGTTGGTGTTTTTCAATAACCTAAATGTGACTTAAATAATCTCCTAAAATCAGCACATAATAGCCCCAACATCAATACACGAAATGATTAAATAGCCTCACTCTGTGAAAACTACATAGTTTTTACTACCTATATTTGTTAAAAGTCTTGTAGGTATAATATGTATTAGCATTGTATAAAATAATCTTGTACACACTAGATTTGCCTTTCTTTAGTATTATTTCTCCTACCCCAGGTCTGCTGGAAGAAATTTCAAATTGAAATAAGCAGAACCTGTGTGTGTACCAATGTCTCTTGTATGTATTTTTAATTAATTTGTATGTTGTGTACTGAAATATTAAATAAATAAATAAATAAAACAATCAGAAGTACTAAACGAAATTCCTTCCCAAAGCAAATTACTACGTAAACAACAACAAATTACTCCATACCATACATCACACTGACATACACAACACCTCACGTCTCAGACAGCGCACGCACGTAATCCGCTAAGTGATGTACGCGCTGAGCTTAGCCTCTGCGTTGCTGCGTCTAGATTGATGGCCGACAGTCTATTAGTTAACTACTTGTCAACATACTACTGATTTATATACTAGGAGCGCGCATAGCCCCATTGCTTGAGTAGATCACTAGAGATCGAAAAAGTTAAGTAACGTCGGGCGCGGTCAGTACCCGGATGGGTGATCGCTAGAGGTTTCGCGCTTCGGAGGCACGTTTAGTCGACGGTCCCGGTTGTTATCGATTAGATAGCATACGTCAAACCTTGTCGGACGTCCTATGGGCGGTTCGAAATGTTCGATTTCGAAACGTTTCAAACAAATTTTACTAAATGAAAATTCTAAATGGAATGAAATGAAATGAAAATTCGAACACACCATATCACTTTAATATGGCGCAATTTCAAAACTTACGCTTCGCAATAATTTCATTGTGAGATAAATGGGGTTAGCACTAAACTGAGGCGAGCGAAACCGCAGGCAAAAGTTATATAACAGCTTGCGCGTAAAGCTGTATAATACACGAACACTGATACTATTATACATACGAGTACATGGACTGTGATTACTATTCATAACAGTTAGTTACCTAATCCTATCCTACTACTATTATAAATTTGAGAGTTTGAGAGGATTAAATGTGTGTGTCTGTGTGAATGCTTGTTACTCTTTGACGCAAAAACTTCTGAACGGATTTTGATAAAAAACTTTACAGTGATAGATGAAAAATAGATAGACAGTATATTGCCGTTTGTATATCTTCAGTCTTTTCTTAAAAAAAACTCAATACTCAATTTTTTTTTCATCATAAAGATACGTAGGTCGCTAAGTACACTTCATTAAAGGTATTATTACCAACTGATAAAATTTATTTAAAAATAGCTTCCCAAAATAAAACCGCCAGTAATCCAATTAAGGGCGGACAGAAACTATAAACGATATTTCCCAAGTTAATCCAATTATATAACGTCTCGCTCCGAAATTTACCCTCGAAAATTGTAAGCTATTAGCCCCATGGGAATTGGAAGCTAATACCACCATAGCCATGACGCGACCGCACCATCGAAATTTCTTTTGGCAAAGTAAACACGGCTAAATCACTTCAATCATTCCATCAGTCCTATACGAAGAGTATTCCAAAAAACGTTGGTCAAGCGCGAGTTTTAAAATATTTTAATTAATATTATTTTCAATCTATACACTTTAACCGACCGGAGTTCTGGCGCTCCTCACCATGTTGCGGAGAAAATTTGAACTAATTTCTTTTATTGACAATAGTATATAGTAGCGAATGACGACACTGTCATGAAACGGCTTTGAAACGGCCCAAGAAATAATTTTAGAAAATGTATCTCACGTATACAGTACATTAACTTGACAGATAAAAATCGCTTCCATGATTTTCGTATAATATGTAAACTTGGTGTAAGTTTAAATATTATACCTAACTGACAACTGGAAGGTGACCGGGGGTTAGGAAAAAAACAAATACATCAGTAAATGAAAAAAAAAATTAAGATGTAAATAGAAACGAAAAGTATGGAATAAAACAATACGAACAAGTTACAAGCGGAACCACGTATAAACTCCCTCCAACGAACTCCAAAACACGTTCCCAAGACAAGTTCAAAGACATCGTAACATAAAATCGCGTGACTCAATACCTATACGTGGAGGTATCAGAAACTAACAATGTGGTTCCGTGTAAGCCATAGAATATAGCGGGTTTACTCGTTAATGTCCAAAATGGTTTTGTTGGACATTGAAATTTGCTCTCGCAAGGCCGAGGCTTGAAACCAGACTTTCACACATAAGAAAATTTACAAGTGATCAGGCCGCTTTAAATCATAGTTTAGACGGTTTACAAGGGGTTCGAATCCCAGTGGCAGGCACCAACTACTTTGAAAATAAGTTATGCGCGCTTTATAAAAATTAAATATCACCTGCTGTTACGGAAAAAGGAAACATCGTGAAACCTGCATACTTGAATTTACAAAAATTGTTCTCAAAGGCATGTGAAGTCCACCAAGCCGCATTATGTCAGTTTGGTGCAGGATGTTCTACATCCCTTTCATTGTGAGTCCTTACGTGCAACCTGTTGTCGAGTGGTCAATGAAGTCCACGGGCTGTGCAGAAACAGAATCTTAGTATCATACGTTGAAGAACATGATTAGTATGATCAACATTCTATGAAAATACTATAGAAAAATATGATTTCCTTAATGTTGTCGGTAGCGGCTTCTGAGGTCAGAACAGGCTAGCGAATGAACTATAAATAATTCATCTTGACTATCTACTAACACGCGGCATGAACGTAATTGAAAGTAGTAAAGAACACACTTATAGTTATAACCCTCCGATAAAGATTACGCAAAGATCTCCATAGTAAAAGCGTCACGAAATCTCTCACACTTTCTGTGCCAATAAATTTAGCTGTTACATGAAAACTAGTTAAAACTGAAGGTATAGTGACAAACCGTGGCAACCCGCCAACGGAATATTACACCGAACACGAATTTGGAATGTTTATACAACATATAAATAACATTAACATCCAATTGAAATCGTCTGTTACTAATGGCTGAATAAGCTTTACATTAATCGAGCTTTATGTGCTGAAGTTTAAAAATAGTAACAACAATAGTATTGTAATGCCCAGTGATTTGTCGTGAGTGTCTCATAATTTCTTCAATTTTATTTCGAGGGGGAATCATAATGCCGGGTATTTTACTGTTTTTGTGGCAGTCACTTAAAAGTGTGTTTTTATTGAATCGTGTTTTGGCCCATAGTACTTCTAAGCTCGGGAATGTTGTGATTTTAATTCGCAGTTAATTTGTCCAAAATGGCAATCAAACTAATCGCAGCCTAATAGAATTTACCGTATAACAATTATTATGAAAGCGTCTGAAAAATTCTAGTCGAGCACGAAGCGACGACAACACCGCTTCAAATAATAATAATTAATGTAAAAATATCACACAGTTAAATAAAACCTGGTTAATTGCAAATTGTTTCCAAAAACCTATTTCCAATAATAAAGAGAACGAAAATCTTATTTCACATAATCGTCTCCAAAACTCAGCCATCTAATTTATCATTTCAAAATTAACATGCCTTTCGTAGCCTGCAATAAAGCCGACAGTTTTCGACAAGTCAATTCGGGCAAATTAAAGAGGTGATTGGTAAACATTATCCCCAACTCAGTCAAGGGTAATTCCTCTCAATTTATGTGTCAAGACCCGCTACCACTTGTGCCGGGGACCGCACAGACTCGTGATGAGGGTTCATTTAGTTCAAAACGAGGCAATTTTGACATCCGATGTGCGCAATTTGGACTGTCCATTATGTGGTATCAATTATACAGTATCAAAATTCGTTCGAGAAAGATTCGGGATACCTATCGTCGGATTTTTGCAACGGTGGCATATCTTCGAGAGATGTTTGTTTTATGTGTTATTTGAGCATAATCGTGACATTAGGTAAGTATAATAAATATGTCCTTTGTCTATTTTTCCCTTTAAAGTCCAGACCTTGACATCTGATGTATGAGGTCTAACATTCGACATTTTAATTTTACCTGACACCCCTTATACAACTTTGAAGTCATTGATGAATGCAATTGATTCATGGATTTTAGAAAAGATCACCTACCTAAATTTCAATAACATTAACTCAGACCAACTGCCGGTCTGCGCTTTTTTGGTTTCTTTAAGAGTCTCAAGCGTCCACGGGGGTCAAAAACACCTTTGATGTCAGCAAATATTTTTCATCCAAAGGACCACCCGCGTAAAATTGGCCAATAATTCCTGTTTAATTGGTCGCTTGTCGTATTTGAAACCGTAAACAAAAATGAAGGCAATAAAAATTGGTGGCAAATAGAGATAAAGTGAACGATGTATGTTTAATAAACAATGACAAACATTAAATTATTTTCTTTATAAAATACGTTTAAAAAAATGATTGCATCGATGACGCAATCATTGCTCAGGGACGCACGTCACGGTTTTACTCTGCGTTGTCCAACGCTACCTGTTCCTGGGCCCGCTGATTTTTTTATAATGAGTAAGTATTTGATACAAAGGACACCAACCTCAAAATAGGCCTAAAGTATGTCACAAATATAATTTCATAGTTTTTTTATGTCGGTTTTAATTTTTGAAATTATATTTTTATTTCTAAACTGTAAAAATATCATACTCGTAGAATTTAAAATATTTTGTAGAGTTTTGCTACTTCGCTCTCAAGGTAAGTGTCGCTAATGTACCGCTCTGTCCCTGGGGCGTCGTTACCGGGAGTAGTTAACCCTATAAATGTAAACACTATTTTAATAGCTTATACTTAAGTTTGTATAAAATAGTTATTAGTGCTGTTATTTAAAATAGAAATGAAACGTAATTGTAAAGTGTAACAGAAAATTTGAGCCATGGCTCAATCGTCACATTTTTCTATTTGAATGTATTTCATCCGTCCATTTTAAAGTTTCTTGCTGAACGAAGTATTCTGTAATCGACGGCACTCCGCCCAGTTCTGGGCTCTCTGAATCCAACGGTTTCCTGCTGTCTTCTTCACGTGATCAGTCAACCTGTTCAGAGGGAGGCTTGTGCTTCTTTTACAAAAACGTGGTCGCCATTCGAGGACCTTCCAAAGAATACACGTATTATTTGCAAGAGAAAGCCCAAGAAACCTTGACACGAAAAATTACTACAAAGCACTCGTACCTAAGTCATTTCTTTAAAAAAAAATCCCTTGCATATTACACAAAAAAAATTACTTGTCAAAAATACATCATTCCTTGCGACAACTCTCATTCCCTCGTCGTTCAAATGTTATGTACACAAACATAAGCACGTACTCGCGCGGAACTTGACACAAATAGGGACATTAGGGCTCGTGTGCGGGTGTCAGAGCTTCGGGCGGTGGGCCGCGAGGCCAGTGTCGAGTGTCGGGCTCCTAACAAGTGACACGCTTTGGCGCGAAATTATTTTCAAAAATAAAAAATCCAGAAAAATATTGTGTTTTGAAAAAATACGAACAAATGTAGAATAATACAATACAAACCTCATTTTATATTGTTTTTAGATTTTTCTTATGTTTGAATTAAAAAATAGAAACAAATTCGCGCCTGAGCCAGTCATCGATAAATATTGACGCCTCGATTATTATTATAATTGTGACGTGAAAATATTGTGTTCAGTATCAGGTTAAGTCATTGGTTGATTGTTAGTGAAACTTGACACAAATAGGGCCATTAGGGCTCGTGCATATGCCCGTCAGAGCTTCGGGCAGTGGCGAGGCCAGTGTCGAGTGTCGGGCTACGAGCAAGTGACAAGCTTGGGCGTGAAATATATTTATAATAAAAAAATAACAAAAACATATATCAAGAAATAAAGGTATTTTCTTTTTATCTTGTTTTAGAATTTTCTAGAAAAAATTTTTTTGAAAAAATTTACGAACTAATGATGGTATTTTTTTGGATGTTTCATAAATTTCAAATAAAATAGAAATTTAGTCCAGCTTAAGTTCGCAACGGGCCTATACAAATTACCTATTTATATTGTGTGACCGCTACAACCTTTACTTGACTCTATTTCAATATTTTACGACTTTGAAGAACTACCTACTTACTGAAGAAACAATATGGTATTAAACCAAAAGCATTCCTTCAAAATTTTTGTGGTTTGACTGTCAGACGGCATTGTGCCGACTACGAAAAGTCGAATAAATATTTTTTTACTTACCTAATCCAAAAATAATTTGGAACTGATGTCTTGTGTGTATTGTGTGACCTGGAGAAGCTTGGACCATTCATGGTCAGTTTCAATAGCTAACTGTAGATAGCCTTACAAAAGTTTGATTATCAGGCAACAGCAACACTTTTGAATTTATTTTTAGCAGTCAAGATCTTAAATTAGTACCTAGCTAAAATTATAAATCACATTTTATTTTTAGAATTGAAATTTCTCAACAATCGAGTTAATTGCGAGTTTCGCAACAAAAGTAGCACAGGCTTGCAACAAAAGGCCATAACTCAGAGAAACCAAGAAATCAGTTTTTACGTTTTAGAGGAAAAAGAGTCGAAACAATCAAAAAAGTTCCTGCGATTTACGACTGCGCTCGATCCTTCGGGGCCTTACAGTGAATACTGACATTGTTTGTGTTAATTGTGAGTTTTTTTGTAATATATGTTTTTCAAAGTTCTGTAAGTTCATCTGCTGTAGGTCATTCGAATAGTTTGTCTAGGCAATAAATTCATTTGCAGTCTATAATTTTTGGAATTTTGATTCCTTAACTTTTGCTATTAAGTAGGTAAGGTGCTTTAATTTAAAACATTTTGATTTATGTAATTTCTATTGATATGGAATGATGATTCTTTTTTGAGGTACTTTTCGTGGCAATATTTAGTAATGTAAAGCATTTTAATTTATGTAATTTTTGTAATGAGACCTTTTATTAAGATAAAAAAAAATGATATTAAAAAGGAAAAGGCCTATTGATATGAACTGTAGGTTTCGAAAACAGAATACTCGTACTTAAAACGATTCATGTTTCACTTCTACGAGTATATTTCAGAATTCAGTGTGAAATGTAAGAAGGAGATGAACAAAACGGGACAAGCGGCGAGGGTTGGAAACCCACTAATCATACTATCAAATGGAATTATGTAAAGCACTCCGTAGCGTTATGTAACAGCTGCTAGCTGTGGTGAATTCAAACGCCTAATTTTGCTTCACATTGGATAAGAAGATAGACGTTTGATAGAGTTAGGTACTTTTAGGTTTAAAAATTAAGTATCACAAATATCACTTTTAGGTTTTTAGTTTTTACAATTAAATGTCAGTTGCAGTAACGGTGAAGGAAAATGTGAATGTGAAACCGTTTACGAATTCAAAACTCTGTTTTACAGTACAAAGGTTTTTATTTGCTGTTCTTTTAGTTGCTATTTAAAGATAACGTTTGATAATTACATAGAGAAATATTCTCGATAACAATAATTCTAGAAACATATTAATCGAATAAAAGTGTTATTATGTAGGTATCGTATATTTAAACACAATAAAATATTATATGTATTTGTCTCGGCCACCAACCCAAACTTTAACCTCAATTTAACTAATTTGAAAATATTCCTTACAATTTACCGCCACACAAATGAATCACAGCGAGAAAACAAAACTGAAAGACGCAAAAATCCGAAACGACGAAACGATAGTCCGCACACAAGGCAGCGACACATTCCGCGCAAAACGAACAATGAGGGGTTTCGCTAACGAATACACCCGAAAAAACCAGGCGAGTGTGTTTTATACTCGCATGTGGAGGGTTCCGAATGTAATGGATAGATTATTTAATCTAGCCCCAGCCGCCTGACCTTCAAACGTTGGTCCAGAGAGAGGTACAAAATATCCTATATCTTGATCCAGGCTTCAATCTATCTATATATAAGATTTTATCTAAATCTGTTCAGCTATTTTTTGCGTGAGAGAGTAACAAACACCCATCCATCAATTTTTACTACTTTTTGCGTTGATTAGTAGTAGGAGAGTAGAGTAGGAAGTAGGATGGGATAAATCATAAAAGGATTGACACTTTTGATAGTCGGCCTTTTTTCAGTTTATTCCATGTAACTCAGTAAATATTACATGTAATTCAGTAAGTTATGACTAAGTATTAAGTCTTGGGTCTCATACCGAGCTCACAATAGACCAGTGTTATAGTCGAGTAGCGAGTATTTTAGTAACTTGAATTTGACTTGACAATGAAAATTTGTCGAGTAACTAGGTATGGAAAAATTACTCGCCCCTCTACTAAAATACTGACCTAGTGTGATCAAGGTTTAACAGCGACCCTGTTAAACCTCGCATTGCTTTTTCGACACGGAACCCAAAACCGTTCAACAATGCTAACTGTTGCGGCGCGGTACAGGGGAGAAATAAAACAAGCCAGCCACAAAGAAGCCGGGTCTTCTCGGAAACCAGTATGGGGACCATGCCATGGGTTTTATGGCCGTCCAATATCGCTTTCGCAAAATGTAAAATTTTGACTTGTGCTATTTTTGTTGTTGCCGTTCTGAATTATTACCGCAGAGGAAGGGGTGACGTCATCACGGAATTATTTATGGTCAAAGTCAAAGAATTTCGTTTGTACAGATTGATACTACATATTCTAGAGCAGGCCTGTCCCACTCCCCGTGTAGGTATCAAAAATGTACCTACGCTACAGCGGCCGTTCCGAAACGGCTAGTCAATGGGGGAAAGGAAAGTGGACTAGGTAAGAGTTACGCGCTAGAAAGAGACCTCCAGCGTGGTGGACTAATAAAAATATGTTAGAGATAAATTATCGCCTAAATTCAACATAGTTAAGATCATTAAATCAAAATACGTTAAGACCTCAAAGACATGAAATCCAAAAACCCGCTTTAAGACATCGTGCTGTAAGGCCTTACATTCTTCTCATCGTGAGATAGGACCCGACCCTGACCCGGGTCACTAATGGTTTATAGACACATTATTATCTCTGGGAAAACTTCTCCTCCATCAATTCCCATGTTGTTAATTATATCCGCACAAAATAATCACTTTACGCTGGCATCCGCGGCTCGTATCTTTAAGGTCAATTGCGTGTACCCTGACACCCCGGATAATGAATTAACACCTTAACGAGCGAACTCATTAGTGCACCGATTGACTTCAGCATTCTGCCTTATACGGCTGCTTTCTTTGATAAGTCTTTCTTTTTGAAGTGATAACTTCTTATGGGAGGGTAAACCGCTTCGTTACCTAACGCGTTACGCTGTCACTCTATCTGACGTCTGACAGACGCTTTCCCCGCCTCACAAAGTTAAAAACGTCAAAATTCTAGGAAAAGAAAAAAAATATCTATCTACCTTTTAAAAACTCTTGATACTATATCGCGCTGAAAGTACTAGGCTCGCATAAACTCATAGGTCACCCGCGAAAGTGTCAAATCATAGTGTCATTCAAATACATGTTATGCAATTTGTTTTTTTATTTGTTTTATTATAGAGGAGTTTTGAATATCTGTCCGTCTGTCTGTTTTAAAATATAACCTCCTATTCCATAAAATTATAAGTAGGTAAAGAATAGCAGCTACGGGTATAATGAATCAGTTAAAATGCGCATTAACAGGAAGTTAATGACACATTGTGTTCTTTCTGCTTATAGGAACATATAATAAATAAGCCATTTGTATACAACGATATTTGTATACAACGATTGTAAGCGCATGGTATGATTAAACGTTGGCTCATTCTGTGAAAACAAACATCGTTTTGGAGAATAAACATCGATTCGGATTGCCTATTCATCGATTGTTTGATAGACAACTACGTGACATTCGACAAAGATGCAATAAAGATAAATATTACTGTAACGGTGAAGGAAAACAACGTGAGGAGACCTGCATGCCTGAGTTCACAAAAATGTTCTTATAGGCATATGAAGTCCACTAACCCGAGTAAGGCCAGGGAGGTGGACTAAAGCCTTAATTCTTCTCATTGTGGTCAATAATGGGTGATAGAGAGGTGTTTACTATAAAGACCTGTGACTCATTATTGACCTACTGCAGGGTCTGGGGTCCTCTGATAATGAGAAGGATGTAGACCTTAGTCCACCACGCTGCCTAATCCAGGAACTAGTAAACACCTACAATGAATAAATACTTAAGGTCCAATGGCAGAATAAGAGATCTTTATGTCATCTTTTGTAACCTTATTCAACAAATAAATGATGTGAATTTGAGTTTGAAGGACTTGTCCTACAATGAATTCACTCACGGTACTCCTACAGCCATAAACAGTTGAAAGCGAGCAAGAAACACATGAAAAGGCTCGCTAATTTCATTGCACCTTAAACGCAGAACTAAATGGTATCACGTAGCAATTGGCATTCCCGACGCTAACGCGAAAAAACCTTGGAGACGGAACCAGATTAATTGACTACGGACAAATTAATTGAATTAGCGACAAGGAGTCGACTTCGGGTTCGACTAATGGCGCAAAAAGGGATAATTGTAGCACTGTGTGCACACAGACACAGATCCGAATAGATCACGCAAATTTAAGTACTGTCCGTGTCAAAATATTTGAAAAGTTTGCGCAATGCACAGCCATCGTCGCTGGTTCATTTGAGACGGGACGTCAGATTTCATTCTTCCGAGCCAATAACTCGAATATAGTCGATTTGTTTGATACTCGCCATTATTCGGTCAGTTCAAATCGAATCGAGTGATTATGAATTACTTAATTAAATAATCCATATTATTTATTCTAGCGCTTCTGATTCGGCTTCACGTAGGATATCATATCATCATCATCACTAATACATTTTTGTTTTGTCTAAAGAGGTAACTAAAAAATGGCATACTTGGTCTTCACACTGGAGGGCTAACTTGCGTTATCTATTTAGATCTATATATCTGTACGCACAAGCGATGGGGCCGTTTTGTTGGATACGGAAATATTATTGCGTTTCTGACGCTTGGATTTTGTTGCTGTAATGGGAGACATTAGGAAGAACTAACGGTTGTAAAAAGAATTTTGTTTAAGAAGAATAATGATCTGTCTCTCTGGTCTCCGACGTTGGCTTAGTTAGCAATTTTAATAATTGATAATTTGAAGAACCTTTCAGTAAAACTTGCATATACATAATCCAAAAACGTTGATCGTATTAAAAAACCAATCTCTTTATAGACTATTTCATCTCGTTAGCCTGAAAATAACAATGTAGACTGATTTCACTTTGAACTCAAACAATATTACCACACAGAACAGCAGTTTGCCTAAAAATTGAATTAGAGCAACAAATGCCGACAACCGCCTACGTGAAAATTAAACTAAATTTAAATGCTGAAGTACAAAACTTTGCGGGCGCCGCTAATTTCACCAGTGAAACTCAAACACTCCCGAACTTCACTACAAAGCGAACTAGTCCGGATTCCGGTAACTTTTTGCGGCGGCCATTTTGTGTGCACACGCAAAAAGATGGCGGCCTAGAAAAAGGAAGAAAACAGAGCATGAACAGTGTTGGGGACAATGTCTTACATGGGTACCTATCATTGATGAGCTATTAGGCAGCTTAGGTGAGCTATTTTTATGTTTCTTTGTATATTTTTGTAAATATTTAGTTATTGATTCTTAGTTACAGTTTTTGTGTGTTCCTATAATTTTTTGTGTGTAAATAAATTTAACCCCTCACTGAACAGGAGTAATAACATATTTGTTCCGAATCCTCAGCGGTATTCAGGACCAATTCATTCTGTCACTCTGAGTATTGCGATGAAAGTGATAGAATGAGCTAATATGCGCTCAGTTGAGCAGATTCTAGGTTATGTCTAACCCGCCCACATAACCGTTCTATCTTCTTCTCATTTCTATGGCCTCATCACTTACAAAGTGAACTAGTCGGCATTCCCGCCAACTTTTTGCGGCGGCCATTTTGTGGGCACACACAAAAAGATGGCGGCATTGTTTTCTATCGAGATTCGTTGTTCGTTTAGGTATATTTTGAGACGTAAAAGGAAAAAGTCAGGGGACATTCCTCGTGACCCTCGTCAGAGAATGTCGCCGCTTCGATTTTGTTACTGAGACTTATCAATTTTATTGTCATTAATTTCCTTTGGTAAAACAAAGGTGAAATGTCGCAACCTTTCTATACTAAAACAGGAACGATGTGAAGACGCATAAGGGCCAAAGATTTTTATATGTCAAGATATAATGTAATTTTGGCAAAAACGAGACACCTAAAATGAGCACCTTTTTATGTTGGTTCGCTTTTATTTTGGCGGGAACTGCTGTCATGTCAGTTTATAGTGATACATAACTCTAAATTTCCCAAATTTTAGTACAATTTTCCTATGATGTGTCTGAAACGCTTGAACCTCTTTTTATTTTGAGTTGAGCACACTTTACTCTTCCTTTAGTATAGTATCACTCCGTCTAGTCTTATAAAATCTTTGGTCGTATCCATATTTTAATGATCTAGGCCAACATGATGTTATTATAATGAAAAATGCCACGCATGTTCTCGACGACTGTTGTAATGTGGTGTCACCCTTATACGGCGTTCAACGAACCATATAACGACGTACACGACATAAATATTTTGATTCGCTGTCAATTAATTTTAGTCTGAATACTTAATAACTAAGAATGCGTCCCTGTCATTATACAGGACGTTACGAAGTTGCGATTTATAATTAAGGAGTTTTAGGCATTTTTGTTTTTATTTGCATCGGCAAAGATTTAGATAGGTAAGTATTGTACGATTATGTCATATCTTTAATTTTTTTTTATTTAACAAGCTTATCTTATTATTAACGCTAGTGGCCTTTAGATGTTCAAAATTTTTAATAGCAAAGTAATATCCTTATAGGTACATGGAATTTATTTAGATAAACATTATCATCATCATCATTTGATCATCATTTGATCATTAACATGATCAAAAATAAAAGAACGTTCATTATTAACATATCAACGTACAGAAAAATTACACTATGATGGCAAAGTTTACGTTTAACTATGTTAATTCAATGTTGTAATTTTGTAAAACAGATATTTTTTTAAAAGCTCCAAAAACAATACATCGATAAAATATTTTACCAGTGCCAAAACGCCACTGCTTTTTAAAAATGACAGTTTTATATTTATAACACTGAACACCCTGTACAATATTTCGCGTTCCATGAACTCGCTTATTAAAGTTACTGGAAAACTTTCGTCAGTTTATCGCGTCGTAATTAACGATACAACGAAATTTTAGTGTCCTTTGAAAAGGAAAATTTATATCGGTCCTTGGGACTATTAAAATTTGTTGTACACTCATCGGCATAAACGTTGCCTAAACACACATTGTTAGTTTATTAAATAAAGCTGACAGTCCTTTACTGTTTATAATTTCTGAATTTACAACGACACAATATTTGATGTTGTAATGAGTGTACTCTTAAGAATTTCGGGAAAGTTCGAAAATTGTGAAATTTATGTGGCGAGGTTAAGTAAGGGACAAGTTAGGATAGTAAAGCTCTCCGACCAGGTGGACGGACCAATAGGGCCCAAGACCAGACGAAGTTGCGTCGATTAGGGGAAGCCCATGTCCATCAGTGGACGACGAAGGGATGAAAAGACTAAAGAAACATACTGTAACAACCCAACACATCCCAAAAACATCCGATTGAATATCAACCTTAATGCTTCATACGAGTTATGTCTTAAACATCTTCTATCTATCTACTTCATCTTATCTACAACCCTTTTACATCACATTCGACCACAATCTCTAATCTTTTATCTCAGACAGTCTTAAAGGCCCCAACGGTCCCGAGCTTCGAAAATCCGATTGAAAGGAGCACAAATAACCCTGCCAGGTGATAAGTTTAAAAGGAAGGGTCGTTCAGACCCATCAATAGTACGAGGCGCTATTTGTCGGGAATACCACTTAAATTTCAATATGAAAGGAAACCGGGAATAGATTCTGGGGCACTGAACACGTGTACTGGCGATACAAAGCCACCGAGGTACGGAGATACAAGTACACGAGTAAAGATATTTCGATCGAATGTTAATTATCTGAAATTTGCCTAAAGGAGATTAAAAGAAGCATCAGATAATGAAGTACCTATATGTATGTAAAAGCGTGTTTTTGGTTTTTTTCACTATTATTGTTATGCCCTTTTTGAAGAACCCCAGGTAGTTCTGCGAAATACCTACCATAAACAAGATGTAAGCTTATGTGACCCATAAAAAATTTACGGCGCAATTTGCCATGGATGACGCTTACAGTTCAATATGAAAGGAACCGGAAATTAATCCCCGAGCTTTGAACGTGTTCAATGATAAGGGGATGTCAGTCAAATAAATTTAAAGCTTATCTGTTTGACATAAGAAATAAATTCGACAGCGTCTAGCTAGTTGTGTAGGTTAGTTTTACTAGACCAAGTGTTAATTAAATTCGGTTTGATAACAAACCATCGGCCTTTCGTGTTTACTTCACAAAATTAGTTATAATAGGGGAAACATTTGTTGCGCGATTTTTTCTAAAACTGAAAATAGCCATTTTTTTTACTGATAAAAGAAAAATTATTGAAGTCGCGTACGACTTTTCTTTTTGTCATTACAAGCTCTGTGGTTTACAATGTCACCTTGCAAGGTATGTCTTTGACAATATAACCTCTTTGATACACTTACACGGTTTATACGAGTAATTTCCTTTGAAAGTTATACTTTGGGTATCTGCTCCAGAACAGCTGTTGATACGTTATTTTATTGTAGGTATCGCAGTTTATATTAGGTACGGAAAGAGCCATTGTAATTTGGTCAACGAGATAATAAATAAATTAATAAATAACTCTTTACACTCATAGCCCCACACTAGGATTCCCTGTGACGTGCGTGCCATGAACACACACAAAACAGGAACACAATACATCCAGACCAGAAACAGGAATTCAAATCATTCAAATCTCTGCTCTGCTGGGAATCGAACCTAGGACCTTCCGCGCAGCATACCGGTGTCTTAACCACTGCGGCACTTGGGTCGTCAGATACCACCCTCCTTAATCTCAGAGGTTATAAAAATTATAACTTCTTCTATAATTAATTTAGTTAGTATTTTTGAACAAACAGGCATGCAGGCCACCTGATGTTAGTGGTCGCTGCAACCCATGGGCACTCACACTACAAATAGAGAAGAAATCTTATCTGAAGGTGTGTGCTTTGTTAACCAACAGGAAAGATGTTCGCATCAAATAAAGTATCGTCGGCAATCATATCTAGTAGCAGTAACTAGTATTAACCTAGATCCGTACGTATCGCATTTAAAATCCTATAATAGTTCGTTTAAATATGACGTTTAAAACAGAAAAGTTAAATCCATTTTAAAGCAATTAATTTTAAAATTTTAAACTAAAAGTCAACCCTCGTTTTACAAATAAAATCAAACTTGTTTCCGAGTGGGCACTGTGTTTATAGTCCTCGATCTAAGGCCGGTGCTCCAACGAAAGACTTGTGCGATACAATTTACTACAAGTTTGCTCGTCAGCAGAGCACCGACACTGATAAACGGTAATCCATGATTTGCATTACCTTTCTCTAGTAAAATATTCCGATCATAGATTACTTATTATTTGGACTTGTAAAACAGCCTACATTTATGTAAAATAAGCAAGCAAGTAGATATCGTGTAATAGTAGTTCCGTATCTATATTAGCTATTACCTATCAATAACTCACTTTGCTTAGATTTTTGGCTGTCAAAGACTCTACTACTATGTAACAGGAATCCATTTATCTATCCACCCCTACATCTCTCTAGTCACGCCATCCTATAAACTTTGCTGGAGTGTTTAATTCTCAGAAATTTTATGCATAATAATTTTATTTTCTTATAGAAAAAGCAGGCAAATAGTCCGTAGACATGGTCCGTCTGGAAATTCACCTTTTGACACGAGAAACGCATGAGGAGCGCCAGTGATACGCCAGCTTCGAAGAATTTATCTCTTTAAGCCATTTTTAAGTCCTGTAGAAATACATCAGTCTGAAGACCGTTCCAAAGTCAGTGGCAAAAACGTTTTTAAAAAAAATTTTAAGCTTACCTAATATTTTGTGACGAAATTTCATTTTTTTAAAATACCAGGCAAATAGGCAGTTACAGCAAAAATATCTTTAATCGCCTATCATGCAGCAAGTCACTATACTACGGCCATTTAAAATTCGCCTCGCGTCATCGTCCAGTCAAACGTTTTAACGCGCGTCGGAACGAATCGCGTGTGAATCGATTCCGGAACGAGTCGAGATGGAATCAATTATTGGATTCGAGTGAAAATTTAATATTCTTGTCGGGATATCCCTGACATGTTTTGACGGGTTCCCATTCGCAGTTGTTGCATTACTGGTAGTATCAGCGTTTAAAATTTAAACATGAAATTATTTTAATGAGTTTCAATGAAATGGAAGTAATGTCCGTCTACTTATTCCAGATATTTTGCGAGGATTTTCGAAACTCCCAACCTTTTTCATTTAGAAATTTAAAAGACGCTAAATTCACTTTGCTGAGTTCCTGATTCTACGAGTACTAATTAAAACGGTATTTAGGGCATAAATTTTTGGGCGAAACGTCTCCTTTATGAAGGTTTTAAGAAGTAAAGAAATTATTCGAACGCTTCAGATTTTCAATCTCTTTTGATTGGGCCTCTGAAAATATAATATATAAAAGAACTTACTTAAAGAAGAAAACAAATAGGCACTTAAACTGCGTAATTGCAATTTTGTATAAAAATATAATTTTTCACACTCTTTACGTAATGATAAAGGTTAAGAGACCAACTAGGTGTGTAGGTACCGGCATTCAAAATTTGTTACACCAAACTATTGTATCAAATTCCTAGACGAATCGAATCAACAATAAACCGGAACGATTTATAATCTATAATTGTTGCTATCGTTACTGAGAAATACGTTAATATTTTACGATATTTTCAAAATTATATGGGTTTTAAAATTTTAGAATTGTCTATAAGTTCTGTAAACCTTTTTGGGTCCCAGGTCACTTTCAACTAAAGACCAGAAAATCTTGGGGTCGACATCCCTGCCTGGTGAAGCAACAGTATTTAACGGTATTTCCGATGGTATTTCAATGAAATTTGGAAAACAGTAACTTTTTTCGTTAACGCCCGAAGTCAGTCCGTTTGTCCTATTTGGTAAACAATCTTGGAACTACTTATTTTTTATTGAAAAAAGTTTAAATTGCTTTAAATAATAGTTACTAGAAGTTTGTTTCAGCATCAAATGTTAAATTGTTTCTTTATCTTCATAATTAGGTGTATGGGTTATTTTTAAATCACAAATTAAGATAAAAGGCCACCAGGCAAGTGAAAAAAATGGACTATAGGTACCTAGTAAAATTATTGATCACTCTTTTAATCAGAAGCTGAATGGAAAAACCGATCATTAAATATGATTGATTTACGCAGTGTTAATGTGACGACAACCAATGCCAAAACATCACAGCACTCAGCAAAGAATAATCTAAATTGCATAATAAATATTTCATTCAATAACATACAATTCGATCCAGATTCCAGACCAAAGCAACGCAATACGAAAATAAAAACGCACAATTTTTTCCAAGCTCGTACCTAATTATCACAAATAAATAACATTTCGCTGAATCGCAGAAAAAATCGGTCATGTGCGTATCGTAATCGCAAATGAGGGTTCCGGACTAATTCTAACTACCACAGAATTATAAATTACCTTACTCCTTAAACTTTCAATAACCAAAACAACTTTACCTCCTTAAAATGATTGAATAAATTTTGGTAGCTAAAATAAAATAAATAAGATAATTTGATTTTGTTAAAACTATTGAAGATTACAGAAATATTACAAATTACAAAAAACTTGCAAATATTAAAATTTAGCGAACTGGGTAGATCCTGTACATGTAGGAGGTATTCTGCTCGTATTTAGATGTTCAATTTTTTAACCATTAGTTAATTAAATCAGTTTAACATTATTTAGCACTCTAATTCAAGGCAAATTATATAGGTTATTAATTAAATGATTTTCATTCATTTTTGCTCCCGGGTACCATAACCACGTAGAATTTGTGCACATTTTTTTCATCTACCAAAACTCCTTAAGATGTGTAACAATCAACTAGATAGTCATACCGTCGACCAGTCAACGCCTATTATAAGGTTTTTTTTGGAAATTTTTTGGTCGCGGAACCCTAAAACCGCGCGCAATTTTCTCATTTCATCAAACATTCGGACTCGTTCGAGTCGCCCGCTCGACATTGACAGATGTGCTCACTCAACCCGCACCATGCGATCCGGTACAAAATCATTCCAATGAATATTCATCTCCATCACACAACAATCTTCGCGAGAAAGTTTTTGAAGTGAAAACTTCTTAACTGCGCTGACCACTTTTTGGTATGGGTAAAAAATGTTAAACTCGCGTCAAGCCACATGACCCTGATCGAATATGCGTAAGCGAAAATGCGTAAGATGGAGGGAATGTGTTTTTTTTTGTGATAAGCGCCATTTAGTAAAAGTGCAGAAACGATTACATAATGTTCGTGAAAGCGGGAAGAAATAGATTGAAAGGGCTAAGGAAATAAATTGTCTACTTAGAAGATGATCGAAGAATGAAATAACAACACCGTTATATTGCAAACAAGTTACTTAATTAATATTACAGGCGAGAGGTAGGGAGGAGAAAAGCAATCGTCACCTGAATAAGATAAATTATGTATTTAACCGTACCTACACTGCTAATTTATAAGACCACTGCCGACTGACAAAGGTGTCTAGGAGAAAGATTTCAGCGTAAACACAGAGCGTCGTCCGCAGTGTGTATGGGCCGTCGAATAATCCGTATCTTACGTATTCTATCCGCCTGTAAAGCCCTCGATTATCCACTGCGATCTATCAACAATAACCGAGACGGTTTAACATATTCTTCGAAGCCCGGAACTATCGTTCTCACCTATCCAAATACTAACCGCGATCTTTTTAACCCGCTACATCGTAATCCGCATAATAACCTCAACTCGATCATTTTCTAGCCTCAGAAATAGAACTGGAAGGCAAAAAGACCATAAAATTGAACGCTATTGGGTTAAAAAATAGAGGACGATTCCTTCAAGCGAACGTCATGTCTAGCAGAAAAAAGTCCACTCAGAAAATCAATGAAGCAATTAATATACTACACGCGATGTAACCAGACGATATATAGGCTATCGGCATCGCGTAAATGTAAAAATGTCGTACACAACAGAAATACAGCCCTTAGTTCCACAAATATAGGGTCCACATTAATATAGATACAGGGGGATTAAAAAAAGACGCCAATACTAGCCACTGTGAGAATATCGCGCAGATGAGGTTCATATTATGAAGATATTTGACATGTCTCGATAAATTAACGGGTTCTTAAATGTCTGTGTTGTCCATTTATTATGGTACTCTGGTTCCAGATAAGAAACCGATATGGTCATTTGAAACGTAAAGTTATTAGCAAGCCGCAAAGTTATATTTTAATGTTTATTACGAGAATCTCGTTTCAATCGGCATCTAGACTACAAATGCAAAATGTAGAATACTGGACTGAATCGTTAACTTGGTTTCATTATAAACGATATTTCAGTCATTTAAAAGCTATTCAATACATAGTTATATTGAAAGTAAACAATTAATAAATAACAAAGAATTCATAAAAAGCGTGAATCAGTACGCGTAGGTACCTTTCCCTGGTGGGGCACAACGGCTTTACTCGTAGTACTAATGTAGTGTGTTTCGTTAGGGTCTTTTGGTTTTCTTACTTACTACTCGGCACTCGTGCGATTTATACGACATACGAGTAGTTGTAGTCTTACCTGAAATAAATAGACATTGTTAGTATTTAGCTCAAACAATAGGGTAAAGCCGGGATAGATGACCCAGTGTTTCAAAATGCCTCAATTAAAAATTTCAATATTATTAAATTTAAATATTTATATTGTGTAATTTATTGACATAAGTCTTTTGTGTTACAGTTCTGAGGTTGCATGCGGGTGCTTTGCTACTCGTAAGGACTAAGATGTTCAACTAAAAAAAGAAAATACCTCCTCCTAACAATACCTCACCAAACCCAAAACATGAAGAACATGCTGCTTTACGACGGGTTAAGAAGCGGTAAGGTACCTCCCGGGCTACTATGGCTTTGATACCTAAAATAATGAATGCAATATAACCATAATCGAAATTTCATCAAAAATGCATTCGACTAAATTAACACGTTCCAAGAATAACACGAAGTTCAGGACCTTAAATAACGATGTTTAAGTTACCTATAAATCAATCGGTAATGACCACTGTACCACCTGAGCAGGGTGACCAGGGCTTCTTTGATAAATCTGGACAAGTTTAAGCACTACTTTTTACAATTTAGACCTATCTGTCTGTAAACTGAAAATTCTCCAGACTACATCTGACTATAGCATTTGCAATTGTACTTCGATAAATATAATTTCAGCCTTTTAATAAGAACTGCATGCAATATCCGACAAAAAGATCCGACACGGGCCACTACTCGTTTCTCCACCAATTGGAGCAGCGTGGTGGAGTATGCTCCAGGCTTCCCTCTGTGTGGGGAGAGACTCGAGCCCAACAGTGGGCCACAAAAGGCTTGCAGCCATAAGAACTTCAAATGTTAGAAGTGGGAATAACACACAAAAATAGTAAGCATCGCCCATCCGATCGCCTGGCAATTAATCGGTCGAGTTAAATTAACATGTTAGCCGCGGAACAGACGGCTAATAGCGGCGTTTAAGTTATAAATCAGTCGCAATAACCACGCCCGCTGGTTAGGGAGTGCATCGTGTGCCGAGATTAGACTCATCTACCCGTATATTTTTGTGTTGTTGTTTTAACCCATTAATGACCCACTACAGGGTTGGGTCTCCTCTCACAATGAGAGGGATGTAGGCCTTAGTCCACCACGCTGGCCTACTGCGGGTTGGTGGACTTCACATGCCTTTGAGAACATTTTTTTTATGAACTCTCAGGCACGCAGGTTTCCTCACGATCTTTTCCTTCACCGTAACAGCAGGTGATATTTAATTTTATAAATCGCACATAACTTTTTTACAAAGTCATTGGTACGTACCACTGGGATTCGAACCCGGACTCCTCGATTCGAGGTCGAATTCTAAGCCACTTGGCTATCACCGCTGCTTTTTGTGTAAGCGATTTTTTTTTGTGTAAAACAAGTCAAAGAGTGAAGCGCGCATAGCCCCGCTGCTTGAGTAGGTCGCAATCGAAAAAGTTAAGCAACGTCGGGCGCGCTCAGTACCTGGATGGGTGACCGCTAGTGGCGACTTCAATGTGTGCTTCCGTGCTACGGAGGGCATGTTAAGCCGTCGGTTCTGGATGTTGTCAAAAAGATAGCAGTCGTTAAAGGAAGCCTTTTCGGAGGCATTATTGGGAAGAGACAGTCAAAAATACTATCTAAGTACAAGAAAGCTTCAAATGCAAACTATTAAGTATGTAACAAATAAAATAATCCATCGCCTAACTAACTCTAATGTCTAATATTATTTATAGATGCCATAAATTATATGGCAGTGCTATTATTTTGAGTAAAACAGATATAGAGATAAATAGATCACGCAAATGTAGGTACTTTCCGTGTCAAAATTTTTGTAAAGTTTGTACAATGCGCAATTATGTTGTTGTTTCATTTAGGCCGCTCTTTAATTCTTCTTATTAATTTTTATGACGAGTTTCAAACGATTCGAATGATGATGAACAATTACCTAATCGGATTATTTGTAATATTTGTACTAGCTCTTTTGATTCGGATTCGAATTGGTATAGGATTACGATAGGAAGTGATAACTAAAACGGTCCTGTTTTGTCTCCGTACGTATGAAAAAGCGGCAAACTAGGTCTTCGTTCTGATGGGCTAACATATGTCATCTATTAAGATCCATATCTGTGGCGCAAAACTGTCTTGTTTTCTTTGTAAACGAACGGACTCTCGCTTGACCCCTTTATCAACCGAAATAAAACGCCAGCGGGTTATCGTAACGAATCCCCAAAATAAAATTGGCTCTGTCGTTCCAAAAATATACAGCGGTTATATAATAATCCCACAGATATAAAAAGAAAAGTTTGAGTAATGGCTGTTTGAGTGTTATGTATTTGTTACTATTTCACGCAAACATGGCTGCCTAGACAGATGGTAGTTTGTGAACAACCTGGATATGAAAAGGCAGTTTCTCTTCGAAAGTATTCAGGAATAAACGAAATGGACATCTTTCATTTTAACCGTTTTGCACGTACTATGTAGCAAGCCCAGCAACCCGCAATAGGCCAGCGTGGTGGACTATGGCCCACATCCCTCTCATTGAGAGAGGAGACCCGACCCTGTAGTGGGTCATGGGAGGCCTGGAGCATACTCTACCACGCTGCTCCAATGCGTTGGTGGAGAGTGGATGTAGAGTTATAAGTAGGAAAGTAATACCGTAGGCCAAGACGTGAGGCCAAGAATAACGATAAAAAACACATAGACAAAACCGACAACCGCAATCGAACAGAAAGAATATCTATCGAATTTATATTATTTCCCTACAGATATTTCTATTAATAAACCCCCATTTACTTCAACACTGTATACAGCTTTGCCATCGATTCACTCGGTACAGGAACAAGTTAATATATCATTGCCTAATAAGGCAACTTTTTATATTTGTAAACAATAAAAGCAACTTGGCTAGGGCAGGTGGTACTACCAGTTTAACGTACATCTTTGTAATTTGCTAAGCGAATCTCAAACTTATTGCAATAGTCGTAAGGCGATAGGGTGAGTGTTAGAAGCGTGTGAAGCATAGGCAGGACTACATACAGTTAATCCGATCGCCCGATGGCGAGACTATTAAATGCCTTACATAGGTCCTGTCTAGGGCCTAGACGTATGGTGCAAGGTATAAGAGGCGTCTGCTAAAATATCTGTTCGAATCGAACGGTAAGTTTCGCTGATATTTTACTTGGCCTGTCCTGTCAGTAGACACAATAATTAAACATTGAGTATGAGTCTCATGTGACTCAGCGGACAGCGAAGTGGTTAATGTATATGAGCTAATTCTGAACTATTTCCGAAGGGAATATCCAGCAAAGATTAGATGGTAATATAATTCGTCACATGTCTAAATTATAATATCTAAAAGATATTCTATTCAGTGACTTTACTTTTCAATGCTGTTCTTATATCCACGGTGCTGTTGTTGACTGATGAAAACTACATTAATATTAATTACTACTTTGATCACATAATAGTGTGATTAAAAAACCTAATAGGTAACCTCACAATGCTCGTTTTATCAAAACCTCTAAAATTTCTAGTTTTACGAGTATTTTAGTGGATGGCAATAAAACAGAAAAAAACTGCATAACGATTTCTTAAGTGAATAATTTCATTCATTTGAGCATTCGTTCGTATCTTTCTTCGTATAGTATATGCCATCGCTTATGCCATACACATACACACGCCTCATCCTAATACAAGTTTGACTAGTCCACGGGGTGATCGGATACTAATATCGAGCAAAAATCACCGCCCATAATAACACTGTCCTACTTCACATCACTTCCATCGCTATTATTGTCTATACTTATTACTAATAGAATGGCATACTGGACCCTAAGGTGGGTAATGATAGATGATTTCGTTTTGTTTTCTTATTTATAGGGCAGAAGCGCGGATTTCTTTAATGGTACCTAGTCCCGCAATCAATGTTGAATAATAAGCCATTAGTTACATGTATTAGACGGTTGCTATCAGGAATCGAACTGAGGTATTCTCCCGGGGGTCTTAAAATGTGTTGCGATTATAGGGAATTTTTGTTACAAAGATAGTAAAATAAGAAGATCTAATTATTGTACAAAGAGATTCGTTTTCTTAATTATACTACTATTGCTTTCATCGTAACTACTGAAATAACTTCATTTCACGGAAAGTTTTGTCGCCACTTTCTCTACCTAAGAATTGATTTTTTTCAAAATGCCTTTGTAATGCTTAATTACAGCGAAAAGCTAGCTATAGGTATGAATTGTGCTTTGATTATACTCCAGAAAGTTTATTTCTGCATTTCTCTATTGTTACCTTATAATGTATAGTATACTTAGCTAGTAAGCTATACTATAAACAAATAGTAATCAATGGCGGGTCAAAAAATGCAGTGTTGTCTAAAAGTTTCAAGTGAAACCCTGTAGTAAATATGTAGGTACTTTTCGAGTTATGACCGAGACATATAAGGAAACTGTCACATGTTTTAGATTTAAAGGATTTCAAATTTTATAAAATAAATAAATAACGCTTCACACTCATAGCCCCACACTAGGATTCCCTGTGTCGTGGGTGCCATGGACACATACAAGACATGAACACACACACCCAGACCAGAAACAGAAATTTAAACTCACCATTCAAATCTCTGCTCTGCTGGGAATCGAACCCAGGACCCTCCGCGCAGCGCACCGGCGTCTTAACCACTGCGCCACTCAGGTCGTCAATTTTAATTAAATTGCATTGCACTATATATACACCGTGTGAGGTACGCACATAGTCTCAATGAGTCGCGTTTGTGCCGCGGCGAGCACTCGACGCGCGCCCTCTGCGCCGGTAATTACACGCTTTGCCCTGCCTTTGCTCGTACGCTCGCTGGAAGTAGGTGAGAGCCTGAGAGGCGACTTGTACATGGTTAGGAAATTCCTATACTATTTTCGTACTTAGTCTTGCTTCATGAAGCGAAACCGACGAATTACAAGAATGAGGTTAATCAGTAGCGTTCTTACTATGTTGTGCTATCAAAAATATTATAAGACGAAAAAATAACATTAGAAATTCAGAACGCAGAACGATTTTCAGAGTAAGCAAAAAAAGCTTACAAAAGTAGTTCTAATAATACGAGTACTAGACGAGGATAAAGCTAAATAAGCGCAAATTAGACTGGATGAAAATGACTACGTTTACAATACGATATTCTTGCCTTCAGAAAATATTTTCTCAGTGGGTGTTTTCTTGTATTGTGATTGCGGTCGCGTAGCTAAAGAAAAGACGTCTTTCAGACAACCTTGATGTTACGAGTAGACTGCGAAATCTGTATAGATAGGTAGATAGGTATACCGACAGGCATCGAAAACGAAAATGACAATACAATTTATAAAATTATGTATCATTGTAAACCCAAGATGGCCGCAGCTACAAAATGGCATACTCCACCACGCTGCTCCTTTTCGTGATCAAATGTGACATTAGAAAAAAATGGAATGATTTTTTTATTACATTATTTAAGGCACACTCAAAAAAGAGGCATCTTTTAACCCAACCCTAAAGCGGTAACAGGGAAATAAATAGGCCAAGTTAAATATTTACTTCTAACGAATGGCTTTACCTCGCAAATCCAAGGAAATTGTACTTAATAATAAACAATACTAAAAGGGTACTTAGGGGCTGTAATCGATCCTAGAGGGTTAAATGATTGATAATGCCTCAGGCGCGGCAAGGGTTAGGGCGGTGTCTGGAATTTTTAATTACGCTATAATCAACATAGCTGGACAATATTAATTTCATTTAAAAAAAAATTAAATGCAAGGCATTTTAAAAATGGAACTACCTTCCACATTTAAAATTTAAACCAATAGGCATGTTATGTGATCGTAATTCGAGCTAAAAATGAATGCTAACTTCAGATTTTTTTCCACTAGAAACCTATGATTCAAACAATAACGTAAAAGAAATATAATCGCGCATATGAAATGGAAAAGCAGAAATTCCAACTTGAACAATGAAAACAGGCACAGAGATATGATATGTTTTAGGTACATCATATTTAAAATTCGCAAGTTTATAAAATAAAATAAAGGGATAAAATACTTAGTAGCAATTAAACTAGTGTACAGACCACTTTATGTGCTCAACACAACCCATGTCTAGTCTTGTTATAAAAATAAACAATAATACAATTATGGAAACATTGTTTACGTTAAAAGAAATAAAACCTAATTGAATGAACAAACTGGGCTGAATGCATCAAAACTCAGTCCTTACCGTAAAGAACAATGAGTAAAAAATGTAGAACGAGTCTCATTCATATGCCCTATGTACGATAGATACTACTGCCTGCTAGACATCTCATAAAGTGCAGTTGTCTGTCCAACAGCGGTCAGTGGGAGGCGATATACTTAATCTATATTCACAGATTATGATACTTAGTAACACAAACTTTAAATTAAATAAATTGCAATAAAATAACTTTAAACTAAAAAAAGATTACAAATAATACAATTAATATAAACCGCTCTTTTGTAGAAGGTTCCCAAGAGCTTTGGACGGCAAAAGATTTTGTCCAAAGAAGGATCCAGCCCTCTTTATAGAATCTGTCTTATTTATCAATCTATTCTTTATCTATAGTCCATAAAAGTATCATAAATGCACAACTAATTTTGTCAGCTGATTCGATCGAATTGATTATGGTGAATTTCGCTTTACAACGATTATACCGTTTATTCCGTTCTTTTCCACCAAAACTATTGGATACCTAAGGGATTGGTTATATTTCGTGGATACTACTAGATACCTAGTTAATACTTTTATTTATTTTTTATTTTGGTCTAATCTCCCGTAAGGTACTAAAATAAAGAATACCTTATCGATCTCCTGGCTGTCTAATAATTAAAAATATTTTTACTTTTATCCAATTGGTCCTAAAGTTACCAATTGCTTAACTTGACTCTCGCGCACAGTGGTGCAAGCACCCAACACACAACGAACAGGTGCAAGGCCTTATAACTGCATGTAAAATCCAACTCTATCTCCAAGCGTTTAAAGTCCAAAACAGCACAACAATTCGAAAGCGAATGACAGCAGATGTGTCTTGTGAATGAATGTGTGAATGTGCGCAGTTATTTCGGTTTCAAAATGTGTTCCATTTTTGAAATGGCCGCGTTTATGGCGGCGTGTTCCAGCGAGTATTTCAGCGTTTTCTGGCTTAATGTATAGTGTGGGGTATCGTTGTACGATGTTTTGTATGTTTAACCATTATAAGCAAGGGAGTGGAACCATTTTTGTAAGGATTTTGGCTTAGGAAATTAAAAAAAAAGGTAAAAGAAAAAAACGCGGTAAACTCCGGGAGTGCCGGCAGAACTGAAAACTTATAAGATGTGTTTTTTTGTGATTTGGACGACAGTTCAATTAAAACACAATTGAGTTTCTCTGTAAGAAAAAAAATGACATTTAATGCTAATAATCGCAATGTCGAAACCAAAATCACAAAATTATAATATTTTCCTTTTTTCTATAACAAAATAAACTTATTATTTATGAATGCTAGATGCCTTTTGACAGTTTCCATAGATACCAGACAGAGTGGCACGGGCGTTACGAAGCGGTTTACCATCCCATAAGAAGTTATCACTTCAAAAAGGTAAGGTACAATCAATGGCGAATCCAATAAGAATTCCGTTGTGAGAAATTTTGCTTATTAATTTCGAATGTTGAAAGCTGTTTGGTAGTTGAAGGTAAATCAACTGACATGACTCTCAAAATCTGCCAATTCAAGGGACAATGAGCTGGATATGTCGTTCGAAGGACCGCCAACCGATGGGGTAGGTAAGTCCTCAAATGTCTAGGCAAAAGGAGTACGGGCAGCTCTCCGATTTGTTGACTGATGACTTCAAGAAAAGGGCGGGATACCGTTGGATTCAAAGGGCCCAAGACCAGCCGAAAAGTCGTCGATACGGGGAGGCCCATGTTCAGTACCTACTATACTATACAATGTACTACGAAGGACTGAAACGAAGGAAGGAGGTCACGCAATTAAATAAAGATTGGATGAAAATGTGAATATTTTACAGAATATCCCCAGAAAAATGATTATAACACACCTTTACGAAATTATTTGATTTTTTTTAATAAACTTTTTTTAATTAGTCAACCCTTTGACACCACGTTGAACGCGTAACTGAATGAAATCACTAATCCCCAAACGGCGGGCGATTCAAAGCCCTTTGCGAATTATCGACGATTGGTGCGCGCACAGAATTTAGATTCGCGATAATTACGCGCTCAGACGTCACTGCGGAGCGACTTTCGACGCCAGAGGACGGAGATTAATACGCATTTATGGAATTAGTCAAAAATTTAGCTGGTACTATGAAATTCGGTAATTTCTTCAGAATTTTAAAATAATACGAAAGAAGCTTTTGTAACAACATCTAAGTGATAACTAACCGTACGTATATTAGTACGTAGTATAGTACCTACCTCACGATATCTTCCTTCACCGTTACAGCAACTGACATTTATTTTTTATTAAACGAACATAACTTTTAAGAAAGTCACTGGAGCTTGCCACTGGGATTTAAACCCAGACCCCTCAAGAGCTGAATGATAAGAGGCTGAATTCTTATCCACTGAGCTATCACCGCTTTTATATTAACCCCTAGGCTAAGGCAAAGGTCAAAATTTTCCATTATAACCAACTTCCCTTCTATATGACACGTTTACATAAATAGAACCTTAGGTACTTCTTAGAAACTTCTAAGAAGCAAAAATATAAAAATGTAACAGGAAAATATTTCTGCGAACTCGTGGAATGAAAGTAGCCTTATTGTGTCCTTCAGTTTAAAAGGTCAAAATACGTTCAGGTTATTTGTAATTTTGTTGGTATCCAAGTATCGGACATAAT
Organism: Erynnis tages; assembly: GCA_905147235.1. Classification (NCBI taxonomy): domain Eukaryota; kingdom Metazoa; phylum Arthropoda; class Insecta; order Lepidoptera; family Hesperiidae; genus Erynnis; species Erynnis tages. Next base: position 12,800,015 of record LR990072.1, on the reverse strand, counting down.
ATTTTATGGAACTAACAGGGGAATTATACTCGTAACGCCAGCAAAGACCTACGCACGGCGTGTCCCTTGGGGATAAAGTCTAGATCAAAGAAATTCGTTTCACTAAATGAATTAGACGATAAAAAGCGTGGGTTTGAATAACTTTACTAGGCTGTTTCTATATAATACGTAAACTCTTATTTACTTCAAGAATTCTTTCACCAAACAGCAAACAAAAGGTGTTCCGACATATCGCGTGACTGTACTACCAGAAATCGCCCAGATGTGGAGTCGCGAAACGTTTTACTATAAGAAGCTCGTTGTTAAAATACGTTCTAACAGAAACTGTACACGCGCAGATTGACAAAGGAGTCATAAACATATTTTACATACCTTCCAAAGATCCAGAGTTTTCAGACACGAAGATTTCAGAAAGGTCGTAACCACATTATCTACAAGTTTTGTGTGAAAACATCTTCGTAAAAAGCCAAAAAACGATGGAAAGAAACCAATTGTCCTTGTTTCCAGCGTTTAGTTACTGAACTAGCTTGGATGTTACCAGAATTTATTTTTCAGAAACTTTTGTGTAGTAATGGTGTTCGACGTTCGTATCATGGGAAGTTTCTACGCCTGAAGACCGTAGGACTGAGTACGTTTTGACAGTTTAGACATTATCCTAGGGGTCTCACCTTCCTGGGCATAGTCTGGTGGTGCAGCGGGTGCGGCGCCATGAGCCGCAGCGGGGGCGGCGCGGGCGGCAGCGCGGCCAGCAGCGGCGGCACCAGCGGCACCACGCCGCCCATTGGCAGCGCCACCGCGAACTTCTGCATCCCCATCCACGGCACGAACCAGCCCCCGCCCGCCTGCATCGCGCCCCCGCTGCCCCCGTACCACGCCAGCGTTCCGGCTCGCGTCACATCCACTCAAATTTTATGAGCACCACCACCGCCACTCAACATCACAGTGTTCGGACACTTTGCACTTGTACCTGGAAAGAGGAGAACGGTCTGGTTAGCGCAAGAATAAGTTATAAGTTAAAAACTTAAAAAAAAAAAGCTTTTTTTCGAGTCACTCTTAACAAACCCTTTCATTTGATACCCGTATTGTAGAAATGCATTGAAAATAACTATTACGATATCTTGGATGGTCCGCCATATTGGATTTTGAATGATGCCACAAACCATATCGTGCATTGTCGTCCAAACTAAACGTGTATACAAAATTCCAGCTCAATCGGTTGAAGATAATCTACTTCAAAATTGAATTCAAAGATTCCACCCGAACATACATTGCAAGTTAAAAATAAAAAAAAGCTTTTAAAAAAGAACAACGTCATCAGTCAAAAAACTCGAGAGTTCGAGACCTTTAACTGCCTGGTCGAAGTACACACGATAACCTAAAAGAAAAACGTGTTCTTGATTGAATTCGACGATGGCAAGAATAATTTATTATTCTCAAATATTCCACAATGTTATTTTCCTGATTAAAGTGTGGTCCCTCAAGTATTTAACTCATCAGTTTTTTTAAGTTGTTCTTTTACCCTAAGGCGAACAAATGCCGCAAACCCGGCCTATAATACTGACTTGACTGTCCCTCGACTGTCTAACATAATGTGCCCTTACGTCAATTTTTGCAGCTTCCCGTTTAATACGCTTGCAAGGATGAAAAGCTCTAACTGTCTTATGCTTACACTTTAGCTGTCCTATAATAGCCAAATTACAAGACACATAGTCAAAAATTTAGATAAACAATTCCTTCCTTCCTTTCAGCCCTTAGTAGTCCACTGCTGGACATGGGCCTCCCCTAATCGACGCCACTCCGCCCGATCCTGGGCCCTCTGAATCCAACGGTTTCCGTTGGATTCAGAGGGCCCAGGATCAGTCCACCTGGTCGGAGGGCGGCCTGTGTTCCTTTTGCCTAAACGTGGTCGGTTGTCAGTCCTGCGAACGATGTGGCCAGCCCATTGCCACTTTAACTTGCAAATTTTGAGAGCTATGTCGGTCACCTTCGTTCTTCTACGGATTTCATCATTTCTGATTCTGTCTCGTAGAGAAATACCACGTCTCGGATAAACAATTATAATAGTATATTACGTAACACATGCCAAATGGCTACCGTTGTTCTGAACTCTGCTAAGACAAATACATGTCACATGAACCCATCAGAAACCTCACAGCCATCTCTAATAACGCCTACACGCCACCCAGTCAAGATGTGTGAGAAATAGTCCCAAAAATAGCACAGTAACATTTGTCGGGTCGCTCCTAATAATATTTTCAATTGCGATTGATTCTGATGCCTTTGAAAAACGAGGCCGGGGCTCATTCAGAAGTGTTAGCCCTAGAGCTGGCAGTCATTTTTCGAGAAGTGTTTGAGGCATCATAAAATCATGTTGTGTCGATTATCTCTAATATCTGCAATTACCAAAATGCTGATCTGGCTGGCGCGTAATGGAATTTAGCCACGCCCTAAATGAGGAAGGAACGATTTTTTAAAATAAAGTGTCTGAGGCGTTTTGAAATTTTCATCGACATTAAATAAGACTATAACCTCGCCTGGCGTCTCAAAATTTATAGAAAGAAGTGTTTGAGGCACTTTGAAATTTTTACAAAATAATATTTGCGAATAAAAATTAATATTTTCAGGCCATTTGGCCAGATTTTAAACAAGAAATGTTCATATCCTAGATTTACCACCAGCCTGCATTTTTGGTGTTCGTATATTACAAACAATCGATTCAACGTGATTTTATAATGCCTCAAACCGTTCCTTAAAAACGTCTGCCAGCTCTTGGGCTATATGTTCTTTGACAGGTTACATATTATTTTGGGGTCTAGAAAATCTTTTGGTTGAAATTCTATTCCGTCGAACGTTAATGGTGGTTGAAAGGAAAATTTTTCTTGCCAGAAATAGTATTTTCAATACTCAAAGGCGTATCTTTCTGTGGGTTTAGGTGCTATGGAAGATGGATCATTTTATTGTATAAAGTGCTTCATTAGTTTCAGAGAACCATTAAAACTGAACCAATTTAATTTCTTTTATCTGATGGAAGAATTATTAGAACTCTTATGTCTTGTTTTGTTGTCGTCTTGTGTTTATTAGTTGAGGTGGGCAATGGGCACCTCAGTCTCAATACTCGTGGTATTGTCGCACACGTGTATGTGTGTGTACGTATTGTAGTGTATCTTACCTACGTACCACATACGACGTCAAATAAGAATTCTACGCCCATTTGCTGCTCATTACACTAAAAAACAATCGAAAAAATATGAATTAACTAAATTTGTGAACATACCTGCGGGATATTCGCCGCAATGCATTTCGTATTCGAGGTTCTGAGTGAATATAAAAATTTAAAAAAACCCACACAATAATATATTTGCAGATATTGGGTATTTTCCCTACTTTTACCCCCAGAGATTTTTCAGGGCTTAACCGATTTTCATTGAACATAATATTATTTTGTAATGTACACGTGATGCGCTTTCATTTGAGACTCCACTCGATTATATTTGCAGACATTCGGTTATTCTTCCCCACTTTCACCCCCCACAACTTTTAAACGACTCAACCGATTTTCATCAAACATGTCTAAGAACACTCGGCCGAAACTCACCTTTCATACAAAAAAACTAAATTGAAATCGCTTCATCCGTTCGCGAGCTACGGTGCCACGACTGACAGACAGACAGACAAACAGACACGTCAAACTTATAACACCCCTTTACTACAATACAATAAAAAAACAAACTGGAAACGGCAAGATAACTTGATCATTACCGAGCGTTTCCTATATCACATAAAACATTTCAGGTTTAAAACCCACCGGCGGCCTCTAAAATGTTTTTGATCTGAACGATTTGGTGGTTTTTATTGCCCCGTTCGCCTTTCAACAATAAACAGAGTTCATTCGTCGAAATCTAAATGTATGTGAGGATTTTTCAATTCACACGCTCACTTCATTTTAGCCTTTATTTTCAAAAGAATAGGTCCGATATCGGCATGTGTTCGAGTTCAGTTCACGTTTTGTAAAGGCAATTGCTATTGACAAGTCGCGTCACTGAGGTAGATGTGTATGATCCTTGTATGGGTGCCACACAAATTCACACGATCATGGAATATCCGATAACTGCAAAGAAAAATGCAACTTCATACATCGGGATAAAGTTTAAATTGCAACAGCGTCATACAATACCTACGTCATATTTTATGAAAACTGAGAGAATGCAAAAAGTTATGCCATTAAAATTTTATCGTTACGTCGCGTCGTTGATATTTCGGTGGGAATTTTTAGCAACTAGGTACCTGTAAATTTATATTGATTTTTAACTACTACCATTAAAGATACATTGACTACAAATAAACGCAATATATCGTAGTGTTTAATATTAAGATAAATGGCATCCTCACTCGGCCACAAACCAAGTTTAAAGACTAGGACTTTCTGAAAGTTAGTACTAAGTCAAAGTTAGTTCGTAAAGTTCCGACGGAAAAACCTTTTACCACCGTCACAATTTTATCTTCTTCGGAAAAGAGTCTACGAAAATAAAAAGTAAGTAAAATTTCAAAAGTTCACTAAAATGAGTAGTTCAGTAGATTATATATTTTTCAGATATTAATAATCGACATACTAACATACCAAAAGAAGCGCTGCTAAAATTAATTTATTTAATATTTAATAAAATTAAAGCAATGTCAAATTGTTTTCAAGCGTTCTGAAGGCGTGAAGTTAAATATTTAAAAATTACCGCGTAATAGTTCATTCAACGCGCGCTAGAAAAAGTGATTAATTAAATTTTATTAGCGCGAGACAAGTTGATAAGTTGTTAGGAATTTTAGTCCAACAAAGAAAATATTTCTGAAATTGAGGTCATTGACAACATACATTTACTTACACACGTAAAAAATACTATATTAGTATAAGTAAAATACTCTTAAGTTCTTTCGATGTGCTAATAGTAATATCAATAATGTTAATAAATTACGCGCGATGAGAGTTCACAAAAAAAGTTGTCAAAGGCATATGAAGTCCTCTAACCCACATTAGGTCAGCGTGGTGGACTAAGGCCTACGTCCTTCTCATTGTGAGACCCAACCCTGCAATGGGTCATTAATGGGTTACAGATAAATAAATTACAGTGTTACATAAAGCAATGGTTGATAAGAACTCACATGTTGATAACCGAATTAATAATACAATGCTATCTTTAAGTACAATAAATGGAAAAAAACATGTTAAGACGCCAATGTAATTTGCCAATTTGAAACCCACGATTGAAACGGTAGATAAATAATAAATTTAATGAATTCTTACACTCATTTTATTATCAACAGCCATTCAATCTTAACAAACATGGAGGAGCACACGTCGAAAAATGTGCTCAGTGAAATCAGTAAAGAGAATTTGCACACAACGGAATTGATTTACGAATCCACGACGACACAATTTCGGCGGCGATGGGATCGCGAATTCTGTCGATAATGCGAAAGGGGCTTTGCGAGCATTAAATCATTCCTTTTTGTTGCGAGCAAACAAAGCAAAGGAATAAGGCTGTTGATAATCTTACGACTTTGCCGAAAAGCCATCCGATTTTTCAAGTCGGTAGAAATCTGTTTTGAAGCTGTTGATAGATCTTCACTGTCACAAAAAATTGTCAACATTATTGAGGTACGAGTGTCTTACTAGTGATAAGAAACTTAGTTTTTCGGTAGAACAAGCCTATAAACCTACAATATGTATTTACTATGAAAATGCTTTAAATAGTTCCTTTTTGTTGCGAGCAAACACAGCAACCGAATAAGGACGGTGATTATCTTACGGATTTACTCAAAAGCCGTGCGATTTTTTAAGTCAGTAGAAATCTGTTTTGAAGCTGCTGAAAAATTACTGGGGCGTTACGAACATTATTAAATTACGAGTGTCCAATGAGTGCTAAGATACCCTTGTTTTTCGGAAAAAATTTCTATAAACGCATATAAAGCCTTCTGTTCTACTCTTTAAATATATGTAGAGTATTTTACACGCGTCTATACGAGTACATCTAAAAATTGTATCGAATGTAGGTCAGTGTGCGTGTTATAAACTGTATCGAATTGTAAGTTAATTTGAACAAAATTTTAATTTACCCTAAGCCGGCCGTCTTATCTACAATCACGATTAAACGGCAAAGCATTCCAAATACGCAAATATGTCGTATCAGATGAATCGCGAAACCACGACTAAAAAAACGCAACCGTGCTACTACACTAACTGATTTATTTGCATCGATGTGGAATTCCTACGAACTGGCGTTAAATTGCGGAACATCCGATTCGAGGTTTCGGAGACAGGCTAATTCAATTTGCGCCACCCCAATTAGACATTTAAATACGGTAAAATAAATTAGTTGCTCGCCAGCCTTGGGGCTCTTTTACGAAACTTGAAGTAGTCTTTTTCGAGATTATGACAGAAATAATTCCACAAAATACCGAATACTTCTTACCATTTGCATGACTATAAAGAACATTAAAATATACAGTAGAATTATGGACGTATTAGATATTTCGATATTTTTAACTTTTCCAAAACATATACATAATTTCAACCATAGTTAAAAGCCATTTACCCCCACATTTAAAAAGGGCCAGATAAGTAGAGTTCTTCAATATCATAAATCAAATGCATATTGAAACTCAAATTTTTTAACACAAAAACATTCAATTTTTGTCCAAAAACCAAGTTAAAACCAATATCTGTAAAGGTACACTTTGCGGGTCGCGAACGCAATTCATTTCACGTTCCAAAGTGAATCTTTCTCGATCGTAGAATATGCAAATGACCAGCACGAACACGGTACCGCGTTTGTACTAATTGCTTTACTAGTACTACTATCGATCCCAGCCTATAATACTCTTCAGCTCTCTAGTATAGCTGTAATCAAGGGCCTTTCAACAAAAAATATCGTTAAAGTATCCAGAAAGGGATGCGGAAGGTTTATTATCGCCAGTCGCAGACAGACTTATTTTTAAAAGAGTGCTGGGAGTTTTTTCCGCCCCCTTTTTTCTCCTAGTCTACGTTTTGCCTGAGGGGCGATCAAAGCGGATGTTTGTATAATGTATGACGTTCATTAAGTGTGCATAAATTGTACCTAATAATGAATAAAAGCTTTTGAATTTGAATTTGAATTAGAGACCGGAAGAATTTTGGGATTTCGTGAATTAAGAACATAATATAATATGTACAGGTGGATTTTCAATCGTCTCAGCCATGTCGCACTTCTCGCGCATGTAAGTCGCATCAACCTATACCCAGGGAAGTCCACCTTCACAGATCATTTGCATCGATAGGACAGTGCTCTCAACCGCCGGTAATTGTCGAGCCCATCTGAGGTTTCAGCGCCCGGCTAATTCAATTTCGCCGAAACCATTACCAATGAAAATATTGCAGATATTGGTTTGGGATTTTATGCGCATTTTGTACGTGGCTGTATTCGGTTCCAAGGCATAAATTGTTAAATTAAATTGTTTTGCAGATGATATTTTTGTGTAGTAAGTATTGTAGGATTTCAATTTGCTATCCACTTTCAAGGCAAATAATCTGTGTTACTTTCAGTAATATCTTTACTTATCTATCAAAAGCTCTTACGGTAAATTTTCACGATATGTATTTTCAAATCCTTCCAGGTCTTTTTTATATAACGGTTTACAATACCTATAATTTTTTTTTCTAACTGATGGGTTCAGTCTATAAAGGTTTATAGTCAGTCAAAACCCTTTATAGACCCGTAACCATTTCTCAATAAAGACAGAAATAGATAAAACTTATTTACGTTACATTACGATTTATTCAACACTCACATCTTTCCTCAAGTTACGGCACCGACGTTGTATAAACGTATCCTTCATACACCGTCTGCGATGGAACAATGCGTGGGACGAATGTATTGGAGGAATCTCCGATTGTTCTAAAAGCATCGTTTTTCAGCCTCGACTATATCTAGATTTTGCATTCAAGGCTCTGAGTTGGCTAGGGGAGTCTCCTCTTATAATTTACCTCGTGTACCAAATTGCCACGACGCCCGCAAAAGTTGCTCGTACAACAACGTTTGTTGATCTCCCGCCAGGCGATGTCACTGCCTGGGGACCGCGATCTGAATGTTAACTTTGGACCATTTTTGATAGCGCGTTTGAGGATACGTCTTTCGATTGGCCAGTTCAGTATGACGCGTGTGGTCTATTGTTTACAAAATCCGCTGCTTGCGTCGTCGTGCGTGGTCAGCATTTCATGTGAGGCGCGCGCTCATATCACTGTAGGTATCGCTACATGCGTACCGCTACATGCGTATTCCAATAAGGACAGCTCCAGCTTCCTGCTTTAATTGTGTCGTGTTGGTTGGTCAGTCTCTTACGAGTATGTCAGCAAATTAAAACCATGCTTTAGGTTCTTGAAATATTGAAATTTTTAAGTATAACCCGTATTTTTCCCCACAAAAACGTGTACATGTGTCTGCGTAGAAATGACCACCATTCGACTTGGTGTGTTGGGATATTTACTTGTCATAATTCAATCCGATCAGTAGCTGATAAATGGGGGAATACCCATTTTTATTACCTAACACGACCGCTCGATATCTCCCTTCGTATGATCAACTATGTTCTAATTCTCTTTGTTAAATCTTGGACGAGTTTCAATATTGCGTTCGAGTCGCCATTAAAAATAATTAAGTCTCGCCGTGGGACTTGTAAAACATCGATTAGTTTTAGTGTAATTTTGTGACAATACATTTCTAACATAATATCGTAACTTGTATATGTTTTTGCAGCATGCATTTCATATTTCAAAAAGTGATACGTTTTACTGAAAATCAAATTTTATCAAATCCGAGTTGAGGGTACATTGAAAAGGCTGAAACAATTATTTCAGAATTTGCGTCCAGAATAATAAATTTATATATTATCTATTAAAATAATATTATCATCATAATATATCAATCAATTCCCAACAAAAAAATCATCAAAAGAATTGTAATAATGCTTAAACTTAATTAACACTCAGCATTATTTACATTTGCACTATAAGAGGTAAATTAAATACATATAGGTAGGTAATTCCATTAGGTACACTTAAAAACAAAGTACCTACGAGTAATTCGCAAACTCGTGGCATGAAGTCATCAAATTAATGCTAGGTACTAAAAGATAGCGATAGGTACATTAAAATGCTTTTAAACCACCGGACAGGACATGTTTTAAATTGAAACTACAAAAAGCTACAACGAGTAACATTTCTTGAAATAAAAAAAAGCAGAGTTTTAGGGTTGCGTACTAAAATTAAGTTAACAGAACCCAAATCAAGCTTCACTATTCCGTGTATCCTTGCGTTCAAAAAAATATAAATTCTTTAATAAATGCGCGATTAACTTTTTTGTACAAAATTAAAGCGGTACCAAAAGTGTTCAAAGATGGTTAAACGAGGCTTTAACGTTTTTCAAAATGTGAAAAATGTTCAAAATGTCTATTTAAGTAAACACAGATTACCACAAAAAGAAAACAACCTTAGAAAAGTAATTACTTTTCAAGAATCGTTTGGAATATTTAAAAAACATATTTTTTGCAAAATCAATATAAAACTTTAGTTTAAAATTACAACATATCTAAACAAAAAATAAAAATAGGTATAAAAATATCGAACAGTACGGAACTCTACGCAAGTATGATGTACACTTAGCCAGTTTTTTGATCGGTATTGTTACGACCGATGTTAGTTATTATTCAGCAATACTCGAAGCGGATCGAGTATCAATCGTAGCAGGGGGGTCCACAAAAACCGACACACGCAACGCATAATGACCCGCTAATGAATTGACAAAAACTCACAATGGTGATCACAAAAAGCTTAATCGACTAAAGATACGTTGGATGTGATGGGTTCTGTATTGGAGTTTAAAAGCTCAGAAATTCGAAGCTTAACTTAATAAGTATTATAGGCAAAAGGAGCACAGGTGGACTGACGACCTGAAGCAGACAGCAGGAAACCGTTGGATTCAATGAGCCCAGGATCGGGCGTGGTGGCGTCGATTAGGGGAGGCCCATTTCCAGCGGTCGACTTCAAAGCTGAAAGGAAGAAAGGAAGGAAGAGATTTTGGGTACTGTGTGTTTAGGGTATTTGAGTTCAAAAGTTCAGAAATTCCAAGCCAAGGTATCGGATAATTAGGAAACATTAAATAGGCACTTTATTCGCAAAGAGACTCTTTTTCAGGGACAAAATTTGGAAGTTACACGTTTTTCTATCCGGAGTCCAAACCCGGAGATTTTTTTTCGAAATCCAGCGAAACTGCGCCTTAAATACAAATAGTATCCGTCTCAAATAATAAACTAAATATTTTCGAATACCTTTTTGAATAATCGAGAAAGGGGCTATCTTAAGGGGCTAAATTACGTCACACGATTTTTAGAACTGTTTAACCCCTCCCCCATCCTTGTCACAGGTTGTCACATTTTCAGAACCCCTTCCCCCCTGATATGACGTCACACATTTATTATGCATGTATTTCAAATTAACATGACGCACATGTTTCACTATCATTGTATACCTAAATAAAAATATTAGAGCACATTACAATTTGATTGCATTTGTAATGCTTACGTTGTCTGTACCGAGGTACCGAGGAACCCAAACTCTCAGAAACCACAATCGGTCATAGTTCAATAGATCGATGGGCCATTGTCGCGGGAATTACACCCACAATGGCAGTTTATACGGTCGACGGCTGTCAATGCCGGAGCCGCCATTGACGCGGTATGGGATCGGCATTCCGAAATTGGGCGTTCCGGAATTCGATGGGGCTTAATGAATCGGTAATGGGAGGTTTGTGTTTTATTAAACCAATATTATTTGATATACCTTAAGTTCAATTTTATTCCCTTGTCTTATTTGGTAAACAATCTGGGTCGACATAAGAATTCACAAGAAGATTCAAAAACTTGACAATTAATCGCACTCCATTCAGACCGACATACCTATTACTGATTATAATCTATCAAGAAAATTATAGGTATATTTTCGATGAACTAGAAAATTACGATAATATTATACGATACAACACTGGCCAACGTTAATTTAGTGACGTCGCCTGTCGTAAAGATAAAACCGATTAATCGGTATCGGGAGTGATTATTCGAGTGGAATTTATTGCTTCCGACCAATCCCTAGTGCATTATGATTACCGGTGTTACATTCGTATAGAAAATTTAGTTTGTTTTGGATTTTTCGGGGATAGCATTAGTACATTCTCTTGTTATAATAACGGAAGCCGCACCTTTGATAATTTATGTATCATGGCATAGCAAGTGAAACTAACAAATTTATTAAAAAAAGCCGGACGCACATTCGTCCTCTCTTTTGAAGGGTCCGGGTTCGAAACCGAGTGGCACGCACCTATGACTTTCTTTAAAAAAAGTTACATGCGCTTTATTAAATTAAATATCACTTGCTGTAACAGTGAAGAAAAGCATCGTGAGGAAACATGCATGTTCACAAAAGAATGTGAAGTCCACCACCCCGCACAAGGCCAGCGAGGTGGACTAAAGCCTAATTCCTTCTCATACGAGACCCGATGGAGACCCCATCCTGTAGATGCTATTACAGACATACATGCACCATTCGTACCATGTACAATTGTACATATATCATATTATTAAAGCCGTCAGTTCATTGACCTTAGTCGTGAGCTGATAACGAGGCCAATGCCAATACGCTCGAAAATGCAAGACATTCCTTTTTATCATCGCTAATGACCGCGGGCCTTATCCACCTGTGCCACACCTGACAGGTACACGATAAACGGTTGAATTAAATTGTTTTGTAAACAATAATAAAAATCGTTGTAAACGTCATTAAAAGATTTAAATCCTTTGAGCAGCTTATACACGGGTTGATTTGTAAATTGAAGGGCGTCTAGATTAGTTTAAAACAAATCGTTTTTGTGTCATGTGAAGCTCTATCCGAAACTCAGAGGTAAGTGAGAAATTTGAAATCGATTGGGATTAAAGAAAAGTCACCTAAAATCACCTAAAAAATTCAGTTTTCTTGACTTTTTTCGAGTACCTGACAGTTGTAGTAGACACAAATGTATAAAAACTAAATATGGACTTTTACAAAATTTTAATGAAAAGTGATTTAATTTGTAATTTTGGTCTTAACTCATTTTTTGCCTTAAATTCTACTAGTGGTCAATTCCGACCACCGATAAATGCGATTCTTTAAGAAATAACACGTTTGGTCAGACTGTGCCCTTATGCCGACATGCAGTACAAGAGATCCAATTTAATCGTATGCATATAAACTTATTAAGGGCCGAACACAATGAAACCCGAAAAACGTAATAACCAAATAAATAAAAAAGGTGAACGTGTATGTGTCCCTCGTCTGTGCCAGGGTTCTTTATAATATCCTCGATTGTCTGTAAAACATTAGTGATCCACTGCCGGGTCGCGTCTCCTCTCACAAATACACTTATTATTTATGAATGTTTTGACAGTTTCCATAGTTACCATCTAATTAGACGCACTTTGTTTATGAACGTTTTCTTTTGACAGTTTCCATAGTTACCATCTAATTAGACGCACTTTGTTTATAAATGTTTCCTTTTGACAGTTTCCATAGTTACCATCTTACGCATTTTCCTTTACGCATTTTCGCTTACGATCAGGGTCTCGTGTCCTGTCGCAAGTTTAACAATTAACAATTTTTACCAAAAAGTGCTCAGCGCCGCTAAAGAAGTTTTCACTTCAAAAATGCTAACTTCCGACATGGTTCGATCTATTCAACCAGGGATCCCCACAACCAGCGTCGTAAATCGGCAAACGAAGCGAGACATAATGTTTGCAAATTGCGCTTTTGCTCCCTTAGGTCCTTAGCCTTCCCCTCCGAACTTATTTCGCGTGCAATATATTACAATAAGATAACTCCTCGACTGACTGCCGCGAGATAAATCAGCGTTTGACGTTCGGTTTTTCGGGTTCGTTAACGTGTGGTTTTTTTTACGAACTTTTTTTTTATTCATTAAGGACTTACGAATAAGTGACCACGTTATAAGTAGAGCCAGTGTCGTACACAGGGTGGTTTTTCGGCTTAATTTACGTGTGGTTTTTTTATGTTTTTTTTTTTGAAATTCATTAAGGACTTACGAGTAAGTGACCACTTTATAATTCATTAAAGACTTACGAATAAGTGACCACGTTATAAGTAGAGACAGTGTTGCACACAGGGTGGTTTTTCGGCTTAATTAACGTGTGGCTTTTTACGAACTTTTTTTTAAAAATTCATTAAGGACTTACGAGTAAGTGACCACGTTATAATTCATTAAGGACTTACGAATAAGTGACCACGTTATAAGACGTAGACTTAGTAGAGTCGGAGTCACTAACAGAGTAGTTACGCTATTGTCTGTAACCCAACAGTGATTCATTGCAGGGTCGGGTATCCTCGCACTATGAGAAGGATGTAGGCGTTAGTCCACTACGCTGGCCTAGTGCGGTTTGTGGACTTGCCTAGCTAGAAGTACATCACGGAGAACTCCTACGCATGCAAGTTCCCTCACGATGTTTACTTTCACCGTTACGGGAGATGATATTGTATTTATAAAGAGGACCACGGTTGTCCGTCCTGCGAACGATGTGGCCATTCAAGTTCAATTAATTTAATACTGATTTGAAGGCAAACGCGCTCATTGCTTTATTATTACATACAGGTATTTGGTTATCACTATAAACTTTATAACACTGACAGGATATCTTTGAAAATAATCTTTACAACGTCTATAGATTATCCGATAAGCAATTTAAACACCTGTGTATCCATTTACTAGAACCTCATGATGCATTTGCGCTCGTTACATGTCAACTTTTGACATTTGATACTCATGTCTGACCTATAAAGTTATAATTGAGAGAATAACCATCAAACGCATTTGTTATTAAGGATCACGACACAATGAGTCGTCGTCGTGACCGTCGTAATCCTAGAAGAATATAGGTCGATACCTACTTATTCTAAAAGTTACGAGTAAACATAAAACATCTCAAAAAAATCCGTTTAAATTATTCTAGTTCAGGGAACACTTTAGAATATCTTAATTTACTTTTAAATATTTTCACCAAAAGAATCCTGAAGCCTTAAATAATAATTGTCTGACATCGCAGTGGGTATGAAGGTCGTTGTTACTTCGGTAGATTAAGCCTGATTCGGTGGAAGGTTCTATCTTCTACTCCCTGATTCTGAGGCATCTTATAGGTACTTTTCAGAACGTAAGTTGTCCCTTGATTTTTTAAGAAAGCCATTTTAATCCAATCGCTTCATTTGTAAGACAACCATTTTTGTACCTATAAAAGCAGAAAAATTACTTAGCGGAGTCCTACTAATTTACCTGACGACAGTATAATGATCGCTGTCGTAGATTCTAAAGAACCAAAGACCCAGTACAGTGATGGACAAGAAAATCGTCGGTTCCCTCACTACTATCTGCTATTCAATTATATCGGACGCGGGAGACAATGAGAGGCAATCAACACGTCGTGACGTCATCCGAGATAACAAGATGAAGCTTTTGTGATGCTGATGACTGTAACTATCGTATGTATAAATAGAAAAAAGATTGTGACGTAGACTAGAATGATTGTTGGGTTAACGAATATTGTTGTATTAATTTTAACGATACTGAAATTGAGATACCTACCTAGCTACTGGCCGTTAAAATTCAAAAATATATCCGGTCATTCGATTTATAGCTTTTACACTTAGAGCCATACGTCACCGGGTCACCATGGCGACGTAGCCAGCCACCGTAACCAAACAAATCGTGTTGAAATATGTGACCTACTTGACGATGGTTTGGCAACGCCGCCAATTTGACAATTTCAGTACAATTTGTTTAGATATGTAGCGGGCGACGTGTTTTTGGCACCTTGATGAGGTTTGACTCTCAGCACTACGGCAACGTAGCCGGTGATCGTGTACAAACAAATCATATTGAAATATAAGGCAGTGAGCCGTTGTTGAATACGTAGCCAGCGACGTCACCATAACATCCCGGTGTGGTATGACCCTAACATAATTTTTATTCAAAGCACAGGAAAATGTTTATAAAATTGTCAATTTAACCAACGCTATTTGAAGCAAACTAAGCAACTTATTTATATTTTATATATATATTTATAATTATGGGTGTAAACACACGGGTCAAGTACATAATAATTGAACACAAACAAACATAGCGTACCGCGATAACACGTATTATAGCGGTAATCCAAGCCACCAACAACCTCGATTTTCGAATGGAAAACATCAAAAAGGCACTTAAGTATCGAATATCACGTTACGAGAGGTACACACTGCATAATCCCGAATGCATTGAAGACGATTCGAATGAAAATAATATTTTAATGCGTCCGCGACGCGCCGTAAACTTATCAATTTATTGCCAATTATGTTAACAAAAAGATATTTGCAGGTATTATACTTATAATACAGTTTGAAGTATGCGGTTCTGCTCGATACTTTTCGACCTGAATCACGCTGAATATAAAAGGGTCAAGTGTCAGTGAAATCCTTTCAAAGGCCTTTTGGTGGTTTAAAAAAAATTAAACCGACATCAAAAAAGTATGAAATAAAATTTGTTACTACTTTAGACCTATTATGTTTCGAGGTTCTTCACAGATGAACTCAAGTAACCAACAATCTTCATTAAGGCACAGGTCAACCGTGACAGAGCGCGTGTGCCTTACGTGATATAGCCGTTTTATAGTCCGGGAGCCAGGTGCATTTTCGGTCAATCATTTCCTCTCGAGAGAAACTTCGTAAAATACATAAGGGGCTTATACTATGAATACTAGTGGCCGTCAGCTGCCACTCCGTTGGTGGGTTGGGCAGTGGCACCCTCCCAAACATGCAGAAAAAAATTTTTTTTTCAGTCATTTCCTCTCATTTGAAAATACATTCAGATTATAGTTTATCTAGTACTTTAAAAGAAAAACATCGTCAGCTGACCATAACGCGGTGGATTATACGTCAGCTGGCTCCTTGAACATGAGAAAAAAAAATTTTTTTTCAGTGATTTCCTCTCAACTAAAAATTTACCTGGTGATAGTTTATATGCTACTATGAATGAAAATTAACGTCAGCTGGCTGTATCTCGGTGGAAAGTTCGTCAGCTGGTACCTTGAAAGGGGTAACGCAACAGCATCTATGACCTACTGAATCTTATCAGCTGACGACTTTTCCCTTGACTTACAGGTAGCTGATGTTTTTTATTATTTACTAGAGTATTTTAACAATTCTCATAACAATTTTCATCCGGGAGGAAATAACGTTTTTTAAGTTATTACCGTCTTCAAAAAAGGAGGTTATCAATTCGACACGTTTGTATGTAATATTCTCAGAACCGCACAATTTTTACATATTATGTTGGTCTATTACGGCTTCCAAACAAGAATACCAAATTTCATAGGTGTATGTATGTATGTATGTATGTAGATATGTTTGTCCTCGCATATCTCCGAAACTAATTGACGGATCGTGTTCTTTCTTTGTTTTTTGTTTGTTTGTATTTTGTTCAACTTAGGGAATGGTAAAAGTTTCATCAAAATCGGTCCAGTAGTTATCGTGATATGGACTTTAAACTTTATCTTCGCTAAATAATTTTAACTGACCATTAGTTTTTTTACAAAAGACACAAAAAGGTAATACGTTCGACATGTTTATCTTATACTGAACTGTTACTATAGTAACACGCTCATAGAGTAATTAAACACTACAGTTAATTTTTATTCTCTTGTCTTATTTGGTAAACAATCTTGGCACTACTCATCACACAAATATTTGTCCTGGATGGGAATCGAACCCACGACCTCTGGCGTAGTGGTTAGGGTCGCTAACCACTATCACTAGACCAACAGGTCAGTCAAATAGCAGTGTTAACTAATCTTCGTCCCAATCAGAGTCGCTGTCGCTATAATTTAATAAATAGTTATCATTCGCGCGCGCTAAGTACTATTTATTGAGGTTGGTGTCTTTAGTATCAAGTATTTTGTTTCTATTGTTATATTTAGGCACCAACCTCAAAAATAGTAGGCCTAAACTATGTAACAAATTTTATTTTATACTTTTTTGATGTCGGTTTATTTTTTTTAATTATTTTATTTCGTATTTTTTAGTTTGAAGTCCATATCACGATAACTACTGGACCGATTTTGATGAAACTTTTACCATTCCCTAAGTTGAACAAAATACCAACAAACAAAAAACAAAGAAAGAACACGATCCGTCAATTAGTTTCGGAGATATGCGAGGACAAACATATCTACATACATACATACATACATACACCTATGAAATTTGGTATTCTTGTTTGGAAGCCGTAATAGACCAACATAATATGTAAAAATTGTGCGGTTCTGAGAATATTACATACAAACGTGTCGAATTGATAACCTCCTTTTTTGAAGACGGTAATAACTTAAAAAACGTTATTTCCTCCCGGATGAAAATTGTTATGAGAATTGTTAAAATACTCTAGTAAATAATAAAAAACATCAGCTACCTGTAAGTCAAGGGAAAAGTCGTCAGCTGATAAGATTCAGTAGGTCATAGATGCTGTTGCGTTACCCCTTTCAAGGTACCAGCTGACGAACTTTCCACCGAGATACAGCCAGCTGACGTTAATTTTCATTCATAGTAGCATATAAACTATCACCAGGTAAATTTTTAGTTGAGAGGAAATCACTGAAAAAAAATTTTTTTTTCTCATGTTCAAGGAGCCAGCTGACGTATAATCCACCGCGTTATGGTCAGCTGACGATGTTTTTCTTTTAAAGTACTAGATAAACTATAATCTGAATGTATTTTCAAATGAGAGGAAATGACTGAAAAAATTTTTTTTTTCTGCATGTTTGGGAGGGTGCCACTGCCCAACCCACCAACGGAGTGGCAGCTGACGGCCACTAGTATTCATAGTATAAGCCCCTTATGCATCTCAGGAATTTTCGATCGGGAGGAACTTGGTCATGTAAATCTGTTACTGGCTCCCGGAATATTTATGGTGCATCAATTTGTAATCATTAATGTAGGACGCGTTCGATTCCCGGCTGATGTAAATCACGATCGAGACGCAATGATGCATCGATACTTATGTAAGGTGTTACACGATTCTTTGGTACCTACGTGGCGGTGTTGTTGGCGATGTTTGTGTAATTATAATTATTTGTCATTATTTATAACCGGCTCTGTGAACGGGTTGGTCACGCTTGATGAGTGAAGGCAGGTATTTATGTCCATTAAATACATGCGAACTCGAAGCGGTACCGGGGGTATGCTTGAGTAGATCGCAAGCGATTGAAAAATTTAAGCAACGTTGGGCGCCTGAATGGGTGACCCAGTGGCGAATTAAATGCGCACTTTTCAGCTGCTGTACATTGGCCGAAAGTGTACAATATCCCGACCACTGATCATCTGTGCTCACAACTCATGACAGTTACTATATCAGCATCTTTACAATTTCCTGTCGACTGTGAGGCAGGTAAGCCCTTTAAAAATGATAAGAAATCAACAAAAAAGATAAAACTATGAAACTCGATCGACTGGATCAACTGCCATTGCGAATTAATTCAATTTTCAAGAAACGGCAAAAACTTCAACGCGAACAGGACTGACTGAAGTAAGTATCCTTATTAGCATTAATATTAAGGGTTCCGTACCCAAAGGGATCCAATAGGAGCCCTTTACCAAAGACTCGGGAGGTTTGTTCGTCAGTCACAGGACTTTTTCTATTAAACCATATTATTGGCTGGCTGCAGCCCTCGTTTATATCCGACTGTTGGGCGTTAGTCTCCCACATGCTTAGAGAACACTCCATTACGCTACTCCAAAATCTTCAAATAGATATAGGTCGGACGTGTTCAAACCGCCCACAGTCCTCCGACAAGGTTTCACGACCGTTATCTTTTCGACCATAACCGGGACCGACGGCTTAACGTGTCCTCCGAAGCACGGAATCGCAAAATTATGTAATACGCTACTAGCAGACACCCATCCAGGTACTGACCGCGCCCGACGTTGCTTAACTTATTCGATCGCTTACGAACCACTCAAGGAGTGGGCTATGGAAAGTGCACAACTTTCTTAAAGAGTAAGGCACACCTTTTTTTAAAAAATAAAAGAGAATTTTCATACAAGAATCGTGAATTTTGTACCGAACCTTCAACGTGCAATTCTGCGTTTTACTTGGCTAGCTTTTTAATTCCTCTTTAACTGCATACTGGCTTCCATTGACAAGGACATTAATAACGTTATTTCAAGTATGGGCCATTTCATTACCAACAAAACCACAATATAATTAATCAATTGTGTTACGATGAAGCGAATTTCGACCTTGTTCCTTTTAGGTAGAGTCTATGTTAAAATGGTTTTGCGTAAGTGATGCGTGTTTAAGTACATATTTAGAATTAAAATATAATGTCATGGTGTTCCACACTCATGCGATGACAGGATATTTTAATTAACTTTATTATTACTGTTTAACATAAAAAATAGCTTTCGTTCTCTCGAACCAATCTACTTATCTAGATGCTTCGTGCACTTTAAAATTTGTTAAAACTTGAGAATGAAATGCGAATACCTATTTTAAAAAAACCTTCATAATAATATAGTCATCCTTGAAGATAGGTTACCACTGTGATGTGAGCATAAACACTGTCGACAAAGTGTTCGGGATTTTATGGATATGAAATTTCGGATATGGATCGATTTCGGATATAGGAATGATTATTATACCGGATACGGATGCGGATATGAAATTATTTCGGATTATACGTTACTTTCGGATAATTTCGGTTACGGATATTAATTTTTAAGCTTTTACCACATCATTTCAATGATCAAAAAATGATCAAATTACACTCGATTTAGGACGCATTTTGTACCAATTCAATTAACCCCGTAACACAACACATTTATTTCAATTTTTCGAACTACACATTTGTAATAATTTGTCATATCGCGTGTCTCAATTAGGCTCCGCTCCTATCCGATATTATCCGAAACTTTCATTTCGGATTCGGTTACGGATAATTTTTTTATATCGGATATCCGATTGTTTCGGTTACGGTTACGGTTACGAAGCTCTCTAACATCCCTAGTTCGTACAGTAAACGTAAGTCATTAGTATTATGTCATGTGTCAAACATTTTTCCACATTGGGGCACACGTTTACTATGCCACTATACGAATACTATGACGATACTGTTCCTGTTCGAGGCAAAGGTGGCTTACTACTTTAATATAATAAAAACACCAGTCGTTCGCTTCACCAGTTCAGCTTATTTCTGTATGTTTAGCAAACACGCTTGCCCTATAGTTCTATACGACGTCGCTATAATAACAAACACGGAGTCTCATGCGATATTAGTTTACGTTTCAACGTGACATCACGCTTGGATGTTAACATATTTGAAGCATTTGGGTTTGTTAGCAAAATCAAATTGTTTTGGAAAGACGGTATTTCAAGTTGTGTGGACAAATACAACTCTACCACAGATATAATAATATATATCATCTCCCAAGGTGCACCCATCGCCTCTGGGTCTGTTTTGAAAATCTGCTGAAAATCAGCAAAACAACTTCAAATAAGTCAAAATAGCAATGAGGCACGCGTTGCCCCGCTGCTTGAGTAGATCGCGATCGAAAAAGTTAAGCAAAATCGGGCGCGGTCAGAACCTGGATGGGTGACCGCTAGTGGCGAATCAAATGCGTGCTCCCGTATTACAGAGGGTACGTCGGTCCCGGTTATTATCGATAGCAATCGTGACGTCTTGTCGGAGGTCCTATGGGCAGTTTGAAAACATCCCGTTCCGTTCCGTGAAAACACCACCAATCCGCATTGGGGCAGCGTGGTGGAGTAGGCAAGAAGGTGATCCAGGGGAGGCACATGTTGTAGATAGAGACAGTGGGTCAACAGTGGCAAAGAGTCAGCCTATCAAAACTAAAAGCAACATAATACTACCCATTATAAGGGCACGATAAGAGTCTGTACTACTCGTACATGTTATGCGAGTAGGTACTTTAAAAGTTCTACTTCGTCATGGCAATTAAAATTGAGGTCAAGGATATTATGTGCCTTCGCTCCGCTAAAGTATTACAACAATTTGTATACTTCACGCCAAGTTAATAGCGGCAAGCGAATTGAACTTGAAATGAAACTACATGAAAAGGAAAATGAATGAACACAATGAGCGAATTTAACACATGAGATTTTTACAATGAAAAATATCATCAAATATTTTGGAAAAGTTAATCGTTATATATAACAAAATAATGAACAAAAATATTTTGACCTTGACCCTTTTTTATTTCTTTAAGGCTTTTGGTTTCTAATATTTTGGTAGTACATTTTATAAAATAACCTAAAAACTTACGCTAATGTTTTTTTGAAAAGTCGAAAAATTTAAGTAATGTTGACAACATTACCCCGTTCAATACTGTTCGTAACTCAATACAACCGATGTACCTAATTGAAAAGATTTGTCCTTTTCAAAACTTGTCAAAACTTCACAATCTTCAGACATCAGATCACCAAATAAGTATGTATCAGTATGTAATATCCTTTGTCACTTAAAAATACTATTTACATTAAGATAATGCAAACAGATTCCAATTCAACTCCCTACAGTATCCATAAGCAGTGCAGCTTGTAATAAAATAAAAAAAATAATTATCTTCATAATAATTAAAATGTTTAGATTTAAATATTCAATTTTCAATCGAAATAAGTTTACAACTTAAACCGTTGCAGAACATGATACTTCACCAAGTACAGTCCCGCACTCAGAAGACTAATAAACTTGCAAATTCATGTACATTGTCGGTAATAACTCCAATGTAACTAGGTAGAGATTACCTGAAACTCCTCCATTAAACAATTTTGCTCCAATCAGCACAACCATCCATACCCAGTGGACGGACAGACACGCGATGAGACTGACTTTGACCCAAAAAAAATAATTATATCATTGTAAGCAGACGATCTTGTGTAGCTACTTACTTACTTGAATAATTAGATAGGCTAACGGTTGAAATACTTATAGGTTAGACTAAGAACGCTTTCAAAGTTTTCTATACCTCCGACATATACATTAGAGTGTGTTCGAACTAGCGATAACTTAAGGCCATAAAATAGACAGAATTTCAGATGTCAGATGTTACAGCATCATTACATCTACTGATAGCACCGGGAATTGTATTCAAGGTTGAATCACTTACGCGTTGCTAAACATATCGTGTTACAGCAGTGCTCAAACTGGTCGCTTCCTGCACTGATTTTGAACATAACACAAAACAAACACATAAGGTATTAAGAGCACTGAATGTATCGTAAACGAAAGCGGTGATAGTCCAGGGGCTAAAGAAGGAGATTAGAAGTAATTTAATTACTCGAAAGGTGTAATTCACAACAGCACGGCTTTTCTAAGTAACGTGCTTTTGATAATACTTTAAAAAATCAACGAAAAAGTGGCAAATCCGTCATAAAACGTGCTGTGGTGACGATGATATAGTTCTCGAGCTCTACTCAACGAGCAGTAGGCCAGCGTGGTGAAGGAAGACCGGCAAAGGGTTACTAATGGTTTCAGACGAGGTATGTCAAGTACAGGGCTATTAACATCCGGAGCCTAATAACGGAAGGCAGGTGAATTAAAGTAGATGTGGTTGGCTGGGTCTCCCCACACAATACAGGGAAGCCTGAAGCGTACTCCACCACGCTGCTTCAATACAGATTGGTGGAAAAATGTGGATGTGACAGGTGCGAATGATTTGACGTTTACAAACTGATATTTTTTTCTTTTGTGGGAACCTACTACATTGAGGATCCGGGTGTAAGTGTTAGGTTATTAGTAGGTAGAGATTTAGTAGCACTGACTTTTAAAGTCGCATACGAACACCAACTGTTATAAACGCGTCAAATATATTGGCATGCAGATTGAACGCAAACATCGAGTAGTTCGGAATCGATGTTTATCCGCTTGTCGTATTTGACTAATGGGTGCTAAAATTAAATGTGTTATGTAGGCCGAAAGCCAGTACTAACAGTAGTATTACGGGCTGTTCCTAAAACTAGGTGATACTCGCAGCTTCGCTCGCGTACCTTTAACCCATTAGTACTACCGCACTGCAGGGTCAGGTCTCCTTAAAATGAGAAGGACGTAGGCCTTAGTCCACCACGCTGGCATAACGCGTTTTGGTGGACTTCGTACGCCTTTAAGAACATTATAGTGAACTATCAGGCTTTTCTAACGATATTTTCCTTCACCGTTACAGCAAGTGATATTTACTTTTATAGAGCGCACGTAAACTTTTAAGAAAGTCACTGGGAGTCGAACCTGGACTCTTCGAGTAAAAGGTCAAATTCTTAGCCACTGGGCTAATTAAAAGAACGGTATGTCGGTCTGTATGAGCATTCACACTCGTATGGCGGCAATTTCGTGTCTTACCCGTGATAAAAAGTCAAAAAAGGCTAAAAAGTCAAATATCAAGACAATATATTGTGTGTCTTATAGAATAGATATTCCTTGTCGTGCCGAGTTCACGAAATCACGTCCTACGGTAACGGTATGATGTCACACGATATCGGTACGAAATCTTTTGTGCTTAAGTGAACGGATGAAACCGCGGGAAAATCTAGTGTATTATAGTTCAACGATACACCCTCTTCAAAGTGCTACGTTGCCCTGAGTTATACGTTACCATTCTCAACCAAGTAAAAGCCGCACTGGTGCCATACTTCTATGAAGAATTTTAATGCTGCCCATTATTCTTTTTTCGTCGCCCGCTGTCAATTAAACGTTGCCTTATCGAGCACTCGATATGACGTGGACCATCGATGTTTTCATAACGTTTTTTACTGAACTATTTAAATAACAGAGAAAATGTTGCATTGTCCAATGAACAGAAGCGAATAATCTTTATTTGAGAAGTGTTAAGAGTTTTTTAAAGTTTTTAAATAAATAATTTAAACTCAATTAGAACTAAGGAAGATTTTTATTTTACGAGACTTATCATGTATCAATTAACTCTCGTTTACTGTGGTAAGTGCTATTGCTTAAGTTATTCCGCTTAGGATATGTAAGGTAAACGTTCATACGGTTTCCTAATACACTCGTAGTTGAAGGCCAAAGTCAATTATGGTATGAAACAATAACCTACATAGGTACACTCTTTATAAATTATAATAATTTAAAGTTATTTTTTTTATATTATAAAACGTATAGGTACGTATCATTACATTAGCTACATAAATATACCCTACTCTACGGAGAGTACCCCTGTGTCTGTTAAAGACGGTTTTAGTATTGTATTTTATGGTAAGATAGTAATTTAAATTATATAAAAAATACTGTAGAATTCAGACTCACACTTGGCCTGTTAAGTACAAAACTGCATCCTGTTTATAATTTGGCTATCAAAATTTAAATTTAGGTTCTTAACCTATATTGGTTCGTCGAATTCAAATTAAACTACGATAAGATCATACACGACCATCTATCGGGGATCTCGTAAAAAATCTGAAAACCACACATGTGCATACGATTCACACTCCAATACAGTACACAATAGGGGATATTATCGCCTGAATCAGAGGCAGGATAATAGCTCTCCTGAGTACTGTAACTAATGATACGTGTGTTTCGATTTTGCATTAAAGTAATTAATGTTCGCAAAAACTCACAAAGCGAGAATAGGGTGGCCAAGTTGCTAGTTTATATGAACGAAATTATTTTGGCAAAATAATAAACTGTATGAAACTGTCCTAACTGAAATACTCACTGACGTTGGCATACGACATGGCGCATAACAAAAGGGGTAACTGAATAAAAATTCTGATTAAAAACTGATTTAAAACATATAAGTTTGAAAATAAGATCCATTATAACTTTAGAGAAAATGATGGTCCAGCTATTTAGAAGGTAGCCTACTAGTATGCTCATTGAAATTAGTTTTAAATTAAGCCCCAGTTAAAAAAAAAACTTATTTTCATAGCAGGAGGTTAAAAAAGTCCAAAACATTATTTTGGACACCCTATAAGTACTTTTGTATGGTACATACGATGCTTCGGGGTGGTCTTATAATTGGTATTCGGCAAGTTAATTACCACGAGACTTTTTTTAAATTGAAAATAAGTTTAGAGATATTTTTATAAAATGGAAATTATTAAACTCGCAGGTGTTTTAATTATTTTTAAATATGTTTATTTTTACGTCAGTTCAAACGGGACAAACTCAATTATGTTTGTTTTTACCTCAGAATAGACTTCTATAAATGGGAATTATAATACAATTACGTAAACCAATAGTGATTAAAGTTTTTTAATGTAAATGAGTAGCAAAAGACGCAGGCCACCTAATTTTAAATGGTCATAGCAACCCACAGATAGTCACAGACTCGTAGCTGCATTTAAACAGGCAATACATGACCATATAGGTGCGTTACTACTAAGAAAGACTACAATTTTATTACTACCAATTAAGACTACAATTATCGCCACAAATGAAACACCTTCCACGATCACATCTTCTAAAAAGCTTATGATCTTCATACCCTAACTTTTACCGTGATCTGAATACATCATATCGCAGTTTTTTAAGTACGCAAAATCAATCTAATCTGAATACCATAACCAAAAGTCAATTATTTTTATTTTTAAGACCTGACATGGATAAAAATCACAAGACTAAGTGTGAGTGAATAAATTAAAGTTGTCAATAATGTACAAAACTTCGATAACGTGATTCAGTACCCCGTAGCGACATCTCTTGACGACTAGCGAAAGTCGCCACAGTTCATAAACCTGTAATTCCAACTTCATCATACACCATAAGCGACCCGACCGTCCTTGACCTGTTGAGCAATTTTCCATAACATAACTCACTTTACTGCAAAATTTTAATATCCGACATACCATATCGACGCCTGAAAAGAAAAGTTGACTAAGCGCCAAATTGAGTTATATACACAGTTAGAATGGCTTACGCCATCCTACGACGACCTTTAATGTCGCTTCTGCATTTTGGACTTTACGAATAATCACTTTTTTTGATTACTAAATTACGATAAACCGGACAAATCGCATATATTACGATAAACCGGACAAAATGAAACTTTTAAACTCGAAGAATTACGCCTCTAGGATGATTACACAATTTTTTATGTTTTTTTTCTTAAAAAATCAAACAGTCTTTTCTTAGTCTCTAAACTTTAAACAGTCTTCCTGAACAATTAACTCCATGTTGCTTAGTCATTTTTTCCTTTCAAGCGTCGATATAGTTATGGGGCAAGATTGATGGCCTCTTTACAGGTCAAGGGTCCCGTTATGGCAACACCACATAAGGCTTTACGTCTGAACCGGATTTCACCCTTACGTTTTTACGGATTACCTACGAATTAATTGCGGTACTGTTTCCGTTATAAACGAGAAGTGAGGATTTGGAAATTGTAAATTTTCGTTTTGCGTTTGATATAATTATTATTTATTATTCATGTTTCTAAGGTTACTTACTTTTAAGCCGCTTAAAAATGGTTCCTACTTATTACCTTTACCGTCGATCGATTTGAAAGTGATAACAGCAACTATATTTTACGATTAAAACTTGAAAGGTTAAATTAACAAACTAACAAAAATACCAAGTGAAACGAATAAAGAAGTTATATGTAACTCATAATAATATGTATCGAAATGATAACAGTTTTTTTAGTCAATGAAAAACATTATAATGACGACACTATACAAACATCCAGAAACACGATCGTACTACTATTAAAAGCGAAAGTTTCTAAGGATGAATTAATGTTTGCAACTCTCACGCATAAACGGCTGAACAGATTTTATTAAAATGAATGTGGAAACGCGCGTCTAAATAAATAAAGTAGAATTAAAACTGTGCTGAGAGTTTTTTCCTCCGGCTTTTTCTCTCTTTACCCAGCGGTGGGTGACACGTAGGTAGCCGATGAGTTCGATTAGGTAAAATAACAACTAAATAACATAAAAATGAATATACTTGGCTTAATTGACGAATATATTGTGCAAAACATGTCAATCAAATTGTATTCTAGTAACAAGTTTTAATATTTTATAAGTTTTAATTAATTTGTATAACTAACACTAGTTTTATTTATTTATTTACTTTTTTAATTTGCATACCTGAAAAGGTAAATATGGATTGATCAAAATGCCCTGTAAAACCAATAACTAACCCGATTTTGACGTAATTTGGTACACAGATAGATCATAACCTGGATTAACATAAAGCATACTTTTTATCCTTCTCTGCACCAAGTCTAAAATCCACGCGGATGAAGCCGCGGGCACAGTCTAGTGAAACAATAAAGGTGCTCTACTCTTCTAATCGAACACTGTTATACATTGTATCATTCAATGCTATAATATTCAATGTAATGGACACCTAAACATACGTTCCTCGATATGCAACAATACTATAATAATGGCGTGTTCATCAAACGCCACGCTGGGTCATTAGTCAAGCGATAATTACACCACGGACTTTTAACTATCCATTGTTCTTGAATATTGCTCTAATATATTTGAATATATTCTCTTCTACTATAGGGCTGTCGGAATTTAAACTGTTTAACATTATATACATACATATATTAATATAAAATGCGTTCTTCAACGAACGCCACACGGAGCCCTTAGATACGCGATGAATTAATAATTCAAATACTTTTAAGGAATTTTGTGCTAGGGCTGTCAATTTCTAAAAATAAAGTTATTTGACTATTTTCTACATCAGTTAGACCTAAATTAATAAAACGTATTTAATATAAAATAATGTAGTGATACTTCACTGCTGTATTATTTCATCTGTCAGTTTATTATCAATGAGTTTTTGATTCATACAGTAAAACTTTGGTTATTACTTTTAATAGTGTCAAATTTGAAAATAATAACTTTGCATCAGTCACGCTGACAAAGTACTATTTGAGACTTCATACTCCATCGAAGACGCATAGAATACTTCAGTTTTGACTGATATAAAAATATTAAAAGATTTCATTAAATCTACTTAGAACACAGCGTTAACGACAATTTAAACTCATAAACAAGATCATTAATATCGATATTACCGGTAGTAAGAACATCAATATCTACGTAACGCGATTACAGTTAATGTGTTGAGAGAAAATGAGTTTTAATGAGCGAAGTTGTTTACGAAGCAAGTGTTCAGTTTGCTTAAGTTCCCTTTACCTGACCCCGATACGAACTGCCAACCGTTTATTTTACGGTACCTGGAGGTTAATGATTGATTAAATAAGTAAACTTTACCATGCAAGCATTAAGTAAAACAATTTTCTTCTATGACGCTGTTAGATATTAGTCAGTTGGGTTTTTAGGTAAAAAATGTGTTTAACTCTATAACTCGACTAGGTGCTATAATAAAGGATAATAATAGAGCATAGTGTGAAAAAGAATGTGAAATAAGAGCTACTTAAAAACATTTTAAAAATCGGTGACCAATCTATAAAAAATTGCTGGTTCAATCATAAATTTTCTTCTGACCTTTTTAAGAATTAAATTTAAGACCCAAAGAAAAAAACCATCACTTTTCAAAATTGACTTAACGTCACAGACTGAACTTTAACGAAATTGAATTTGAAGACGTTAGAGCCTCTTAACGTTAGACAAAGATTTGATAAAGTCATAAAGTCAACTTATAAAATCACTGTAGTGTCAACCCTATATCCGAAACAAAGGCGTCGAAACAAAACGTACGAACGACGTGATGATTGTTATGTAATTTTAACATTCGTTACTTTTTAAAGGAAATGAATAATAATAGTAAACAGGCATGTAGACAGTCCACCAGCCCGCAGTAGGCCAGCGTGGTGGACGGCGGCCTAAATCCCTCTCATTGCGAGAGGAGACCCGACCCTATAGTGGGTCATTAATGGGTTACTGACATGTAGACAGAATGACACGGACAGAACAACTCATTGAACACCTCATCCACACTCAAAAATATTGATTCTTATATAAGCTTGTGAGGACTTCCCCACCCGGTCTTAGTGGTGGTGGACTAAGGCCTATATCCTTCTCACTGCGAGAGGAGGCCCGACCCGAAGTGGGTTGTTAATGGGTAAAAGCAATGATCATAATATAAATATCTTATGGCGTGATTCGCGTATCTTCGAGAACATAAATGATGTCCAGTATAACGAGTCTGCGGTATGTTGTGTTAGCTTCCTAACTGCCTGATTTATGCTCATTAACAATGATGAAATTAGATGAAATTCTTCAAAAATAATTGCGAGTCGCGCCGGCTGAAAAAGTAGTATGTATTTTATTTACTTAACATAGCTCGCTTCGTCGTTCCCACCGAGGCTATTCTAGAATCCAAGTCAATTCCTAATTAACTGCAATCAAGATACAACCTTATGGCCTTAGGAACAGAGCTGGAATCGATTAAGCAGGTTGGAACAGCTGGCAAATGTTTACCAGGTCCTATTATGCGACGTGCCTAAGACATACATACGATATAAGGGTTTGTTCCACTTGGGTCGCATTTTTGTTCTTCCATTTAAAATAATTATGAGGTTTATTTGAATTATGTATAATTTCTTTCACACATGGGGGGCTGCAACCCTTTTATGGCCCACTGTTGGGCACGGCCTCCTCCCCACAACCGGGGAGGCTTGGAGCACATATTTAAATATTATTAAATTTAAAATAAACTTTTACACACATACATAAATCTCTTATTTCATCAGGGGAAAAGATACAAAGAGATTAGATAACTTTAATTATAGATTTAAGCTGTATCCTTATTATCCTAAATTATTTGTTGACGTAATGGTGGGCATAGCCAGTCGCATTGCAGATCAATTAAAACATTTTACTTATTCATAACGGAAATAGACTAATGCATTAAATGAGAACATATTTAATGGCGAACGATAAATTGTTATATTTTCATGTAGGTACAAACAAACAAAATAAAAAAAATCAAAATCAAAGTCTTTTATACATTATCAGGTAGGTACAAGTTGTGTACACTTAATGAACGTCATACATGACAGAATATTATAAAACATATCTTACATCCGCTTTCAGTGCCCCTCAGGCTATCGTAGACCAGGGGAAAAAAGCAGACGGAAAAAAACTCCCGGCAATCTTTTGACAAAACACAAACAAATCTATAAAGTCAGTAGCAGGGTCTAAGTGGAAGAAACGAGTATGAACGATAGCGTTATACGGATTCAGAGGAGTTTAAAGGCTATATATGTTAAAATGTGGCACAGGCCTACTTAACTTGTACTAGTTTTGCTGATAAACTATCAATACTGCACCATAGAATAATTCATACTTATTTTTTAAAGAGTGCTGGAAGTTTTTTTCCGCCCGCTTTTTTCTCCTAGTCTACGTTTTGCCTGAGGGGCGATCAAAGCGGATGTTTGTATAATGTTAAATGTATGACGTTCATTAAGTGTGCATAAATTTTACCTACCTAATAATGAATGCTTTTGAATTTGAATTTGAACTACACCATTTAGTAAACTCCAATATCCTCTTATTGAGTCTCGTATGAGACACAAAAAGGTTGCAGCCAAAGGCATCAAATTAAGAAATAATGTTTCCAACTCTGCTTTAGACTCACCGTAGTAGCATTTTTAATTGATTGCAGGCCCTAATGAGGTTATTCATATCGCTCGGCAGCATTCAGACCGGTTCCAGCTCAAATAAGTTATGCATAAAAATTATACGCCAACCTTATATGGAAATCTCACTAAGTGTATTTTTACTTCAGGTCTATTAGTGAATAAACGAGCGGTTTGCATTTTATACAGCCATTTTCTATGAGGACTGGTTATAGCGTGTATTTGTTGAGCGAAATGCGAGTTAACAATGTTAAATAATCGAGATCCGGCTCGAAGGACCATCTGCGTGGATGAGAACGAAAAAAAGTCTTAATGGACGCGATGAAACAATTCGCCATTTTTTCTTTATGTGTTGTCAATTTTTATACAAATATGTGTGGCATACCGCAATGAAGTTTTGCAAGTTTTGCATTAAGGTCGGCACAGTTCTGCGCATTTACTCCCTATCGAAAGCACTAGAGATAGTGGAAAGCGAAAACGATCCTTGATGCAAATGGTTTCAAGAAATAAAATTGTGTACCGAATTTAAACGATTATGATAGGAACAAAATGGCAACTTAGATACCAGTCGACATATTTCCCTCCCGTTCTCAAGTAATAATACCACAGATATAGATTTAAATAGAGAACAATGGTGAAGTGCGGAATAAATGAAGTAGCAATGATGACTGGGTGAGAAATATTTTGACACGGGAAGTACTTACATTTGGGTGATCTATTTAGATCTATATCTGTGACTGGTACTGATACTTTTAGAATAACGCTCTGAGAGTTTTTTTCGAAACTTGATGGAATTTTAATGAACGCAAAGCGAACAAAAAATTAAGGAGTATTTTGTTCAAGTAATGACGTTGTACACAACTTTTTTAATAATAACAAAAAGACGACTAAGACCTTACCCTTTTTATACCTACGGAATAATTAAATGATTTAATATTTATAGGAAGTAATATATTACCTTCCTTCATTATTTCAAGCATAAGTTGAAAGTTTCAAATATAAATCATAAAGAATTATTTATGTACTTTTTAGAAGTATTTTTAAATGGAGATTGAAGGTTAAATTATCTTCACAATCAAGGGCAATAACAATCGATTTTGTTTTAAAGGGACACCTTAAAAATGCAATAGGGTAGAATTTAAAAATGTTCCTCCAATGCAATGGTTGACAGTAAAAGCTGAAAATGAAGTAGAAAATTTAAAAATACATCTGTACTGTACTGTTACTGGTACTGTACTGTCTTAGTCTTAAGAATAGGTGTTATAAATATTTTTTAAATCATGCTCTTTCTTTATAAATATTTGCTTTGCGCTTTTCCGCAAAAAATAAGAACAAAATTTAGACAAGCAAATCTAGCAAGAGGCAGATTAAAATAGTCAATCACCAATTTCAGGCACGAGTGAGTATCAGTAGTAATTCAAGACTGATATCAAAACCACGTCAGGTGCGACCTGCCAGTCGGATCGGCCAATTCATATACCTACAGGCAACTATTGACCCCATTACAACGGTGACGGTGATTCTGTCACGGGCGCAGCGGGCGGCGGGTCCGATCATTTACGATCCTGTCACGAATCACGAACGCCCGAGTAATATTACCGTGCCCGAGTGCACATCGACGAAATTTTGCTACTAGACAAGTAGGCACTAAATATTTACAATACTTTTAAAAACATTATCATAACAATTAAAGGCAATCACTAACGGTTTTGTCTTTACAGGGAAACCTTAAAAAAAGCAATAGCGTAGGATTCCAATTGATTAATTGACATACTGACTTCTTCCCGCAGTTTTGTTTGAATTTCGGACTTTTGAACCCTTTTTCGACGAGAGGGATATCCTGTATTATTATAAAATCAGACTACACTATATTTGTAACAGACAGACAAAAGTACCCTCTTCTCTGTATCAATTTTCATTCAAAATTGTTTAGCCCATTTTGCGTGAATTAGAAGAGAAATAGCACTTAGGCAAATATCGTCTCACGTCCGACAAATAGCAGACATTACACTACTCGGGTTGGGTGACGTCATTGCATATTGATGGCTTTCAGATAGCTACAATAGATTGAATGGCTACTGTCCAATCACCTTGATTCTAGTATTATGGCTATGCATATGACATACTGGCTTCTGCCCGCGGTATTATACGCATTTAGGACCTTGAATACTGTTTCGGCTTCAGAGATAAAGTATATTATATCATCATGAAATCAGAATAAACTATATTTGTCACAGACAGACGGAAAAAAACTATCTCTTTATCAATTGTCAATCAAATTCGTTCAGCCAACTTTTCGTGAATTAGAAGAGAAATAGCACTTAGGCAAATATCGTCTCACGTCCGACCAATAGCCAACATTACTCGATCGGGTCACGATCGGACGGTGTGCTTACATGGTGACGTCATCGCATATTGATGGCTTTCAGATAGCTGCAATAGATTGAATGGCTCCCATCCAATCACCCTGATTCTAGTATTATGGCTTTGCATATTATATACTGGCTTCTGCCCGCGGTTTTTGTCTAAATAGGATTTTGAACCCTTTTCGGCCAGAGAGATAAATATAGCCTGTATCATTATAAAATCAGACTAAACTTTCACTGTAGACAGAAATAAACTTATGGAATACATATTATGAAACCTATTAAGCTTATAGGAATTATTGACAGGGCGGAGGGGCGCCGATTGGCATCAAATGAAATGGCTTGACTAATAGAATATAGTACACTTTGAAAAATGTTTAAAAAAAGGTCAAAATAAAAAAATAACGTCAGGAAGGTTCGAATCCAACAAATGTATTGTGAAAGGCAGCGCATCGGAGGAATGGAGGGATCTGCGCGGCTCAATGCGGCGCTGGCTCCAATTGTCAACCGCCGTGTAATCGCCGCAATCAGACCCGCTTCTAGACCGATCCAAACACTAATAGTTCCAACCAGTATACCAGTAGAAACTAATATAAATGAGTTTTAGTCGATCGCAAAAAATAAACCCAATGAAATTCTTTTAATTATTGAATCTGAATCAACTCGCAATGGTAGCAGCAGCGTAGTGAAGTGTGCTCCAATATTTTTCCACAGTGGGAAGAGTTCCGTACAGCCGTTACGTTTAAAACTAAAAGTAACATCACAGAATGAAACTATCAAAATGACCTGAAATATTTCAAATAAATCCAACAGGGAAAGTGATCCGGCGATGTTATCGTCAGAGGCAGCGCATCGGATGAATGGAGCAATCTGCGCGGCTCAATGGCCGCGCTGGCTCCAATTGACAACCGCCGTGTAATCGCCGCAATCAGACCCGTTTCTAGACCATTCGAAACACTCTAATAGTTCCAACCGCTACTCTGTGAATGGAAATGTTACACGAATTGTTTTTGATATACATTTCATTGTAATTGAGTAGCAAACGGCACGCAGGCCACCTAATGTTAAGACATTGCAGACCAGTATCACCCATCTCCAACTACAAGACAAAAATTCTACCCGTGGTCTTGGATGTTTTAGTACTCATCAGGACTAAGATGGTCTCAACCGAAACAAAAGACATGAATAATTGGTATCGCCCGCACGCGAGATCGCGCCTGTCCTAAAAAGCCTATTAAAGAAAAGTTGAAAATGCGGGGCGATAGAATAACTTTTATTTCAAGTTATGAGAAAAATAAACACATGAAAGACAGTGTATATTAGTGAGTAGTAAATATTAGTGAAAGTCTCAGTATCTTGTAAAAGCAATAACGGCTTCATCAATTAGTGCAGAGTGAGATACTGGTGACACTCAATTGGTATCGCCCGCACATACATACAACCTACATACAAATACAATAACCATTTCAGCTCACAAATTTCAAAAGAAGAGACAATACAAAACAGCAAACCTCAGCATCTTATAACAAAGACACAAAACATATTTGATAAAATCTTATTATCTTGTAAATAGCAATAACTGAACAAAGATGCAATAGATAAAGGAAATCTCAGTATCTTGTTAAAAGCAATAACGTCTGCTTCAATTGATGCAGAGTGAGATACTGGTGACACTCAATTGGTATCGCCCGCACGCGAGATCGCTCCATTTAGCAATTGATGCGACAATGAAAATATCGTCTCGTACGGCCCCGAGGTCGGGAGCAATTTGCTCCCTAAATAGATCTCAATCGGGGTACTAATCATCATTTGTCGCTAATAAAAGTAGTATGAACACAATACAACGATTATATTTACGCTTCTATTGGTAAAGATGTTTTGGTCACCCATATGTTTTGTTTCTTTAACATTGGAAAGATTCTCTCTCATAACGCCTATAGTGCTTTTGTCTTAGTGATCTATGTATGTAATAAATTTATGTAAAAGATTATTTTTGAGGTTTACTACAATCTTGGATACTTTGCTATTCTTCAGGACGAAGATACGACAACACTATGTCTACAACAACGTTTAACCGAAACACAAAATAGAAAAGTTAATATATTGGTATCATATTTGCCAATCATATCTGATCTCATCCTAAAAATCAACAATCCATTGTCCTCGATCCAAAAAGAACGATTCGTAGAGGCACGTTTGCAAATAGTTTCGCGTTTCATCGATTTGGAACCACGATAAATTTTACATGGCTTCTACCCTGCGTACGCGCATCGTGCGATCATTCGTCCGATCGGATGCAGCTCGTTCCTTGTACGAAAGGGAATGCTTGGAAAAAGAACGTACCAATACAGCACATTACGTAGATAATACGGTTTATCTTTACGTTTGGCTGAGCAAAGGTTTTATTACTCGGCTTTTATGTCCCCGATGCCCCGTCTCCTACAGATAGGAGTTTATCGATCGTCGAACATGAACTGAAGAGGCACAGGATATGGCACGGGGCCTAAAGTAAAAGTGAGTACGGGCAATTTAAATTTAATTTACGAGTGAATTGCACTTGCGGCTTTAGTACGCTTACATTGAACTATAAAAATTTGACGATAGTAAAAACGTGGTTTCACTACTACAAGATCTGCTATCGATAGAAACGTTTTATTGCGCTTGTAATAGTTATTATTTTAATGCTACGCTTTCGCATACTTTAATGTGCTCTTTAGATTAGACAGTTTTATTGTAATAGGATCTGTATTGTAAAATGGAATCTTCTGCGTAAACAAGCATAAATGAAACAATTTGATATATTGATAGCTGAAACGAGCCACAGACCTACGAGTTTTTAGACATAACAACGAATTTGTACTTACTTAAAGTATTATTGTAATCATGTATTGCGTTTATCCTTTTGTTGCTATAAAATTTCATCGGCAAGACCATTTGCCACGGCCATTTCGCAGTGTAAAACTGTTATACTGTCCTATCGACATTGTATTGCTGCGATAACGGATTTATTATCGCTAGGCGTGTTTCGTTTATGGTTTCCATCAACTTATTTGCATTTCATTCCTTTTTCAATAACATCTTTATCGTTGAGGTTTAACTAACTATTGTTTTCACATTATATTGGTCCTTAAATGGGTTCCAAGAAATTTTTCACTACATTTATCTGACCTTGCACGTGTATTTGCTTTAATCTCAGTCTTGAATTAAATTTATTTTACCTTATTTTTAAAGGTCATTTTAAGTCATTCAGCTATCTACGCTTTATTATCTTCCTCGGACGAGTGCTAAATTATATGTAAATGTAATTCATCTTTTAGCTCACAAACGCCATTACAGGCGTCCATTATAAAAATAAATAATTATTCAACAGGCCATAACAAAGGTTTTACGTCCACGGTATATGAGTTCAAATTATAATTTCAAATGTCTTTGTTTTAACCTCGCGTTATGAAAATGAACATCTCGGTCGTGCAAAAACACGGTATCGCGCGCATGCATCAATGTATACAATTCTACTGTTAAGTATTTATTTATTCCTTTGCCTAATTCAGAGCTTCTGTTTTCGATAATCTCTTCATCTATATTTTGCTTTGAGCTATTGTCTTTTTATATATCTCTACGTGGTCTTGTTAGCCGCGCAACACTAAGCGATGCTCTAATGTTGTTAAATATATTTTCGCATTTTGTGAATAATTTTCCGGTGGACATTTGTTCACAATCTAAACTTAAGAACTTAAGAATGTAATCAATAAATTCTAAATGTAAATAAGAAAAAGTATAACGAAATATTTTGCGTTATTACTAGGCTTCACCGTATTTCAATCTCATTTCGCAACTGTTTTACATCTTGATACAAACGGTCTGCGTGAAATGCTATACAAATTTAGTCAAGCAAACCTTTTAATCATCGTCTCGATACTTTAAAGGTGATTTTGCCCCTGTTGAAGTAATGAAAACAAAAGCTAGTAGATATCAGTTTTCCTTTCGAAATTAAATTTCATTTGCTTTTTCTAAATAAAACTTGGTGGTGTTTTTTTGTAAACATATTGATTAAAAATAAATTAAATTGAAAATGAATAAACATTATTACACCTACATTTAACGGTGAGTTATT
This sequence comes from Erynnis tages, assembly GCA_905147235.1. Lineage (NCBI taxonomy): Eukaryota > Metazoa > Arthropoda > Insecta > Lepidoptera > Hesperiidae > Erynnis > Erynnis tages. Next base: position 12,762,862 of record LR990072.1, on the reverse strand, counting down.
TATGGTCAAGTCAATCTATGGATACATACATGAATCTCACAACTTTTTACGGTGCAAGAACTGAGTTGCGTGACTTGTGTTTTTTTTTCAAGTATTGTTTTTGATGGTATATCATTATTACTAAGCTAACATAAGAAATACCATCAAAATTAAAGGCTCAGAGCAATCAAAGACTGTAAGAGAAACAATAAAATGACTTACGCAATAACTTAAATACCGCAGGAAGGACCGTTGCAGACTTATTAGACACAACTGATACGCAGAACAACACAATGCCGCTTTACATCTCCAATCTTTATTATCTCATCGCCTAATGAGACTACTTCGCAACTTAGTGCCTTCAACTGACCAAGGCTAAGTCTAGCGGTCGTGTGTTCAACACTCTAATATGATAATACAGAGATGAAATTTAAGCTAATTCTGATTGGATAATGAAATTGTAAAATTTATTAATTTCACTATCGAAGCGAATTTGTCTCAAAAGATAAAAACCTTAAAATAGGAAAAAGTTAACAAAAACTAAAACTCGTCTACTTAAAATCACAGACTAAAGTTATTGAAGTAGAAAAATCGTCTCATCAACGCCACATTCGTTCAGTCTCAAGTGAATTTTCTTTAGATTTTTGGTAATCGAAACATCACGAACACTTACATTACATAGTGTTTTGTGTGGTATTCTTAAAATCTATCTCTCACTAAAACTCGAGAACAGCTAGACCGATTTTGGTCATTTTAGCTTTGAATTATGTTTGTTTAAGGAAGGTTTATACGGTGAGAGGTTTATAATCTGAAAATAATGGGAGGAAAATAGTAGAAATTTCTGTATTTGGTAGAAGTGTGCCGGGACAGTATTAGTTTATATCCGACAATGCAACTGTGGCTGGTCTCAAACCGGATGTAATTACTGGCGGAGGATCATCCCAAGCATCCTCCATAGCTTCGTCCGCGACGCCTCGTATCGCCGATCGATGTTCATTATTCCCCGCTTCGTTATTTATGCCATCATGCGAGTTATGCCACTCAATACCGATAGAGTGTGCAATTATTTTTAGTGGAAATAATGCAGAAGTTTCAGCGATAACAATAAGTAGGATGGTTTCAGTATTCTCTGGCCAACTCCCTTATTAACTAGAAGTGTCAGAAGAGATACGAGTTGTTATTCAATAGAAGGATTGAGTGCAATGATATTAAACAGCTTTTTTCACCTCAAGCAATTCTTATCAGTAACCAGGGAAGTGTTTACGGAAATAATTGTTTGTTGGTTTGATGATAAATTAAAACTTAAATTTACCCATATTACTACAAAACAACGTATCCTACATTCCACTCAAAATTTAACATCTACAGAAACTGACGTTAAATTACGTCGATTAGCAGCAATTATCCCTTTTACGTCACTGATGCCAATTTCACTACTGTACAATTTTATATAGACTTCATTGCACGCTAACTTTTATATCCGTCAGGATTTGTCGAAAACATCACGCCATGTCACGTTACTGACAGCCACTTTTATTATCGACTAGCCGTCGACCGGCGTAACTGAGTTCATTGGCTATGCACCCAGATTTATTCCACGTTAAACTACGAACAATTGATGTTTATCCGATCATTTTGTCAGTATTCGCGTTCTTTTTGTTTTGTTCCGTCGATGCGTCCAATTCGTTTCGAACGATTTGTTTTGTGTTTGTTTTGAATAGCAATTGAGGATGGAATTTGTCCTGGCGCCAGATTGTTTCAGAAAACCCATATTTAACCTTTGCCATTTTAGAAAGGCGACTAGACTATTTAAATTTAAATTTGAGCGTCTGTTTTTAAACAAAAAGTTTAGCAGTTAAGGCCAAATTAATAGAATAAAGAACTGAAATGCAATAAGTTGCAAATAACTACTTACAAGAAAATCACCTCGTCGACAAAATTTGCGCAATTTCCATGAACGAAGGTCTTATGTACGAGTATGTGTACTTCCAAAAACGATTGTTTAAATTATTACCTTGTATTTTACCACACAATCATTTAGTAGTTTTGTCAGTGTTTTGTCATAAAGGAATAGACGTAATAGGGCTTCGTGTTCAAACTTAAGCCTATAATTTCCTGTTGACTTAGGTAGGATGGCATCAACTACGAAATTTGTTGCATTTATACAATTTAGTTTATGGGAGTTTTTTAAGTGAAAACTTCTTTTAGCGCGGTACGCATATTTGTAGATGAGATAAAATGTTTGTACTCGCGACACCGTTACGAGACGCAGCTATATAGAAGCATATAGAAAGTCTAAGTAACTACGGTAACTGTCAAAAGGAAACATTCATAAACAAAATGCATCTAATTAGACGGAACTATGGAAACTGACAAAAGGAAACATTCATAAATAATAAGTGTATTTTGTTATAGAAAAAGCTAATATCGATAAAATAAGGTTTTTTCACATTAATATTACACGCTCTGCTTCCGTTATGTTCTCTTTCAAGGTCCAGTGAAAGTTATGGTAATGAACTCGTGTAACCTCTTACTGTGTAACCTGTTACTGGACTGACGACCTGAAGAACAGCGGAAAACCGTTGGATTCAGAGGGCCCAGGACCGGGTGGAGTTGTGTCGAGTAGGGGAGGCCCATGTCCAGCAGTGGACTGCCAAGGGCTGAAAGGAAGGAAGGAAGGAACCTCTTACTGTTGTAGATGTGTGAAGAAAACGAAATTTATTCCTAGTTTTGTGACAAAATCGGACATAATAAGCCATTGTTATCGCAAGTAGTAAAAAAAATCTTTACACTAAAATCTCACACTTACGACCATAAAACTCTCGCTCACAAACACCTAAGACAAACAAATTTAAAGATAAAAGATAAAATTACTCTTTCCGCGCTAATAATCAAGTTGACATTCCATAAAGTGGCCGTCACAAACTGAAAAACATTTTGAACCGGTTATTGGTAGAATGTTATTGTGGAAATGTACCCGTCCAAATGCAATAATCATTCATTGATGCGCACGGGTGTCTCCCTACATCACAGATAGGCTTGGAGCATACTCTTCCACGCTGCTCCAACGCGGATTGGTGGAGAAAAGGGTTAGTGGCCAGCCAGTGTTGAATGTTTTCAAACCCTTTACAGACTTCGGTCTTATCAAAGCAATATTGAATTATACGAATTAAGGTTCAAATTGTCTATTATTCCGCTTCAATATGGTACAATGTCTCATAAAGCAAAAAATCCTTTAGGCCTATAAATATAAAACTCGGGCCGTTAAGATGTACCTGAGATAAATCTTCGTACTAATGAAATTAGGCAAAAAGTCCAAGTTTCCTCGCTCTCCACGTTGGCTCAGTAACGATTGCATTAGCATGTTTTTGCAATTGATTATACAAATGACTTAATGCCCCACCATTTTGGGCCACACACGAACGCAGGTGGGTGGATTTTGAAAAATAAATAAGCGATATCAAATATATGCGTACAAAGTGCCAGAAGAGATTTTGATATATAGTTTGTATCTTATTTTTCTTCGGTGTTTGTATCTTATGTTTCATAGCAATTAACAGGAGCGATAATTCTGTTTTTAGAGCTTAACATTCTTATTCTTAAAGACATCTCTAATAATGTCACATAATCTATTTTTTTACCACCCCTTTTCCTTTATTCTAATTATCTAAGTGCTTATCTAACAGCCCGCATTAGAGCCAGCATGGTGGACTACGGCCTACATCCTTCTCATTGTGATAGGAGTCGCGTTGTTTCAATGGGTCACTAATGGGTTACAGACAGGCCTAAGTAGGACTTGTTATTTTCTACTGCAAGTTATTTTCAATTTAATTTTTTCTCATTTCCAGTTCTGCTATTAATATCGAACCAGCAATTACAATTTCATTATCATCGATGGCTGATATCGGAGCTTATCGCCGGAAGCAGGCTGTCGCTCCCCGACGTGATGGTTCAAATCAGAGAGAGTTATCTATTAATTAAAACGCGTCATTAACCGGAGCCGTGATATCGTCGCACCTGCGCTATACTCCATAAATGTACAGAGTATAGCAATATATGGGTATGGTCTTTCCCTATTGTAGAGTCTCATGATCGTTCAACATATTGATTGCGTTCAATTACGGCTAAATACATTCTTTACCAGCTGTCTACCCACCGTCGTCTTTCGGAGTGTGATGAAATAGGTGTGTTTTGGCATTTTTCAAAGATGTTTAATCGTTAATTAACCGCATCTGGCCAATCGGAGAAATGTAACCCAACTCGAGCGAATCAATACACGTCTGGGATTCTAATGATTTATTCCCCTTAACGTTAAGGCCAGTTTACATTGAACATGCGTGTGACATGAAATACGACAATTTGAGCATTATTAATTTTAGCAGTTTTCACCCCCGTCTGTCGCTTTGTTAGAGTTTTTGAAATTGCCTTCTAGTGTAATTAATCCACAAATTTCCCTGTTCTTTTCCAGTTCATCTTTCTCAAACTTAAGGTCTTACAGCGAGCTGACTATATACGCTTAATAATGACACTAAATTCATGTTTCTACGATGAATAGTTTTGTAGTTATTAAGGTCAGATGATAGACCAATTCCTTCGGTTTTCTAACACGGTAACCTATGTATGGTAAAGACTTTAAAGACGTTTCAAAAAATCCTGCGATAAGCCTCATTTATATAAATCAACGCAACGTTTGCTAGTGTGAATGCACCGTAACTCGCCGCACACGTCCCCCAGAGTGCACGGCGATTATTTATTACTTGATTTTTTCTTACATAAATTACTCATCTTTACAATGTAGGTGCCGCCGGCGGGACACAATGTATTATTAGTTGTCTCCGGTGGAAAAAGGACAAACTTTGCTTGGCATGTTAGGGTTCTGGAGGCAGACAGATCTAGCATGTCTAATTGAGGTATAAAATGTACCAATTATCATATAGGTGGTAAAATCATTGGGCTCTATACATACATATATGCTCGCCCGAAGAGGTTTATCAGTATGTAGCTCGTTCCTAGACTTTTTGGGTTTGCAGGCTTCACCACCAATATTATGGTATCATTCGTTTTCACTTACCTGAAACAATAAAATTAAGGTCACCCGTTAAAAAATAGTCCAAGATATCTGTTAGTGCAGTAGTGTCAATGTGTTAGTAACCGAGAATACTATGTTCCATCTTCAATTATACGAGTAAGAAGACTGGATAATTATCGCAAAAAGCATAATAAAACAATATGGTAATGAAAGTCAAAGTTTTTTCCACCGTCTGTACCGGTGACCTTGCCACACTAATTATGTAGAGACGTTATTAATTATTTATACTCCACTGGCACGATTATGATTACGTTTACGTCAAGTACGTTTTTTGTGGTAATAAGAAGATTTATTGTTAGTTCAACGCTTCGGTGAACGCATAATTATATTGGAACCTTATTAATATTATTAATTAAATTTAGACTTATTACAATATATCAACACGCAAACTAAAAATTGTATATAAATCAAACATACCATACTTTTCTGAGTTTGTTACCAAAATTACTTCTTGATAAAAGAATTATTTCTGGACGTTTTGTACTAGTAGTCATAAATTTAACTACTGCATCGAACGTTATAATGTACCCAAGTGGCGTAGTGGTTAAGACACAGTTGCTGTGCGCGGAAGGTCCTGGGTTGGATTCCCAACAGAGCAGAGATTTGAATGATGAATTTGAATTTCTGTTTCTGGTCTGGGTGTGTTCTTGTCTTGTGTCCATGACACCCACGACACAGGAAATCCTAGTGTGGGTCTATGAGTGTGAAGCGTTATTTATTTACCTGTGTGCCAAAATTCACCCACATCTGTTTCGCAGATTTTGCTTGAAAGAGTAACAAACGGAACGTAAGAGTATAAAGACAAGCGTAACTAGGACTATTTATGATAGTAGTATTAGCTTTATTATTTATTAGTCTAGGACTAGTAGCATTAGCTTTAGTATGAAAAGATGTTAGACAGACCGACATACTCGTGAGACATACGAGTACTAACAGTCTGACGCTTACTCTACGAATACTGTGACGATGGTGTTCATGTTCGATGCACTTATGTACAGTAGTCGCCACGAGTCGTGAGCGCAATCTTCATTGGTAGGTTCGATGTTGACTGCGCTGTTGGTTCACGCGATTGGTTCGTCAGTCAGCAGCGTACGTCGTCTATTGGTCTAGCGCGTTTTTTCAGCTGCTGTGCATTGGACGAAAGTTTATAATATCCCTACCACTTGTCATCTGTGCTCACGACTCATGACGAATGCTATACTAGTAAACTAAATCGGAATTCACTATTACACAACTTCCTTGCAGTGGCTCCGCAAACACGCGGAGCGGGCTCGCCGCTGCCAACAGACATGCCGATCAATTGTACAATTAGAACTGTGGCATGCGTTGATCGCGCCCTGATCGATTCATGTCATACCTGCATGGTTTAAATGCCTGGTGAATTTGTTGTTTGAAAATGATGGTTTGAAAATAACAGATGGTAGAGCCAAAGCAGCTCGACCGCGGCCTTTTAACCCATCAAAAAACAGAATGTTTTTTATGTCTTGTGTTTCGGATGTTATGATTGCCGGGGATACTTTTTAGAGGCGAAAATCTTAGTCCTCAAATGAGTAGCAAGGCACCCGCATGCAGCGTGTAGGATTTTTGTCTCCTTTTGAGGTTAGATGCGGCCACAAGACGACCTGAGTGGCGCAGTGGTTAAGACAGAGGTGCGCTGAGCGTAGAGTTGGGTTCGATTCCAACAGAGCAGAGATTTGAATGATGAATTTGAATTTCTGTTTCTGGTTTGGGTGTGTTTTGTTCTTGTCTTGTGTGTGTCCATGACACCCACGACACCGGAAATCCTAGTGTAGCTATGAGTGTGAAGCGTTATTTATTTATTTATTTATTAAAATTTATTAAACGTTTGTAGTGGAAACTTCTTGAGCAATGTGAATCGTCCGACTACGGTCTCGTCCTCATTGGATATCCCAAACCGACACAACCGACCGATCAACCAACGCGACTGGAACTGTCCCCAACTGGCAAAATGCACCGACTGCATTGACATGCGACAAATGGACACGGGGTAAGACTTAGATAAGATTGACTGGCTTTAGATTGACTGTCCTGTTGGTCTAGTGGTTAGCGACCATAACTACTACGCCAGATGTTGTGGGTTCGATTCCCACCCAGGACAAACATTTGTGTGATGAGCACAAGTGTTTGTTCTATGTTTGGGTTTAAATTATCTATATAAGTACTTATGTATTTAAAATATATATGTAGGTTTATCAGCTATCTGGTTACCTTAACAAAAGCTCACAGCTTACTTTGGGATCAGAAAGCCGTGTGTGAGTTGTCCCACAATATTCAGAATATTTAAATCCTACTTGAGTTTGAACGTGTCCATGGGTCGCATATACCATTGGACATCAGGTGGCAGCATGCTCGTTTGAACTCAGGTACAATAAAAACAAATAAACTTTCAAAGCTTAAAAACTTAATGGCGTACGAGGTTAAATTGCGGGGCATCAAGCTATACAGGGTGTTGCCAGTTGATGTGCAATAATAACAGGGTGATGTTCTGGTTTCGCGAGTTATTAATGCTTAAATGCGTCATTACCACAGTTTTACACGACCAATAAGTATGTGAGGATGAGGGGGTTTTTGTTTTCGAAATTTTTGTGTTATTTTTTATTCTCACGGTTTGTCTTTTTTTGGTTGATTTTAACCTTTTTATCTGTTGAAGGCTACTTTCGGCATTCCTTACTGAAGTGTTTTACCGATGCACTAATCCGTGTTGGAAATGCTTCATGTTCATAAAGCCTATGTCAGTGTGTGCAAGTAAGATCAATTTTAAATATGGAATCTGTATTTATACTTAACAGACTTTTTAAATTGAATTAAGTTAGTTTCAGAGACTTATTAAATTGGTTTTAAAATGGTTTTAGATTTCTTTCTACAAATTCACAAATTTGATTTAATTAACTGCTTTATTATTATAATAGTTAGTATCACTAACATTAATATACAAAATTGTAAAAAATCCTTCACGAAACTGGTAACAAAACTGTATCGCACACTACAAAAAAAAATTGACGAAAAATAAACGAAAAATAAAAAAATGCATTTTTAAAACGGTATCATAATTTTCTCATTAAAAGTATTAAAAGTAAGATGTTTGCAAACATGACCCGTATAAATAATCGATATCGCTCATAAATTTCCCGAGTTTACAAACTTTTATCAAAAAGCTGAATTTTGGCAGCCCGAGGGCAATAAATTTTGGAGACACACGATTTTTGAAGCACTCTGTCAAACAGTAATTGCAGTGGACACTTATAATATGAATGCAGTTCGTAATATTGTTTCATAAATGAATTTACTTTTCATACCTATTAATAGGATAACTTTATATAGGATGGTCCTATCTGAAACCTTATGTGGATGCGTTTCTTCTCATGACGTAAAGGTTGTTTGTCCAATAAGTTGATTGCAGGTCTCAAGTTACAGCAAGTCATTTTTAGATTAATAAACCGCGCAAAACTTTAAAGAAAGGGGATTCGTTTTGAGTAAGAGGCTTGTTCATAGTGGCATTTCGATTTGGGAAATATGGTTGCCGGAGATACTTTGAGGCGAACATCTTAGTCCTCATGAGTAGCAAAGCACATACAACTAACTTCAGACAGGATTTCTTCTCTATTTGAGATAAGACGTAGGTAGGTATCTATAGGCAGCAGTGATCATTTCACATCAGGTAGGCATGTCCGTTTGCAAACTTGGAACAGCAAATAACCCTCCTTCTGTCGCAGTCGGGTGAAAATGTAGGTAACCATACCTTCCTACCTACTTATATCTCTGTGACACACATTACGAATGAGAATTCACAGTCACACGTTAACGGGTTGTGTTGACGGATCCTACCGAGGTTATACGTAAGAAGATGCATTCCTTGTATGTATTTATTCGCAAATTGAAATAAGGTCTTATCGTCGACGATCGCGCGATCAACTGCTCAGAAACTAATCAGAAAAAGCTGTGTCTATACTGGAACCAAGTGCAAGCGGTAATGGCCCAGTGGCTAAGAATTCAGTCTCTAATTCTATAGGTCCGAGTTTGAATCTCAGGGGCGTCGACTTCTCTAAATTATATGCGTATTGCACAGTTAGGTAGTAACTATTTAGGTAATCTGTGAGTTAGGTAGCTGTCACTTGTTTTAACAGTGAAGGAAAACATCGCGAAGAAACCTGCATGCCTAAGAGTTCGCCATTGTGTTCATTATGTTCGGCCTACATCCCTCTCATTGTGGGAGGAGACGACTCTGTAGTGGGTCATTAATGGGTTACTGACCTGTTTGGAAGAGAGAAATCTTCAGGGGTCAGCTAGTCGGACGATAAATATCTTCGCTTATCGCGATGAGACAGATACCCACACAGGTCCAATGTCTCTCAGTCCTTCCATTTGTGTAAGTGGATTTCAGCAAAACTTGTTCCGTAACAACTTTTGCGTTTTCGTTCAAAATTTTTGGAAAGAACCGACTTACCGAATTACTTTACAGAGACAAACTTTGCTACTTTGCAAAAAACCTATTTATGTTTCTGTTTTCGGATGTAATTTTATTTGTAACGAACCCGCGACGTTGACGTTATAAAAGCAGTCGAGTTGACCTCTTGATTGTAATACATGAGTATACTACAACACTACAACAGGGTTTGGCTTCGTTGATTTTATAATTTGAAGCGCCCATAGCCCTGCTGCTCGAGTAGATCGCAAGCGATCGAAAAAGTTAGCAACGTCCGGCGCGGTCAGTATCTGATCCTGTAAGTCCCAAAAGATTGCGTGCCGATATCGTGTGACAACAAACCGTACGTCATGTACCGTTGATGGAACTCGGCACGACAAGGAATTTAATATCAATTCTATAAGGCACACGATAAATTGTCACGATATTTGACTTTTAAGCCTTTTTTGACTTTTTATCACGGCCACGACATTGCCGCGATACGAGTGTGAATGGTCATACAGAATCAGGGCCCAGGGCCCTGGATGGGTGACAGCTAGTGGCCGACGGTTGTGTCGGTTGTATGATAGCACTCGTTAAACTTTGTCGGAGACCCTAGGGGCGGTTCCGAAAGCATCCGACACGGCTCGCTCGGACACTAGCCCGTTTATTCCATCAATCCGCATCGGAGCGTGGTGGAGTACCGATGCTATATTATAGCATACAACACGTGATAAAATGTGTATTGAGCGGAGAGGTCTGTGCCCAAAAGTGGAACATAGAAGGGTTGTAGCCAACCCTTATTTAATTTCCTATGGTATATTTATATGATGTTCCCTATACGGATGTAGTACTTTTAACAACTGATTACAATACCTACTACAATTTTTTGCACATTTGGGATCATACTTAATTATTTGAATTATAAAGATATTGTTTTTTCATGTTATTAGATAAGTATCCATTATATTTAAATTAAATTTGTTCACATAAAATATAAGTAGATATTAATCATTCTATTGTTGCATTATTAATATGCAATTTGATGCAATTTATTACCAGAATGTACCTATAAAAGTAATTAATTTTTGTTATAAAATAACAAGCAGAGGAAGCGATTATACTAATGATATATTATAATTCAAGGTTTAGTAAATTAGTTACAAATTCTATTATTATCAAATCTCAAGGAAATATATTACGAAAAATTAAAATTCTAAATAACAATCAAATAATTATACAAACACCAACAGTGGTAGTAAAATAGTAACTGTAGTTTACCTACACAAATTAACTCATAATTAGGTATACTTACTTTGATGGTATAATATAATATTATTATGATATACGATTCTAGATTTCCATCTGAGTGGAAAGTTGACTAGAAATGACTACTTACAGTCAGTGCCGTTGTTCAGGAGAACAAATGCTGCCAGGCGCGGTGCGGGCGTGCAGCCTCCTTGCGCCGCGCGCGTAGTCGTGGCCGCATAGATTTTCTGTTTTGTTTTTTATTATTATTGATGCGCTTTTGTTATTTTTTCATTCGATCTTTAATATTTTTTCAATGACTACGATTTTCAATACTAAAATTATAATTATATATATTCTCAAGTTTACAACGAAGTTTTTATGTAAAACCGTACATGGTTTTTGGCGACCGTGACAACACGAAGAACTGCAATCTTCGGATTACAATACCTACAAGGATTCAAAGGGCGTGGTGTTTGGCGAGGATTACGATACAAGTTTGGCATTTTGGCGTTTTGAGGATTGGTGAAGCTGGTTTTCGACTTTGAAGCGGATCAACCTGCGAGCGCTATCTACACCTACTCCATCTTCTCAGCCATTCTACGGCTGACATCGTTCTCGCCACTCACAGCTGTTTCGAAGGTTTGCTTCGACTAAAGGTATTTAATTTTTTTGTTGTTTTGGCTTCATTACTATGACTGGCACAGACGATTTAAAAGATCTAAAGGCTAAGCGTGCGTCTATCAAAGGCAGGCTAACTACCTTCGAGAAATATGTAGAGGAGTTAAAATTATTACCTTGTATTACTAAGCTTAAAATCCAAGAAACAAGAACAAGATTAAGAAAGATAGAAAATCTTTTTGAGGAATATGATTTAGTCCAAACTAGTATCGAAGTTAAGCATGAGGCCTCAGAAAATCAGGTTGAGAGGGAGTCAAGCGAGGATAGGTTTTATAAATGTATTGCCGAGGCTAATCACTTAATAGAAAGTCACAATATAGAGATGGACACGCAAAGCTCTAGTTCTAATGCAATAGTTCAGAATTCGAATATTAAATTACCGCAAATAATTATACCTACGTTTTCGGGGGACGTTTCAAATTGGTTAGAGTTTCACGATACCTTTTCTTCGTTGATACATTACAACGACTCTATTGCAAGCATAAATAAGTATCAATATTTGAAGGGTGCTCTCACCGGTTCTGCGGCGTCTGTGATAGCTAGCCTCGAAATTTCTAACCTTAACTACGAAGTTGCCTGGAATCTTTTGTGTGATCGTTATAATGACAAACGTAAGCTAGTCTATACGCACCTTAAGGCTTTGCTCGATGTACCGAAGGATGTTTCTTTGCGTATTCTAGCCGATCACATTACAAAGCATTTGCGAGCGTTATCCAGTCTAGGTGAGAAAACCGAAAACTGGGACACATTAATTATTTTTCTTTTTTCCTCCAAATTAGATAGTGTTACGAGTTTAAAGTGGGAGGAATACAAGGGGTCTTTAACCGATTTACCTAATTTAGATAATTTTAATACTTTCCTGCGATTGAGAGCAGATGTTATCGAAGCAACAGGATTGGATAACAATCAAGACTATGAGCGGCAGCCATCGCGGCACCAGCCGCAGCTGCAGTCTAAGCAACAAACATCGTTCGTCTCTACTTCTTTTATAGGCGTTAAAAGATTTAAATGTTATGTTTGCAGTGGTGAACATTCAGTTTATCATTGTCCAAAGTTTTTAGCTATGTCCCCAGTAGACAGATTGAATTTTATTGTAAAACGAAGACATTGTATCAACTGTCTCTGTAGCGGACATCTTGCTCCACAATGTTTAATTTCATCTTGCAAAGTATGCAATCGAAGGCATAATTCACTTTTGCATTTTAATAAGTCCAACTATGAAAACAAAGAGATAAGTTCCAAGTTAAATATTGTATGTAATTCTAGTCAGTTGAATGAACCTTCACATAATCCAGGTAATTTTGTATCGCGTACTACTTACCCCAAAGAGGTACCCAATTTTCATGGAGGCGCAGTGGGAGTATCTACATGTCTAAAAAGCACTAGGTATCAGTGGCCTGCGCTGCAGTCTATTCGTTTTGGAGTGCACTGGCCTGATGTGAGGGTCCATCATTCAAATATTGATACAAATCCGAAGTCGAATAAATATTTTAACCGTCCAAGAATTAGAGCTCAGCTAGCAAATTAATTTTATCGAAATTTCAATGTTTTTCTATTAATATTTTTTATTTTTATTCATATTATTATATTTTATATTAGTTTAATTCATTTTGGCTTTTCATAGATTCACGTCTCGTCGAGGAAAGCTTCAGCGAGATAATTATAATTTATAACTAAGGCACCAACTATGCGTGCAAATCGTTTTGCTTTTTAATACAATGTCTCAGTTCTGTGTCAGATCTAGTTAATGAAGACATCAAATTTAGATAGAATTATATATATATGTACCTATGCTATAACGATTGGCGGGTTGTACGAAGCAGCTGTGAACTTAGCGATTTTTCATTTTATATGGGGAGTAGGTAGCGCATATTCATACACGAAGAAGTTTTAAATTATGTTGCCAATTCGAGGCTATTGTATGTTGAACTGAAAGTCTACGTTTTCAGATCTTAGTGGTCTTTATCATTTTACTCACTAAGTTACTACGAAGTTTGTCGTCGGAAGATCACTCATTAACGCAACTACCTGCCCATGATAATCCCAGTCGTTGTGGAAGATAAGCTCATTGAGCTAGCAACTTCGAGCAAGCAAGATATAAGTAAGACAGCACATGACAATGTGATGCAGCTATTCAAGATGCCTCAACGAATTAAATCTGCAAAGATCAATACTTACTCTACGGTTTACATACTCTACAATTTACAAGGCTCTGGTGGTGCTTGCTGCAGTGACCAAGACCATCAAGGGAATTGTTTGGCGGGCTATTAACTCGCCCTGCCTGTTTCATCAACGTTGAGAAGAAGTCAACAATAACTTCGTCATTCTTATGTGGAGGCGGAGATTGTTCAGGAGAACAAATGCTGCCAGGCGCGGTGCGGGCGTGCAGCCTCCTTGCGCCGCGCGCGTAGTCGTGGCCGCATAGATTTTCTGTTTTGTTTTTTATTATTATTGATGCGCTTTTGTTATTTTTTCATTCGATCTTTAATATTTTTTCAATGACTACGATTTTCAATACTAAAATTATAATTATATATATTCTCAAGTTTACAACGAAGTTTTTATGTAAAACCGTACAGCCGTAAGTATTCGTAAGGTAAACGTCAGTTATTAGTATGTCATCATGTATATCATTAATTGTCCGTTTGTCTGACATCCATACTAATGGCACACGATAACTATCTGAATACTTTGACGACAGTGTTCACTGTTCATGCTCGGGGCAGGTGGTCGAATGACTGTTACCCACTTTTTTTAAATTGAAAAACTGCCCACGATAAATTCCGTTTTACCTTTTCAAGATGTGATTTACATAATCGTTGCCATGGATACGGAGCGAGTGTCCACAAGCGATTGATTTATTTACACAATTAACGAACCTAGCCCTTAATATGGGATTGCATGAGACGACTCCATGACAGCACTTAGCTGACTAAGAAGAGTGCGCTAGGAAGACCAGGAAATTGGCAAGAACAGGATATCAATACAATTATTTCCTTAAAAAACTTATATTTAAAAAATATTTTATTATGTTATATCAGAAAATATATCAGAAAATTAAACCATACGCAGAGAAAGAAAAGAAAAAGTAAAGTAAAGAAAAGGAAATAAAGAAAAGAAACGTCACGTATCGCCCGCCTACTTTACACATCCACTTCTTATTTTCAGCCTTTCACGTGTCACATTTCATGGCTGAACATGAGCCTCCCTTAATCGATACCTAATACTCCACCCGATCTTAGACACTCTGAACTATCTCTCAATGTATTCTTTAAGTCATTAGTCCACCTAAAATTATTCTTACAGGCACAAGGACTGGTAAAGCGTCATTCAAAACTATCAATCTATCAATCGATGATATCAATATACAATAACGATTGCATTTGACTCAAACTACAATCTCTTAACAGAAATACGTCGCCTTACCAATATAGAGCTTTACATGACAAAACGATTGCTTTTAACCTAATCTACAGGTTCTTAACGTAAACACGAGTATGAACCTTAACATATATCACCTGTATAATGTTTGACGATACTTTAGACATAAAATAAATATATTTTGCTGGAATATGAAATTGTAACGCAGATGTTCCGTCTAAACAGTGGGCCTGGTCACATTACTTTCTAACAAACAATTAGAGGTTTTACCCTCGTAATTAAATTTACCTTCGCAATTAAAAGGGATAATTATAAGCGCATGGACTAATGGACCCGCGGCAAGATTTATAGAATTGCTATCCGAGCAAATTCTTTCGTTTGCAAGCTTTTTGCGATATTTCACGCTGATGTAACCAATTTAGTTACTTCGTATTTAATTGGTAGGGAGATAGGGAGATGGATTTTAATGGGTAGGTCAAATTATGGAGTATTCGCAGATAGCGCTAATTACGGGCATGCGTCTATAAGTCGGTTGATAGTTAGTGCAATTTGCATTTGCAATTAATGTTGCACTTTTATGGGAACGAATGCAGTGATGTTAACACGCAAGACTGATTGTAACTTTACTTCATTTGTCAGTAACCCGTTAATGACCCACTACAGGGTCGGGTCTCCTCTCACAATGATAGGGATGAAGACCTTAGTCCACTACGCTGGCCTAGTGCGTATTGGACTTCACATACCTTCAACATTGTTTTGGACTCTCAGGCATGCAGGTTTCCTCACGATGTTTCGTTTACCGTAACAGCAGGAGATATTTATTTTTTATAAAGCGCACATAATTTCTTACAGTCATGGTTCCTGACTATGACATAAACAAGAAACTTCACAGGAATTTGCGAGAAAAAAGAACGTAGTCTTTTTGGAACGGAACCAAAGACACGCGAATATAACTCCGATAATAATCCACCCTTGGCCAGATTTTTTCATCCTATAACACTACAAATCCCACATTTTAGCACGTCATAAACAATACGACATACTAAACGTGGTACTTGTGAGCGCCGGGTCCACTTGAAGACCGGTCTGGCACAACACTATGAAATTTGATGTCCATGAAATATATGTAAAGCGGTTTACGCACTAGCCGATGATATGATAGAGGCTATCGCCGTTAAATCGTATCGTTTGCAAAAATTGACAATTTATGGAAAAAATCACAGAAAACAAGGGCTTATTTTGTAAAAATGTCAAAAAAGTTAGTGTTGCAGAATACATTACTTTTGTGTAAACTGTTACTTTAGCATTGACCTATATTGCGCATTTGTTCGACTTTCACGCCTATGCGTCGTCCTTCCCGGGTTCGACTCCCAGCAACGCAGAAATGAGAATAATCGTTTTTCTGTTTCTAGTCGTTTTTGTCGTCTAAGTGACTCACTATAGCCTATAGCCTAAGACAGATTACACTGAGTCCCAAGCTTATCGAATAAACGGCACTCTAAACACAGTTTATGTCCAAGTATTAGAGTATGTATATGTAGTATAAGAATAAATCTTTATTCATTGAAAATAACTTACTTACATGTACAAAAGTAATACGAAGCCTCTGATTCCTGAAGAAGGCGACCAGTATAGTACAGGAAGCAGCTATCTTCTCCTCCTCAACAGAAAGATTTTTTTTATTTTTGTAGTATTTTTGCATACGGATTGTGCATACGAGCTTTAAGCTCAACACCGATAGACGACAAAAAAGCTAAGATATGAGTGTCGGCGATTATGCAAGCACGTTAATGCCTCAAAGTAAAGTATCTACTCGGAGGTTTCTGTACAAATAAAATTAGCTTAGAAATGTTGTTTAGAATAATTATAATTCTACTATTATTATAAATGCGAATGTTTGTGAGTATGGATGGATGTTTGTTTACGCAAAAACGGCTGAACAGATTTGGATGAAATTTGGTACACAGATAGATCATAACATGGATTAACATTTAGGATACTTTTATCCTCCTCTGCACCAAGTTCTAAAATCGACGCGGGCGAAGCCGCGGGCACAGTCTAGTTAAATTAGTAAAATTATAGAACTCAATATCGAGAAGTACCCTACCGTAGAGTGGCCTACACTCTTACGTTGAAGTCGTAGTAGTATTATAATGAAGTAGATTTCAACGTTCTTCCAAGAAACTTATTTCCATAAACAAACACTTAGCAATAAACATCGTTAAAAGGCAATAAACATTACACGTAGTGGTAACTTCAAGAGAATCATAGACGAGACGCTAGGAGATGTCAAGATGTGTTCCAAAAATAGACTGAACACATGTATAGAAACACGGGGTCTGATATAAGCAATGTATTGCTATACTGGTCGATGACTGCAGGCATCGTCCTGCCCTTAATCAATGTCTATTCAAAGTACTTTTAAGATACATGACTGCAAGTTAGTACCTAACTAACTTTAACCCAAAGTTACCCTCCCAACTTTCCTCTCCCTTGAAATCAAAATTTTCAACCTGTCTTACTTGTAGATAAAAAGATTGTAGAGAAAAAGATAGTGGAATAGCTTACGAGCGCGCGAATCACCACATATTAAATAGTCGTTGCAGACCATGGGATTTTGGCAAACAGTGATCTCACGCCAGGTTATCGTGGCTGGGAAGTGGCAGTTACGTCGGAGTTTTTTGTATGAACGCGACGTAGATAACTTCGAGCGTGATTCAGGATACCAGTGGACCCATCTATTAACGAGTGGCGAAAGTCGTCGCGAGAAGAAGAGCATCGCCACATAACAATATCACAACAATTCGGACAGCTATGGTTGAATCTCTTTTTTTGTGTTGCAGTACATGGAGAGGTCTCTAGTCACAAGGGAGGAGGCCTAAAGCAAACTCCAAAGACACAGACGAAAGTTAAGGAACAGCTCTACAGGTATGAATGGTTAGTTTTAATTTCTGGTGAGGGTGTGTGTGTTCTTTTCCTCGTGCATGACGATCATCAGTAGTGGTTACTTTCCATGCCAGCGTCTAGTCCAAAAGTACATAAAACTACGTCCAAAGGACCGTCTCAAAAAGTCCAATGTTCATAGCACACGTTAGTGAAGTTTATGTTTTTAAACAATCTTAGATACCAAGACAGAAATCCTTAGTTAATTTGAAAATTACACTAACATCAGTGGCAGATGTTTTCCAAAAATAAACATGAGTAGATTGAGCGGAAAAAAAGACCTTTGATAGAACCTACAGCATGCCGCTCAAGTGCACGATACAAATATGAAATTAGCTGTGAATTTTTCTATCCCAGGTACTGTCGTCAGCAAAAGAAGTCTAATACAAGTAATACATTTTTGTTTTTACCCGACTGCGACAGAAGAAGGGTTATGGTTTTCGAGTGTATGTATGTTTGTTTGTATGTTTCTTTGGCACGCTCTGGAGCCTAAAAGGCTTGATGGATTTTAGCTTGAGAGGTGTCGTTGGATTCGTCTCAATCGTAAGACTGATATACTTAAAATATAATATAGTCGTTTAATTTGTCTCTAAAAGTCAGTCATTTTGTTTTTTGGATTTTTTATGTACCCAGTGTCACCCTCACTCGAAAAACATAACCCTTCTACTTTTTACGTTTAAATTTTTTACGTCTTAACATACATTACCCACTTTTCTTACCGACAGTACGTATCTTGTTCGATTCCCATCCATCTGGTTGGCCTCAACTGAACTTACCTGCAATGAAAAAAATGAAAAACATGAGTTTTTTTTTACAACAAGGCGCAATGTGATATAAAGTTACACGGGGTTTGGTTAGCAGCTGCATTTGATATAGCGAATATTTTTATGTAAATTTATACAGCTAGATTAAAGCGACTATGAACGACGCGTATAAGTTAGTTGGTAATTATATCTACACAAACATGAGTTTTAACCTGTCTGTCCATATTGGAATCTCAAAAAATGTTTCACATCATCAAATCAATTTCTAATATCTATGTATATAATATGTTGATCCCGAATAGAAGAAGATATATTAATAACAGTCTCAATAGAATAGGTGGTAGAAATACTTTATTTCGCTTAGATAAGTTGCTACCTTCTAAATTACCAGTAAGGGTAGGTTCCATTACTTTCTTCATGACAAAATTGTGTGGGAATCAAACCCAATAATTTCAAATTAAGGAGCCAGAATCGCTACCCCTACACCAACATATCAGTACTCGAAACTCGACGTGGATTAGTACGAGATTCCGGATATCTTCAGATTAATCCCAAGATACGCAAGATCAAGTAAATGAATCAAGAGTTGCATCGTTACTATTTACCAGATAGCATCTTGGTCACTGATGGCTTAAGTGCTTACATGCACTAAAACCGGACAGAGCTGTTGGCGACATAAAATCGCACACAAATAGACAGACGCGTATTTTACGTATATTAATAAAAACGCGGTGATTGAGAGCGGTGATAGTGGCTTAGAATTCGACCTCGAATCGAGGGGTCCGGGTTCGAATCCCAGTGGCACGCACCAATGACTTTGTAAAAAAGTTATGTGCGATTTATAAAATTAAATATCACCTGCTGTTACGGTGAAGGAAAACATCGTGAGAAAACCTGCATGCCTAGGAGTTACAAAAAAAATGTTCTCAAAGGCATGTGAAGTCCACCAACCCGCAGCGTGGTGGACTAAGGCCTCATCCCTCTCATTGTGAGAGGAGACCCGACCCTGTAGTGGGTCATTAATGGGTTACTGACAATAAAAACGCTCTTTTTGGTTAAGGGCTAAAATATAAAATATAGACAAACCTCTTGACAAACGATAAGGCCCTTTTATTTAAGGTTAGGATGAAAGGGCGGAAGATTACAAAATATTCCCAACCCAACTTACTGTTGGGGAGATAGCCGAAAGACTAAGAATTCCGCTACTTAAATTAAATATCCCCCTGCACCATGAGAACAGTATCACAGTGACGGAAAAAAACATGAAAAAACCTATGTTGGTTTTTTGAGAGAGACCTGAGAGATATTCTCAGGTATGTCAGGTAGGTTAGACGTTTTCAAAGGCATGAAAAGTCCATCAACCTGCCCGTCAATGGTGGACTGAGGCCTACACCCTTCTCATTGTGAGGGGAGACCCGACCCAGTGTGACATTAATGCGTTACAAGCGGTTAGCGCCAGAAACCAGCGCCTAACTAAAACAAAATTTATTGGTTTTGCTTAAACGCTGGTAGAGACAGAGAGTATTTGGCCACAAAAACCAAAGTTATGTAGCGAAATATCTAATCTCCTACAAATTAATAGCAAAATTCGTCTAGATATCTACCCAACCAAATCCACCCAACCGAAACATCGAAGATAGACCAACAGCGAGAGACAAAAATGTTTGTAGAGGACAACTGTCTTATAGATTAACAGCAAAATTTGTGTAGATAAAGACTAAAAACTGCGAACATAAAAAGTTAACCGTTGAAGCTCACGTCATGTTGACGGTCCCGAGTTAATATGATCACGGGAGACATCTCCAGCGGCGGGATCAAGCTCTCGTGCGCTTGGAGTGCTATCTTAAAACAGAGCTGACGCTTTCGTAGAGACGACATAAACTGGCTGGCCTGTTGGTCTAGTGGTTAGCGACCCTAACTACTACGCCGGAGGTCGTGGGTTCGATTCCCACCCAGGACAAATATTTGTGTGATGAGCACAAGTGTTTGTTCGGTGTCTGGGTGTAAATTATCTACGTATAAGTATGTATTTAAAAATATATATGTATGTTTATCAGCTATCTGGTTACCATAACACAAGCTCACAGCTTACTTGGGGATCAGAAAGCCATGTGTGAGTTGCAAAGAAAGAAAGAAAAAAAAACTTTTAAAACGGAGGAAAATTCATTTTTCTTCTAATTTTTGTCTTTTCCTTTATGATTTTATTTAACAAAAATCACATTCACAGGAATAAGAAGATGAACACATAAACTGTTTTACTTGCGCATTTATAACA
This sequence comes from Erynnis tages, assembly GCA_905147235.1. NCBI lineage: Eukaryota > Metazoa > Arthropoda > Insecta > Lepidoptera > Hesperiidae > Erynnis > Erynnis tages. The sequence continues at coordinate 12,742,079 of LR990072.1, read as the reverse complement.
TCAATAAGAAAGATAAGGAAATTTATTGTATTTTCTTATTCTTTGTCGCAATAATAAAAGATGATTTGTGGTCGCGCGTTACCGTTGAGTTATTCCCGATAGATGCAATAAATCACACAGTCAAAGCTTGAGGTGTCACTCATAAACAAGAAGCGGGGGCCTATTTATAGTATGTATAAATAACCATATGTATAGGGCTGCTACTAGTATAAATATCTATGGAAATTAATCGTGTTGATAATCCAAAAATATGTCTTGGCTAAAAAAGTAAAATCTACCCATATCTATTTACAATTTGTATATTGTATACATTTACTATCAATTAACATGGTCTTGGTGATAAGAATGCTGGCAGCATTATCTCAACCGCAAGCGGTGCTATGTTTAAGGTTTCCAAATTTTTGAAATCATCGCTAATAAATTTTGGACACTTTACAAAAAGCAAAATTTGGTTGAAATCTTCATTCTCGACTTGACATTCGATTTGTGACGTAAAGCTTCTCTTATTCGTCACATTTGATGTAAACACTAAACAGTGTAAACACCCTTGTTTTATGACGTAACGTGAATATGAAAACACAATTAAAAATCTCATAGATATACCCAGATATAAAGGATAGATATAAAACTTCGTTCCCTTTTGAAGTGAGTTATTTAAAATTGTGTGAGCTGACAACCCTACAGAGCCGGTGTGTGTGTCCGTATTTTCATATGTCAATATGTACTGTATATGGCAATGGCAGGTGCAAGCGCGTCGGGCAAATATATGTTTTACTTGCATTCTCGCTGGTCAAGGTTTTTTTGTCATTTTAAATTTTGGCTTGAAGTAACTTTTCATGCCATTACTACGTATTATTAGCTTCGTTTGCCATTATTAACAATCAGACACGAATCAAACGGTACCTACACCAGACTAGTAAATCTAATTCGTGGCGCACAACCAAAAAAGCGCGTTAGAGAACAAGTGTTGTCTAGACAACGCGTCCGATGCGCCAAATAGGTCGTTCGAGCACTATTAGCGTAGTCGACAACCGACGTGACCAGAGTTCGTTGCCAGGCGGCGTGTAACCAAACTATGACGGATAACAAATAGTAAATAAAAGTATGTGAAACCTGTTAAAACACCCATGACCCGCTGCACAATAGCAGTTACAAAAGCCCTCATCCAACGACTACATAGCCAAATAGACGCCTCATGGTGGGCGAACGCTTTCCGACGACACATTACTTATAAGTTATAACTCTTAAGTCTCATCCACAGGATAAAGAGCGCGAAATCTATACTATTACCGACCACTACGTTCACCTCTGTCAGTAGGAAGGAACATGGCTGTTAAATATATAAATGCTGTCCGGTAAATGCTAGTGGATTAAGAGGCACTAATGTCAGTTATAAAATTAAATATCACCTGCTGTTACGGTGAAGGAAAACATCGTGAGGAAACCTGCATGCCTGAGAGTTCACAAAAAAAAATGTTCTCAAAGGCATGTGAAGCCCACCAACCCGCAGTAGGCCAGCGTGGTGGACTGAGGCCTACATCCCTCTCATTGTGAGAGGAGACCCGACCCTGTAGTGGGTCATTAATGGGTTTAAACAACAATGTCAGTTAATTGGCCAGCCAGCTAAGTATTTGAATTTGAAATTGAACTAAAACAACATTTGCATCGAGTAAACTGCATGCCCTGATAATATGTAGGTAGGTAGGCGTAAAATATATTTCAGGCATTCACTATCCTGAATCGCACACGACGCCAAAGTACCGTATCTCAACCCATACGGTTTATACCTACGGTATAATTATACCTACATACCTACTGTATAAAATAAAAGAGACAAAAATTCGCCGAAGCCCTATAAGGTACCTGCACCACTTAAAATAGCCACATATCAAGCTAGAAGCGTGAGAAGCGAGTCTCTATTTTTTCCTCCATAATTTGTCGTAGAGACAGACGGCCCCCGGGAATGCCATCCATCTCACTATAGCTCAGCGGAGGTCAACATACGGCTCGCTTTGAGATCTTTGTATCAACTAGCTACTGCACGTGACTTCGTCTGCGAAAATGGTGAAAACTTTTCATGACTGTACGTAGTGTGGACTTTATAAGTTGTTTAGAGAGCAACTAAAATAGCCTGAGTAAATCTAAGTTACAAATTGTTTGTGTACATGTATACACAATAAATGTCATAAACTAAATCCAGATCGATCGGCCTATGTCCAGCATTGGACATATATTGGCTGATAGAAGGAAGGAAGGAAATGAAGGTCCGGGTTCGAATACCAGTGGCACGCATCTCTCATCACGAGTCTCTTAAAAGTTATGTGCGCGTTATAGAAGTAGGTAAATTTCAACTGCTGTAACGTTGAAAGAAAACATCGTGAGGAAACCAAAATGTTCTCAAAGGCGTTTGAGGTCCACCAAAACGCACTGGGCCAGCGTGGAATTTTAGAAATATATTAAAAGAAATTAATTATATTCATTATAGTCAATTATAAATTATTATGATTAATATTATTTATTGATCTTAATATTATCGATTATTGCGAATAATTTAATTTTTTTAATTATCAATTATGTTTAATTACTGCAATTGGTTTTGCCGTTGTAAATAATGTTATATAATAAATCATCAAATAAATAGTCTTGACTCCCTCTCTTGCAACAAAACGAGTTTTTTTTAATTTAAGACTTTGAGAAGCCCTGTTATAAAATGTAACCAGTTCGTTTATTGTATAAGACATTATGAGCACAGTTATAATTACGTAAGGAATAAGGAGTTGCACTCTAGTCATAATAGATATGGTGGCCGCTATCTTATTATATGTCCCACAGTCCCACTGTGAGACACAGGTTTTTACCTAAAACAGGAGGCCTGGAGTGAAGATGACATGATCACTTCTCTATGCAGTGCTAATGCCGTATTTAATTCATAGATAGTAGTGCCGGAAATACTGTTTTAGAGGCTAGCATCGTAGTTCCTATGACGTAGCGACACACCCGTCGTATCATGCACTTAATCTGTCTAATATCATAAAAAGATACATTGCTGTTTTTGACAACTCTATAAACCACGTCTCTTTAAGCGAAACACGCCCTTTACGACGGATTATGAAAGCATTAATAAACCTGTATAGTAATGTACTTATAGTAGGTCTAACTTCAAAAAAATTTCCCTCTCTCTGTGTATTACTACTTAAAATAAACAAAATTATACGTAGAACAGAGAGATGAACTCTGTAAACACAGCTTTTATACTTGGTATATTTACTGTTGTGTGAAAACAAAAACCAATCGGTCAATGTCAACTAGTACCATAATATTATTATCACGCCACATCGTACAACCAGTTTTCAGTGACGCAAGAGTCTGACGCAAGAGCAGTCTGATCTGAACCGATGCGGCTGCGGCATGCGTTATGCGCCGGTTGGATCTAGCATCGAAAACAAAAGAAAAGCGCCTTTTAGGCCATCTTGAATCTTGAAGCAGAATGTTCTTCAGGTTGTGCGTTTTGGTTACCGGAATATTTATTTGAGGCGACCATAACCGCGTTATAGCGAAACCGCTGAGTTTCGCCACCGTTTGTCCTTTGTAATAAGGGCGAAAAATTCAAGCATTTCGCGATGTCGCGCGCATTTCGCGATGTCGCGGCGGAGGTGTGCTACCAGCGGCGATACTCATAGTAGTAGTAAGACTCATAAGTAGCAACAGAATCGTCCGCAAGCTAATTTGTTGGAAGCAGGTTTTCACGATGTTTTCCTTCACCGTTACAGCGGGTGATTCACACCGCTAAACGTTAACGTAAAGTCACGTTCGTTCGATCCATTCGAACGTTACGTCCAATAACATATTATTATTATTGGGTATGGAGTCCTACTGAAGTTTTGAACCCGGACACCTCAAGTAAGAGACCGAATTCTTAGCCACTGGGCTATTACCGCAAACAGCTCACTAGTATTTTAATATTTTATCATTTTTCATTCTTCGACAAAACGCAACGTATGAGTTGGCGACTTGCCAAGTCGTCAGCTGGTAGTCTGGTACCTCGGAGACGTAGATTACACCGCAGTCTTGAACGTACCGCTAACTCTCACACCTACTCGTATATTATTATTACTACAGTGAAGTGAGATATGGCAAACTTAATGATTAGGCCACACTTAGTTTTAACGCGTTTTCGTATGAATACACGCACGACCCCTACCTCAGTACGATGGGAGCGCTTACGTACGATTTAGTATACATACATATAAAGATACATACATCACAGCCAAACACATAGCCCTCCATTCTACTCAATTCAATTTATTCGCAGGAAAAGAAATGAATTGAGCAAAATGAAGATTGTGCTTCGCCATAATCGGGTAAAAATGGACCCAAGGTAGCTGAAGCGTTAAATAGTAAAATAAATGTCAGATATTGTTATAATATAATCTGTTAAGGCCATAAGATGACATTATGAACAGATAAAAACATTTATTTTGGTTCAATTGCCAACATAATAAAACGGCAATGAAACCGGCACTATGGTATTTATTGAAAATTTCATACGTTCCATTAACGGCGCGATAAAAACGACAAATATTTATTGAAAAGTCCGGTGCCATCGCGATACTAATACTACTATACTAAAGTCCATTTGATGGCTATCAATTGGTTTTAACTTTTCATGCAAATATAGCGTTCGATCTGAAATCGACTCCATGAGGGGTTATGACCTCTCATAACCCCTCCCGATGGAAAACTGCAAGGGATACGGGAGCTATCGCGTGTGACCGCGTGTCACACATCAAGCGATTACAAGAGAAAGATAATTGTACAGTTTCACCATTTTCTAAAAAAGTGCCACATGGCATTAAGTTCGCCCATTTTGTTTCTTAGTTTGAGTTGTCAATTAATTAGTTGTCAATTAATTAATCAAGTAATTAAGAAAATCCTTGATGATAATAAGCTAAAAATGTATCCACTATTTTTTTCCGTTTCTCAGAAACTAAGCAAGGATATCTTCCCAAAAATCTGGTAAATACCCATCAGGTTCTACCCTGACCTACAAGTGTTATGTTGATACAATAGAAGATTATATTAGCAGCTTTCATTCGTTACATATCGGATACTTAATCTTACCTAGATTAAGTATTCTACTACTACTAGCTGTAGTAGTAGTAGTACTAACTGTAGCAACTGGCTGTAAGGATAGTCTTATTTCCTAGAAGAACTTGAATGAATTTAAATTTAAAATTAAAAACCAATTATTTATTTATTGTTTATAAAAGAAATATTGCTATTGAAAGTAGCCATTTGTTTTGATGTCCGGTTCTCGTCTAACGCTCCTAGTGAAGCAAATACCCACGTGTACAGCCTTTTCCCTTATTTGAATAAGCAATTTAATATCGCTTCGATGATTGCTCAGGAAAAATAGATCACAATCGCTTTATTCGAACGCAAATAAGTATCAAAATCATTTGACGTATTATATAAACGTTCCATTGATTATGGAGAAGTTGTGAATTGGTATTTGAAAACCGAAGGAATAAAGTATTAATGACATACATGGTTCAACGCTCCAAAATTATAGCTGAAATAAATGAGTACCTATTTGATTCATGATCTCACGTCTCCAAAGATAATAGGTTAACAATCTTTATTAAACTACGATTATCAAAGTCTAAAGCACATAACCATAACTTTGTTAACGAAATGAATCCAATTTAAAACGAGGAAATAAAAAATTTACGAAATGAAATGTCCCATCGCGAGGCAGCAAAAACGAAAAAAATCCACACAAAAAAAAAGCAAACCAAAAAAGGAATAAAGGCAAAAGCGCCGCTTACGACCCTTTCTCGTCTGTACACTCGATATATAAACATAAAAGTATTGCACGACCAAATACGGGAGGCGGCAGGTGTCTTCCATAGTTATGGATACAGGCTCGAATTACAATCGGGCGGTTAATAACGTCGTATTTGGCTGTAGCGGATTCATTTAGGACTTTTACGAGGACCGAAGACGTATATCGGTTGTCGAATATAAAATTCGAAATAAGAATTCGGAGAGCTCGAGACGAGATCGTCCAATTCGATTCGGCAAAGGTTTTTGAACCATCGCGATAAAGTCCGTACATTTCGCCGTATAATGGAGTAAAAGTTACAGCCTTATAAATGTTTTATTACAACGCAGATTATACAATTTCGACGTACCGCCGAGTAATCATCCAGGCTTCTTAGCAATTTATTTTCAGTACCTACGTCTCGGTGAGACGCTGTTCTTCCAAACTTTCATACGAATCACGGTTGTTCCAGCACATCTACTCGTTGAAAACTTTATGCGTAACTTAAATGAGCTCACCGTCTGAATCTTTCCCTGCATTCGTACGCTAAGAAATCACGAAACTGTTTTCACCAGGGTACTGAATTTGTATGACCATTCACACTCGTATCGCGGTAATGTCGTGATAAAAAGTCAAAAAAGGCTTAAAAGTCAAATATCGTGACAATCTATTGTGTGCCTTATAGAATAGACATTAAGGTTCCTCGTCGTGCCGAGTTCATGAAATGACGTACGGTTTGATGTCACATGATATCGGCACGAAATCTTTTGGTTCATACAGAATCAGGACCCAGTGGCCGTTGCGGTTGCGGGCCCGCAGCTCCCAAGAATGCAAATACGTACAATACAAAACCTAATTAGAAAAGACAATGATAACTAAACTGTAAATAAAGAAAATACTAAGTAGGTAAATATGTATTACGAAACACAAAGTTATTAATATAAATTGAATGAATGATAAAAGTGATTCAATATTACATTTCTATCCAAAGTAAACAAAAGTACAGAATTTCCACAAAATTACTTATTGGAAAGAGAACTAATATTACGAAATATGAAGCTTACCTAATATTTTATAAGGTCCTTTCAGCTACGCCTATATATTTGTTCGAGTATTATACTCTATAAGGTGGTGTTATTACAGAAAATATCACAAAAATATATCTGAAAGGACCCGTACCAATTCTTAGCAAACTTAATAAATTCGATAATACATATATTTGGCTTTTCTACGTCGACTACGGTTATGTTTGGGAATCGTGCCCGATTTTATGTGCCCAATAACATGTGGAATAAACAACATCCCAACGTGGACTTTTATTATCTCGCCACACCGACAGCATCTTAAATGTCATAACGTTATGGAGTAAACTTTATAACTTTACTAGCTGTGCCCGTGACTTCGTCCGCGTGGAACTCCAAAACAAAAGTAAAGGCTTAAGTTAATTCTTATTACGTCAGCTTTCTGCCAGTGAAAGTCCCGTCAAAATCGGTCCAGCCGTTCTAGATATTCCAGATTAAAATTGTAAAAAAATACATATTATTATGCATTAAGTTAAAAGCGGTTATTTGAATATTACAAACAGACACTCCCGTTTTATTTATTTGTATAGATAATATGTGGAGTAAACAACATCCCGACGTGGTCTTTAGTGTTATTGTTCGACACACCGACGGAATCTAAGATCTCGTTACGTTTTTGAGTAAACTTTACAACTTCATCATTGCGATGAACCAATATTCTTTTTAAATTATAATTTAACTCCTCCACAATAAAGCATTGTCGACGTTCAGGTTCACCATTAGTTGAGTTGCGAGTTTGTATTTGACTTAAAAACAGATTTTACTTAAATTGGTATCTTCTCTAGAATTGACTGATCTCACATCACCTACCCTTTAAACTTGCTATATTCTTATTATCCAGTCACTCGTGTAATAAAATATTGTTAACACTAAGAAAATAGAAACACCTAAGAAAGAAGTAGAGAAAACGTAAAGAATCCCGCAAAGCTCCACAACCCTATGAAAAGCACGTGAGAGGCAATAATGGACATTGACCTGAACCAAAAAAAATCTATGGTAAGACGAACATTGATGGTGAGAAATGTCTGTCAAGCTGTCAATCATCAGGTAGCAAGTAGGTCATTGCCTTACACCTTCCACGGCCATAAACTTTTGGCAAGATCAACTGCCAATTCTTCAAACGAGTATTCTCGGGCCTACATTCTGGAAATTCAGAAAAATGACGAAATTAACCAAATCACTAAAACTAACACAATCCATGAAAACTGAGAGCGACAAAGGAAATATATTTATCTCATTCATTTACATAACCCAATTGAATCCAGAAGCGCTTGCCAAAAGTAAGAAAGAGATGGTGAACTTACAATAGACCGTTATAGATTTACTATTGACACGGTTTAGTATGCACTCACGGCTAACCACTAACGGCGAACACAAACAGTGCGGACTCCACACATGTCTGTTGACGCCATGTTGACGCAAGCAACGCAAAGGCGCCGATTGTTTTACTATTCTGTTTAAGTTGAGCGATTTAATTGAAATCGAACGGTAGGATGGTTGTTAACAAACGGTACGTGACTGTCGATCAAACAGATTGAATCCCTGATTCTCAAAGAAGTTGTGATTGATGCTATAACCCTGTGAAAAAGGAATCAAAATGAAGATAGATTTTGAAAACGATTATCACAATTCATTTTAGGTTTTAACAGTCTCATCCATTAACTTTTATTTGTAAATAATACAAATTGTCAAGTATATACATATATTTACAAAAAACATCCAGCAACAAGTTATTAGCAAATAGCATAAACTCGTCCTAAAATGCTTCTATATTTTATAGGAGTTTTGATTATTCAGAAGCTATTGTTTTATACTGCTGTTTTGAGTTTCATCGGACCTTCAGTAGCCTTTACAATATGATGTAATTAACATAAATCTCTGGCATTTGTTATTACTGCAAATATATGCAGTGTTGCACGCCACATCGTTACGAAATACCGACATACATATATGAAAACTGGTATATTATTTAAATATTTGGTATCGCATTCAGTGGATTTGTAATTCAAGTTTTAAGAGCTACTTAAAATGCATAATATGATAAGAAGTAATTTTTAATTGAAATACTAATTGTTACATTGAAAAATATAAAGATACATAGAAGGAAGTATTAAATTGCGGCAGGTCAAAGAATGCACTAAAGGCTTTATTATGGTCAGGCAATAACTCACTTTATACTTAGATGCTAGTAATATTTCCACAGGAGATATAATTATTCAGTTAGTTACCGCTCGAGTCATAAACTCATAACTCTCAAACGGTCTTTGCAGCCTGTGATTATAATATTTCATGCAAACGGCCCACACGACGATATGAATATGATAATACTATGAGTTATGGTAATAATAATGGGGGTAGATTATGTAAAAGCGGAGAAGGTTAAGAGGTAAGACCTGAATGGCCATGTTTAAGAACGCAGTCAGTAAAGTAAACATGGATTTAAAATACCAAACGGAAGACATTAAATTATAGTATGGCGTCAATAAAGTATCCGTTTACGTTAATTTTATTGGGACTCATTCGAGTGGAAATGTTCATGGAGATTTGAATACCGAATATGGTGATTATATTTTAAAACTGGAAAGGGTGTAGCTTGAAGAAACTAGATCTTTAAACATCAAGAAAATGCAAGTCAAAAATTATGATGCAGTTTTGAAAAACACTGATACAATTTTATAAATGAGTAACAATTTATTGTCTTCAGAAGTTCCTCCTTTTCTTAATGAAGTATGTTCTAACTACGTGGAAAGATTCATCAATTCAATAATGCCATAATCCTATGCACAATTTTATAATTTGGATTCCTATATTTTTGGCTCGTAGTATTTCGTTGATTTGCTTTAAAATCTAACATACAATGATCATAACAGGCATTAAAAATGCGAAACGGCTATGGGGTTACAGTTCGATGAAAATAACAAGGACAACCTTTGTCTTTATCACACAGCGCAATAATCCTCCTAAAGAAGCAGATAATAGGCACCATAAGAGCGATACGTGGATGTAGAAGACGTGCAAAATGATTCATTGACAAGTACCTACTGTACTTTCATCGGTGTGAACTAATAGATATCACTGTGGGCTGTGGATGAACTAAAACTGGAGGTATAAGCTGTGAACTATCGTACTTAATGTCGCGTCGTCAGGATGGTGGGGTTCGTAAAAACAGCAGTTGGTTCAAGTACTTTATTTAACGTCCACACAATGAATTACCACTCTTTATATACAGCCTAACACGTATGTATACACTTAAACTAAACGCACTTAACTCACTCACTAAGTCGCAGTAGTATCGCTGGTTATCGCCTGGATACTCCGATCGCTGATCAAGGAATGAATGAATCACAATGCCCGCCACGCATCTATTTATACCCGTAAGACAGATATACTAGAAAGTTCTGGAACGATCCCGAACATTATAGACTAGAGTAGAAGGTACTAAAGTTGTAAACAACATGCTATTTTGAACCTTAACGTATTAGACATAGGGTTGAGATTACATTACGAGGTTATGTACGCGGCCATTCAAGGTCATGTATGTACTTGTCAGCGACGGTCGGCAAACTCGCCGTGTTATGTATTTCTCGAATCTTCCAGCTGTCTCGCGTAACATTTAAATCTAAAACTGATGACGAAATTGTGTGACCGAGCTACAAAAATCCTCACATTTAATCATCTTGACTATTCATTAAATTTAATATCATCCAAAATAAACAGGAAATACGATCAAACAAACAAATGTACTAAAGACCCGTGTTAACATTATCCTCCACCTGGTACGGAGAATTCTGTTTGAATTATACCAATCTAATTTCCAATGCCGGTAGCGTCCTCGCTCAGCCAATACTATCAAGTAGGATTAACTCGTCAGCTCATAGTATCTTTCGTATCTCCATTTCGTCATGTTGCTTGGCTACTTATAATTCTTGCAGGATTATAGAGGCATTGTTTCCTTACCTCTGGATATTGAGCCCAGTAAATAAGAAGCCTAATTAGATTTTGGACTGTAGGTAAGATTATAGGTAAATACCCGCAGCAGGAATATTTGGAAAACCCAAAAGTGCTCGTCTATTTAATAAAATATAATTTAGTGTTCTTTAGGTTTTACGTAATTAGTTTCTGGACTGTAATATTAAAAGTAATGCCTGCAGCACAAATTAAAATAATTTGGAAAACTCAAAAAGGCACGTCAATTTAATAAATAATTTAATGTTCTTTAGGTTTTAAATGCGTTTAAAAAGCATGATCATCTTTTAAAAAGTTGCTAAATAAATATAAAGTTAGTGAATAAACTGGTCCTTATTTTTATTTTTTGCTGTTTTATTAAATAACCAAATATTTTGAAGACCAATTTCTTCTACTTGATTTGCTTTAATTACATACAGTAAGAACTTGAGCGGCCTAGCTCTTCAAAAAAGTTTTGATAGTTAGAAGGCCAAACTTTTTTCAAACGTGCCGTATGATTAAAAATCCCGGTAGAAATCTATATCGTTTTACTGAAGCGTGTACGCTCGGAGTTCTATAATTAGATTTATGCTCGGTATCGTAAAGTTCTCGTACGAGTACGATTGATAGAATGTCGAGTAACGATAAATTAATTTACGTTTTGGCAACCGCCGCGAATTTTGGTTGCATCAAAGCGGTGCATATCTACCCGATAACGTTATAGATACTCATTCTATTGACGTACTCGTACGTACACGTGTCTAAAGTGAATATTATGATGTTGTATATATATAGTCAGGTCAGTCAGTAACCCATTAATGACCCACTACAGGATCGGGTCTCCATCTCGTAACGAGAGGGATGTAGGCCTTAGTCCACCACGCTGGCCTACTGCGGGTTGGTGGACTTCACATGCCTTTTGAGAACATTTTTTTTGTGAACTCTCAGGCATGCAGGTTTCCTCACGATGTTTTCCTTCACCGTAACAGCAGTGATATTTAATTTTATAAATCGCACATAACTTTTTTACAAAGTCATTGTTGCGTGCCACTGGGATTCGAACCCGGACCCCTCGATTCGAGGTCGAATTCTAAGCCACTGGGCTATCACTGCTGCTATAATCAGGTAAGTCTCGTAAATTTCATGGAATACGCAGGTAGTGTACAATCTTCGCTACTCTTTCAATTCCCTCAGAAATGTATCCAACACCAACCTTATATTCCACTATGAAGAAGGATAACTGGTGTAATATAAGGGATGATCTAAGGGAGACCATTATGATAAGATTGCTTGCAGGCTGAATAAGAAAAAGCGAATCATTATTGCTACCTTTATTTTACTTCTCTTAAAACTATAGAAACAAGATTGATATTATTTGATATATTGAAAGTAGATGCGATTGTGAATGTATTAGAGGTTAATCGAGTTTGCGGAATCAGTACCTAGTTCGAGTTGCGGAGTCAGTTAATGCTATATGTAGGTATGCGGAGTCAGTTAATGCTATAGATTGTTGTATATAAATCGATTTCTTCTCGCCGGCGATCAGACTAGCTATTTATCCTTCCTATTTATGGTCATGAATAATATAATCTTTGAAGAAGGATGTATTCATCGAGATAAACTCAATTAAATGTGTTAAGTAAATATAATTTTATCACATTTATAACGATGAGTTGTTTGTATAAAAGCTAACGAATAATTGAATAGTCAATATAATATGTGTAAACAATGGCGAGCAGATGTGTAAAATACATCATAATTTATTTATTTACTAGCTGACCCGGCAGACTTCGCTCTTCCAAATAAAGAAGTATCATAAGTGTTAAAGAAGAATAAACAAACACTTTTGTTTTTAATTTTCCTTGCATTCTTGTGAAGTTTTTTCACGTAGATAAAAAAAAATGTAAAAACACAATACTTTTTTTTTATCAAATAAATCTTTGTATGTTTGTCTAGACAGACTTACTTATCACTCGCCTTAAGATGAAATTTGTTTTGTTGTTGTAAAAACTATAGTTTACGTCTCTGTCGATGTTTTAAATAAATTTCAAAAAAAATTGAAAAATCGCCTGAGCCCAGCGTCCGGGCAGTCGTACTCGTACATAAGCATCAAGCGAGATCAGACCTGCGCATACTTACGAGTATTACTTACTACTTTACCCATAATAAGTAAGTTAAAGTGTGTTTTCAAGCCAGCGAACACTACAAATATTTTTTTCGTATCAGAACATCAGGCGTGCAACCTACTTTTCCAAATATGTTTTCATGCTACAATAAAGCTAGAACAGCCTAAACGTACAAAACCTGACAAACCCGACGGGCAGCAAGCGTGCCGTTTCGGACATGCAACTGGAACGAACAGTGAAACCTACTAAACTACTAAATCACAACTCGCGTGAAGTACGAGTAACGGTACGAAGATTATAATTGGCAGCTTGTAGTTACGTGCAGCAACGTTATAATAAATTTCAGTAATTGATATGCCTTACGAATATTTTTAGTACGAAAGTAATTTATTGAATTCACCAGTCCACCTGTTAATTGCCTAAATGGATTGAAGTCTATGGCAAAATAGAGGCTAATGTGTTATTGCTGGCTGTTACCCATTTATGGCCCAATGTTGGCGAGGGTCTCTCCCACAAGAGGGGGAGGTCTGGCCCATACTCCACCACGCTGCTGCAATGCGGATAGGTGAAGAATATAATATTGATGAAGTTCTATATTTTTTAACTTTAACTTACATGCTTATGTCTTATGAAACAATACCTACGTGCATATTTTTAAATACACAACACTGCATCGCACAAGTCTATGACTTCATCAGTGTGGAGTATAGATGAACTAAAAGTGTAGGAATTATGAGCCAAAACGCGAGCTATGTGCGTACTTAATTTTATCCAAAACCTTACAGCCGAAGTTGCGTAAACGAACAACAAACGTCTTCAGAATATTTCACATTTAAGATTTAAGTATAAAAAATACATGATGAATATATTTATAAACAATGTGAAAAATATAGTTAACGAATCGTGATTGGACTAAATTAAAAAAAATACACGTAATTGTACTAAACGAAAACAGTTGACCTAACCACAAAAATGACCGCAAACTTAATCCCTCCACTTAGCACACTTGACCGCGCAGTGAGCTCGAGGTCAGTCCGTGGATTAGCTGATAAGCTGACCCCGTGACTCGAAGAACGGTCCAAACATAACGCCACGCGGTCATTCATACACACGCTAACAGCGTGAAGGCCACGCGATAAGCTTTATTGGAAATGGTTAGTTTAGTATGAATTTATTTATGGTAACAATGGTTAGAACGCTGGAATTTCATAAAACGCACATAACTTTTTTTCAAGAATTCTAGCTGGACTGACATCGCTCAACTTACCTTAAATTTACATTAAACACTATTATTTACCGTAAAACATTTAAATGGTGAACTTGGAAGTCTCTTACATTCACATTAGATTATTATCACAATAGACTCCTATCACACATCACACACGTCCGGCGAAAGTGTTGTTTTCAAGGCCGCGCAGGTGAAAGTAGTAGGAAGGCGCACGCGCAACGTTGGGTAACACACGTAATCGTTGACATTGATTGTTAACCGGGTCAACACTGGCGCACGGTGACTTGTTTGTCGATGAAAGATTGCGAGAATCTGACACTCATATACGAGTATATGTATTGAACTGCTGGACGTCTGTCTGTCTTTCAAATAAAGGAGTTTGATACAATTTTTTTGCCTCAATATTAGTACGAGTAAGTGTCGATGACAGATTGCGTCAACCTGACATTCGTATGTATATGTACTTACTGCTGGACATGCGTTGGTTTTTTAAATAGAGGATTTCTAGGGGTTCTTAGATGATCTAAGCTAAGGTATCTTTGCCCGCACCTATCTTCTTCTTCATTTCATGTTATAGAACATAAATTAAAGGTTAAGTAGTTTTAAAGATTACATCAATAGTCACTTAAATAATGGGGAGATTCGTTAGATTTTTCGCGTTTCGTAAGACATATTATAAAAATTAAAAGAATCGACTGCGAAGCAAGAGCTTTATATGGAAGATTTACAAAATAAAAATTTCAAGTAAGTTAGATACTAGACAGGATAAGCAAAAAAGAAACATACCTTTACACGAGCTAAATTGCATCAAAAACGTATACATCCAAGAGTGCACGTACAGTGCATATCTGGAGACGTTACTTATCACCTCACTGCCCTAGAAAAACTGAGAGCTGGCGTTCAAAAGCCAAAGAAAAAAGAGGCCACGAAATAGCACACTCCCTGCTTTAAGATTATTGTTCTAGACAACATTGAAGTTTTATTCCAATTGTGTATATCTGTATATGGATGTCCAGTAATGGAACAAGTATAATGTATCTAATAAATAGCAGACGACTTAAATTGTCGTTTTATTTTGGATCGTACGAGTATATCCAAGCAGGTACCTACTGAGCTCGGAGTCATAAAGTTGGAAATGTAAAGAATCAACTCGCTAATGATTAAGAATTTCACGTGGAACGCGAACTAAAATTTGACCTACAAAACAAAAAATAGTAAAAACGGCTGTGAATAAAATATCATTCAATTTATTACAGAAATTTCAAGGGACACAAGTCTTGTAACCATTAAAATAAACAATTTGTGAAAATGTCAGGAAAATGTTGATGGTAATTAAATTAGCACCACTTTATTTAAATTACATTTTCTTCCACACAAATGATGAATTAAACTCTATTACCAAGACCACAAGACTGAAAGTTGCTTGAAGCGTGCTGACGATTCTAAAACTAATTCTGCGACTGAACCTATTAACGAATCGCTACTGACTTTACATCTGCAGGAAGCGATATTAAATTAACAAAGGCCCATAGATGCTTAGCCAAACGGTACTGCAAGACGGGCTAAGAATAGTTCCAGGCATTTGGCAGATCACCAGCCGGACAGACACGATATAGTTAACAGTAGAGAAACAATAGATGGTATTGGCGCCCTCGATGATTATATTTTAGGTACTCCTTGGTCGTTATTTAAACAAATCGTGCAGGGAACAGCGTCTGAACCTGACGTACATACTGATGATATAATTAACATTGAATGGATTGACCTGCAGTTATTTGTCGTGCGATCGGTCAGCCTTTGCCAGTACGTCAGCGAGACATTTACAAGATTTATAACGGGAACTTAAATTAGAAATGGAACGTAAATTTTCGCAAACGATCTTCAGTGCAGAGACATTGTTTGAATGTCAAAATGAGTCAACATCAGCTTTAGCAAGTATATTTGAACTTTGTTCAGATGGAAGTTTATTGCGAAAAGCTTAAGTTTGGAATAGCAAAAGTTATTAACTTACACTCTTACATAAAACTCGTAAATATATCCTAATTTCAGAGAAAACGGCAAAGCTTCCTGGTAAGTCAGTTAACCCCATCAGTAGCCGCTGTCACTCTAGAGTAAGGGAGCGTTAGATAAATCGCCTAACAGTAAATATTGGTGTAAACTTTTGATTCAGGTAAATCCAGAGTTGGTGGTTATGATTGTTAGTCTAGGTAGGTTTAACAGTTTAAAGGGTCAGATAATCCGACCAATAACAATGAAGGTAACAATAAGAATATATGTGTTACTTTAAGTGCTGTTAATGTTTTACTGTACTGTAGATCATACTTAAAATAATTAAAATCTTCTTTAGATTTAATTTATACATGAAAACTTTAAGGCAATCTTTATACAAAGCAAGTACTTTTAGCATAAAACCGATTAGGAGACGCTAAATGTGACGCAATTGTCTGAAAATTTGTAGATAATCATTTAGCGAAAACGTTTAGACAAATCAGTAGCAACCATCTTTATAATTATACGGAAACCTTGAAATAAATAAATGGTTTCTGCTTTGTCAACCTTGATCTCAAAAGTAAATATCATGTTAATAAAAATATACAACGGTATTCACATGAAATTATTAAATTAGAACAGTTACGTAATTATATAGTGTGGATTGCCTAAATACGTAGCATTAATCAAAACAGTCGTTAACGAATAGCTCTGCGCCATAATGAATATTTTTATTAATTGTGTCGGAGGCGCGTTTGTTTCATATTTTAGGTTAACTGTCGCCTGTAATATGATGCATATTATAAATTTAATTTAGGTCATGTATCCATTGTCTTAATACACATATTAGTGGCCTACTGAAGGGTCGGGTCTCATAATAAGAAGAATGTACATACTACATATATATAAGTACAGCATGCTGGTTTACTTATTTATATGTCAAATGCAGATTGGTAGACTTTACATGCCTTTGAGAATATTATGTAAATCTCTCAAGTATGCAGGTTTCCTCACAATGTTTTGTTTCATCGTTACAGCAGGTGGTAATCATAAATTTGAGAAAGCCATTGGGTGCATCATGCTACTGGGATTCGAACCCAGACCCCTTGAGTAAGAGACCGGA